>NC_069413.1:57002019-57004519 GCF_026875155.1 Cherax quadricarinatus
TATCATGTCTCCCCTGACCATCCTGGCCTCCAGTGTGTCAGGCAGATTTTCCCTCACCTTTTCTTCATTAGGACATCCACCGTAGCTGATGGGACTAGTTCTTGTTGTCATACTTTTGCACTTTCTTCTTAATTTCTGACGTGCTTGACTTGGTGTGGATTCATAACTGGTGATGCATTCTACAGTATGGGCCTGACGTAGATGGTGTACAGAGTCTCTTAAACGAAATCCTTACTGAGGTATCGGAACGCTATCACGTAGGTTTGCCAGGCGCCCGTATGTGCATCAGTTATTCTGGATTGATGTGCGCCTTCAGGTTGATATGCTCGGTGTTATAACTCACACCCCAGATCTTTTTCCTTGAGTGAGGTTTGCAGTCTTTGGCAATCTAAAACTATATTGTGTCTGCGGTCTTCTTTGCCATTCCCAATCTTCTGACTTTGCATTTGGCTGGTGTTTTATTCAAGGAGCCAGTTTTTACTGGACCAGGCTTGTTGCTGTCCAGATCTCTTGTAGTCCTGCCTGGATCCTCGTCCGATTCGATTCTTCTCATTAACTTCACATCGTCTGCAAACAAGGACACTTCTGAGTCTATCCCTTCCGTTATGTCGTTCACGTTATACAGAACAGCACAGGTCCTTGGGACTGAACCTGTATGGATGCCGCTTGTCCTCAGTCGCCCACTCTGGACACCTAGTCGCGTACCATGACTCGTTGTTGAATCCATGATCAGCTATTCTTGATCCATTGCAGTGCCTTTCCTGTTAGTGTGCTGGTCCTCTAGCTTTTGCAGTAACCTCTTGTGAGGAACTGTGTCGAAAGCCTTCTTGCAGTGTGTATGTGTGTGTGTGTGTGTGTGTGTGTGTGTGTGTGTGTGTGTGTGTGTGTGTGTGTGGTGGTACTTTTGTGTGTGTGCGTGCGTGCTTGAGTTGTCTTTGTGGGGGGTCGAGGCTTAGGTCCTGGTCCGGCCTTCTGGATTACCTTGATCTTCATCACTAACTTCTGACTGCTTGAGCGTTATCATACCTACTACTGAAGCTGTGTATTAGCTTTGCATCCATTTCCTCAACCAGCTTGTTTCACTTTTCAACCACTCTGAAATTACATAATCACTTCTTAACATCCCTATGGCTCAGCTGTGTCTCCAGCCTCTACCTGTGTTCCCTTGTTCAGTATCTTTAAATTTTATATATTGTAATCATGTCTCCCCTTGTCCTCTCCACCAACGTCATCAGGAACAGTTCCGTGACAAAAATAGTTGTTAGATTTCAAGATTCTGCATATGCTTGATGAGGAGTGTGGGCTCAACACTGGGGCCACGTCCTCGATGACTCACCTGTATAGTGCATAAAGTTCTGGAGAATACTTGGATCAAGGTCTTGACTGCTGTTCTGTGACTTGCTAAGCTTGGGTATGTTGGTGGCATAACATAACGTGTGTGGACCTCTGGTGATGTGTTTACCCTATGATCCTTCTGTTTACACCATTACTACCACCATTACCACTACCATCACTATCAACACACCACTTCACCACCACTACCCATTACCACACTATCACACCACTACCACCCCACTACCATCACAACTACCATCACCACTACCAGCACCACGATCACTGTCACCACTACTACCACTACCACTATCACACATTACTACCACCACCACTACCACACCACAACCACCACATACCATCACCACCACCACTACGACACTACACCTCTACCACCACTACCATCACCACCATCACTACCACCACTACTACCACCACCACTACCATCACCACCATCACTACCACCACTACTACCACCACTACTACTATACAACCACCCACTACACCACTACCACTACAAATCACCACCATACACCACCACACTACAATCACCACCATCACTAACCACCACTACTATCCACCACCAATACCATCACCTCCCATCAAGCTACCACACTTATCTAACCCACCACTACCATCGCTACCACCTACCACCACTTCAACACAGTACCACCTCCACTACTATCGCCACCCACTACCACCACTACTACACTATCACTACAATCAACCCTCACTACACCACCATCCACTACATCACCACCTTACACCACTACCACACTACCAATACCTTTCACACACTAAACTACCACTACCACCAATACACTACTATCACCACCACTACCACCACTACCACTACTATACCACCACTACCACTATCACCTCAAACTACCTCCCCCTGAGATTCAATCTTTCAATTTCCTGCGAAAATGAGCGTCTTAAAAGTCTTTTTCCTGTCAGGGAAGTAACCTTAGTGCACCAACGCCCTTATGCACCACCGCCGATGCACACACCCTGATGCACCTCCACCCTTGGATTGCCCACCACCCTGATGCCACACCTCCCTGATGCACACCCACCCTGATGCAACCACCACCTGGTGCACCACACCCTGGTGCACCAACCACCTGAGCACCACCACCCTGGTGCACCAACCCCCCCTGGTGCCACC
>NC_069413.1:57009519-57024519 GCF_026875155.1 Cherax quadricarinatus
GAGTGACGTGACAGTCTGTTGGATGAGTGACGTGACAGTCTGGTGGATGAGTGACGTGACAGTCGGTGGATGAGTGACGTGACAGTCTGATGAATGAGTGACGTGACGGGTCTGATGGATGAGTGACGTGACAGTCTGGTGGATGAGTGATTTGGGACAGTTGATGGATGAGTGACGGACAGTCGGGATGGATGAGTGACGTGACAGTCTGGTGGATGAGTGACGTGGACAGTTGATGGATGAGTGACGGGGACGTTGATGGATGAGTGACGTGACAGTCTGGTGGATGAGTGACGTGACAGTCTGATGGAGTGACGTGACAGTCTGGTGGATGAGTGACGTGACAGTCTGATGGGATGAAGTGACGTGACAGTCTGTTGGAGAGTGACGTACAGTTGATGGATGAGTGACGTGCAGTCTGGGGGATGAGGACGTGACAGTCTGGGGGGCTGAGTGACGTGATGTTTGGTGAGGACGTAACAGTCTGGTGGATGAGTGACGTGAAGTTGGGATGAGTGACGTGAAGTCTGGTGGAGAGTGACGTGACGTTGATGGATGGTGACGTGAAGTCTGATGGATGAGTGACGTGACGTCTGGTGGTGAGTGACGTGACTGTCGGGGGGATGAGGAGGTGCATCTGAGGTGAGTGACGTGACGTCGATGGAGAGTGACTGACAGTTGGGGATGAGTGAAGTGCAGTTGAGGATGAGTGACTGACAGTCTGTGGATGGGGGACGTGACGTTGATGGATGTGACGTGACAGTTGTGGATGAGTGAGTGGCAGTTGTGGATGAGTGACGTGACGTTGATGGATGAGTGAGGACAGTCTGATGGATGAGTGGTGACAGTCTGTGGATGAGTGACGTGACACTCGAGGGATGAGTGACGTGACGTCTGATGGATAAGTGACGTGACAGTCTGTGGATGAGTGACGTGACATTTGATGGTGGTGACTGCGTCTGGGGAGAGTGAGTGACGGTTGATGGATGAGGACTTTGACAGTCTGATGGATGAGTGACGTGACAGTCTGATGGATGAGTGACGTGGACAGTCTGTGGATGAGTGACGTGACAGTTGTGGTTTGAGTGAGTGAAGTCTGATGGATGAGTGACGTGACAGTCTGATGGATGAGGGGACGGGGACAGTCTGATGGATGAGTGACGTGACAGTCTGATGGATGAGTGACGTGACAGTCTGATGGATGAGTGACGTGACAGTCTGATGGATGAGTGACGTGACAGTCTGGTGGATGAGTGACGTGACAGTCTGATGGATGAGTGACGTGACAGTCTGGTGGATAAACATTCTAATATCATATTGACAAATGTAGTTGACGCATTGTAAATACAACATCAGCTTTGTGAGCGATGATGTTGAATGATGTCACCTAGAACAGATGTCAGTGATCTTGATGTCACCTAAAACAGATATCAGTGATCTTGATGTCACCTAGAACAGATGCCAGTGATCTCAATGTCACCTATAAATTATGTCAGTGATTTTAACATTGCCTCTAATAGATGTCAGTGATCTTGATGTCACTGAGTTGTGATTTTTCCATATTTCACCTGTAGGCAGTGACCTTTGACCCCCGACTCTTGACCTTTTTATGACACCTGACCCTTGACGTTGACATTTGATTTCCCGAACTGACTTATCCAGAGCTATTGTAATTTTTTTGTATGCAACTGCTGAGACACAATTTTTAATGCTTCGTGTTTAGTGTTTAAAATTGTTTTCATGCGGAGAGAGTGAGAGAGGAGAGTGAGGGAGAGGTGAGAGGGAGGGTGAGTGAGGAGGGATGTTGGAGAGGGGTGAGTGAGGGAGGGTAGAGTGAGAGTGGAGTGGGGAGAGTGAGGGAATGGTTTTAGGGGTTCTCTGCAGGGTTGGGGTGGAAAGGTAGGTGGCGCTGGGAGGTAGATGCGTAGGCGATGCAGGTTGGTTCTGGTGGGAAGACTTTTGTTGAAGGCTCGGGGGAGGGATGGGGGTATGGGGTAGGTGGGTGTCTGATAGGTTGTGGTAGTGTGAGGGGATGATTTGGTGATTTTGGGGTTGAAGTTGTGTGTAAGTTAAGTTAGGTTATGTTAAGTTATGTTATGTTATGTTATGTTATGTTATGTTATGTTATGTTTGTTATGTTATGTTATGTTATGTTAGGTTTAGTTAAGTAAGTTATGTTAGTTATGATTGTTAAATGTTTATGTATGTTATCTTATGTTTGTTATGTTAAGTTAAGTTAAGTTAAGTTAGGTATGTTAGTTTATGTTAATGTTATGTTATGTTATGTTATGTTAGGTTATTTTTATGTTATGTTAAAATTTTTAAATAGTTCATTAAGTTAAGTATGTAATAAGTTATTTAAATTTTAAAAGTTACTTTATTATGTTATAACGTTATGTTAAGTTAGGTTATGTTAAGTTAAGTTATGTTTTAATTAAAGTTAATTTATTTTAAGTTTTTTAGTTATGTTAAGTTATTTATTAAGTTACGTTAAGCTTCATTTAATTTATTTAAAGTTAAGTTAAGTTCAGTTGTTTATGTTTGTTAGTTATGTTAAGTTAAGTTATGTAAGTTAGTTAGTTCCTTAAGTTATTTACGTTAATTTAAGTTAGTTAAGTTAAGTTATGTTTAATTAATTTTTAACTTAAGTCTTTTAGTTTAAGTTACTTATTAATTTAGTTATATATTTAAATTCTTATTAAAAACTACTAATTTAAATAATTACTTATACTTAATAAGTTAAGTTTATTTAATTACTTTATACTTGTTAATTACTAACTTATTACATTAATTTCAAACCTTACTTTTAATTCATTTAACCTTAATAAATTAATTAATATTCATTAACTAATTCATAACAATATCCCTTATCCTATAAGTCATAACTCGATAACTTTTCTTCTTTTAACTTATCCTTCCCTTACCTTAACTACTTAACGTCATAACCTATAACCGTAACTACCGTAACATAACCTAACTATCATAACCTACCTTTAACATAACCGTAACCTATAACCTTAACTAACCTAACATATAACATATCCTAACGTATACCTACGTAACTAACCTAACCTATCATACACTACTAACCTTCTACCTAACTGATAACTAACCTAACCAACAAACCTAACCTAACATAACCTACATAACATACCTACTAACCTAAACATAACCTAAGCTAACATAACCTAACCTAACTAACATAACCTAGACCTACGTAATCTAACCTAACATAACCTAACCTACTTACATACATACCATAACATAACCAACCTAACTAACCTACATAACCTAACCTAACATAACCTAACCTTAACATAACCTATACCTAACTAACATAACCTAACATAACCTAACATAACCTAACCTAACCTAACTAACCTAACCGAACATACCTAACCTAACATAACCTAACCTACCTAACATTAACCTAACATAACCTAACATAACCTAACCTAACATAACCTAACGTAACATAACCTACCTAACATAACCTAACATACCTAACCTACATAACCTAACCTAACATACTAACGTAACATAACCTAACCTAACATAACCTAACCTAACATAACCTAACGTAACATAACCTAACCTAACCTAACCTAACCTAACCTAACCTAACCTAACCTAACGTAACCTAACCTAACCTAACATAAACCTAACCTAACATAACCTAACCTAACCTAACTAACATAACCTAACCTAACCTAACCTAACCTAAACCTAACCTAACCTAACATAACCTAACCTAACATAACCTAACCTAACCTAACCTAACCTAACGTAACCTAACCTAACATAACCTAACCTAACCTAACCTAACGTAACCTAACCTAACCTAACATAACCTAACCTAACATAACCTAACCTAACATAACCTAACCTAACATAACCTAACCTAACATAAACCTAACCTAACAATAACCTAACCTAACATAACCTAACCTAACATAACCTAACCTAACATAACCTAACCTAACATAACCTAACCTAAAATAGCCTAACCCCAGAAATCGAATAAATTAATCACCTTGTGTGTGAATATATGTAACATATTTTAAACAGCTGGCTGATATAATTTAAAACTATGTCAATAGTCCTCAGTTAAAAGGGCGTTTGAAATCGCTGTATTTGGTATCGCATTTATAAAACATTTTAATTCCAGAAACCAAAGACAAAAGGAAAAAAATTTAAGCTAAAAAGAAAACGTCTGTCAGTTGGAGTCATGTGTGGCTGTCAGTTGTGTGTGGCTGTTAGTCGTGTGTGGCTGTTAGTCGTGTGTGGCTGTCTGTCGTGTGTGACTGTCAGTCGTGTGTGGCTGTCTGTCGTGTGTGGCTGTCAGTCGTGTGTGGCTGTCTGTCGTGTGTGACTGTCAGTCGTGTGTGGCTGTCTGTCGTGTGTGACTGTCAGTCTTGTGTTGCTGTCAGTCTTGTGTGGCTGTCAGTAGTGTGTGGCTGTCAGTCTTGTGTGGCTGTCAGTCGTGTGTGGCTGTCAGTCGTGTGTGGCTGTCAGTCGTGTGTGGCTGTCAGTCGTGTGTGGCTGTCAGTCGCGGTGGCTGTCAGTCGTGTGGGGCTGTCATCGTGTGTGGCTTCGTCGTTTGTTGCTGTTGGGGTTTTCCGGGTGTGGTGTCTGTGGGGGCTGTCTTCGTGTGGGCTGTCATTGGGTGGCTGTCAGTCGTGGTGGTGTCAGTCGTGTGTTGCTGTCAGTCGCGGTTGCTGTCATTTTCGGTGTGGCTGTCAGGTGTTGGCTGTCATCGTGTGTGGCTGTCATCGGTGTGGCTGTCTTTTTCGTGTGTGGTGGCTGTCATCGTTTTGGGGTTCGTCGGGTTTTCGTGGTGTTGCTTCAGTCGCTGTGGCTGTCGTCGTGTGTGGCTGTCATGTGTGTGGCTGTCATGGGTGGGGCTGTAGTCGTGGGTGGGGTAGTCGTGTGGGGCTGTATCGTGTGTGGTTGTCAGTGTTTTTGCTGTCGTGGGTGGTGTGGCTTTTTCAGGCGTTTTTGTTTGTCAGTCGGTTTTGCTGTCAGTCGTGTGGGGCTGTAGTCTTTGGGGGCTGTGTGGTGTGGTTGTGTGTTTTGGGGTGTATGTGTTTTGTGGGTGTTCCCAGTCTTGGTTTTTTGGGTGGGGTGTTGTGTGTGGGGTTGTTTTTTGTTGGGGGTTTGTTTGTTTTGGGTTTTGTGTGGTGTGTTGCTTGGGGTTTGTTTGGGGTGTGTGTGTTTTGTGTGTGGTTTTTTGTTTTTTTGGGTGTGGTGTGTTGTGGGGTTTGTTTTTTGGTTTTGTGTGTGGTTTTGGACTTGTTTGTTTGTTTGTGTTGTGTTGGGGGTTTTGGTTTGTTGGTGTGTGTGGGTTTTGTGTGTGTGTGGTGGGGTGTGTGTGGTGTGTGGTGTTGGGGTGGGGGGGGGTTGTGTGTGTGGTGTTGTGTTGTGGGTTGTGTGTGTGGGCGTGTTTGGTGTGTGTGGTGGGGTGTTGTGTTGTGTGTGTGGTGTGTGTGTTGTTTGTTTGTTGTGGGTGTGTTGTTTTTTTGGTGTGTTTGTTTGTGTGTTTGTGGGGCTTTTTTGTTTGTTTTTGTGTGGTGTGCTTGTTTTTTTGTGGGGGGTGTGGGGTGTGTTTGTTTGTTTTTTTGTGTGTGTGGTTTTGTGTTGTTTGTTTGTGTGTGTGTGTGTGGGGTTGTTTGTTTGTTTTGTGTGTGGGGTGTTGTTTGTTGGGTTTTTTTTTTGTGTTGTGTGTGTGTGTGTGTGTGTGGTGGCTTGTTTGTTTTTTGTTGTGGTGTGTGTTTTTGTTTGGTGTGTGTGGTGTGTGTTTTTTGTTTGTGTGTGGGGTGGGGTGTTTGTTTGGTTGTGTGTTGTGTGTTGTTTTTTTGTTTGTTGTGTGGTGGTGTTGTTTTTTTGTGTGTGTGTGCTTGTTTTTTTGGGTTGTGGTGTGTGTTTTTGTTTTTTGGTGTGTGGTTGTGGGTGTGGTGTGTGTGTTGTGTTGTTTTTTTGGGGTGTGTTTGTGTGTGGTGTGTGTTTTTTTGTTTGTGTGTGTGTGTGTGGGTGTTTTTTTTGGGGGGGGTGGGTGTGTTGTGTTTGTTTTTTTGTGTGTGTGTGTGTGTTGTTTGTTTGTGTGTGTGTGTTGTTGGGTTGTTGTGTGTGGTGGTGTGTTTGTTTGTTTGTTGTGTTGTGTGTGGTGTGTGTGTTGTGTGTTGTGTGTGGGGTTTGTTTTTTGGGTGTGTGTGGGGTGGGTGTGTGTGGGGTTTTTTGTGGGGGTTTGTTTGTTTTTTTGTGTGTGTGTGTTGTGGGGTTTGTTTTGTTTGTGTGTGTTGTGTGGGTTGGGTGCTTTTTTGTTTTTTGTTTTGTGTGTGTGTTTGTTTTTTTTGGTGGTGTGTGTGGGTTTTTTTTGTGGGGGTTGGTTTGTTTTTGGTGGGTGGGTGTGTTGGGGGTGTGGGTGGTGTGGTGGGGGTGTTGTGGGGGTTGTTTTTTTTGTTTGGGTGTTTTGTGTGTGTTGTGTGTGTGGTGTGTTTGTTTGTTTTTTTTGTGTGTGGGTGTGTTTGTTTTTTGTTTGTGGGGGTGTGTGTGTGTTTTGTTTGTTTTTTTGTTTGTGTTGTGTTTTGTTGTTTTTTTGTGTGTGGGTTGTTGGTTTGTTTTTTGTTTGGGTGTGTGGGGTTTTTGTTGTTGGTGTGTGTGTGTGTGTGTTTTTGTTGTTTTTTTTTTGTGGGTGTGTGGTGTTGTTGTTTGGTTTGTTTGTTTGGTGTGGGGTGTGTGGCTTGTTTGTTTTTTTGTGTGTGTGTGTGGTGTTGTTTTTTGTGTGTGTTTTGTGGGGGGTGTGGTTTTTTTGGGTGTTTGTGTGTGGGGTGTGTTTGTTTGTTTGTGGGTGGGTGTGGTGTGCTTGTTTTTTTGTGTGTGTGGGGGGCGGTTTTTTTGGGGGGGGGTGGGGGGGTTTTTTTTTGTGTGGTGGGGGTGTTGTTTTTTTGGTGGGGGGGGGGGGTTTTTTGGGTTTTGTGGGGGGGGGGGGGTGGGTTGGGGTTTTTTTTGTGTGTGTGGGGTTGGGTTGGGTTTTTTTGGTTTTTGGTGGGGTGGGGGGGTGGGTTTGGGTTTTGTGGGTTTTTTGGTGTGTGTGTGGGGGTTTGGTTTTTTTTGTTTGTTTTTTTGTGTGGGGGCGGGGGTGGGTGGTTGGTTTTTTATTTTGGGGTGGGTTTTCGTTTTTTTTTTGGTTGTGTGGTGTGTGTTGTTTTTTGTGTGTGTGTGTGTGTGTGTTTTGTGTGTGTGTGTTTGTGTGTGTGTGTGTGGGTGTTGTGTGTGGGTGTTTTTTTGGTGTGTTTGTTTGTGTGTGTTTTGGGTTTGTTGTGTGTTTGTTGTTTGTGTTTGTGTGGTGTGGGGGTTTGGTGTGTGGTGGGTGTGTGTTTGTGTGTGTGGTGTGTAAATGTGTGTTTGTTGTTTTTTGTGTTTATGTGTTTGCTGAATTCACCCAACTGGCTGGCAGAAAGGGTCATGAAAAAACCCGTTAGGGACATCCAGCGTTGGACTGAAAAAAGTTACGGGAAGAAATTTAGTTTTGATCCAGGAAGAGGAGAACAACTCCCGTATCTTGAGTAAAGGGAGTCCTCACACCCGTTTCCCCAAATGAAGACGACCTCAAGAAAAAAAATAAGGAGGGAAAAAACTACACAGCTTCTTGAATGGTTGATGAGTAAATTTAAAGGTTTAAAGTAGTGGCTAAAAAGAGCTAGACTCCAAACTTGTGCACTGCGGGGTTTTAAAAGGTTTTTCTTTTTTTAAAAAAAATTTATATATATTATATATATATATATATATTATTTAAAATAATATATTATTTTAATATTTATATATATATATAAAAATTTTATATATTTTTAATATTATATATATATTTTAAATATATAATTTTTTAATTTTAAAATTTTTTTAGGGTTTAAACGTGCCTCAATCCTACAAACAACATCCCCATCCCCTGGGTAGCCCCTGATCGGGGACAACGTGGCTGTGGTAGCCACTTTAATATTCCCACCTTATAACACCTCTTACCGCAATACACATGTTTGCAGCACGAACAAGTGTAATATATTTTAAAATTTTCTGTTTTGTTTGACATAAATCAACCAAAATTTTTTTTAATTTTCTGGGGTTGAATTCATTCTGTGCATAGCGTTCTGTCGTCGTCTCTCTCTCTCTCCTCTCTTCTCTTCTCTCCTTCTCTCTTTTCCCCTTTTTCCCCCTTCTTCTTCTCTCTCTCTCTCTCTCTCTCCCCTCTCTCTCTCTTCTCTCTCTCTCTCTCTCTCCTCTTTCTCTCTCTTTTCCTTCTTTCCTAACACCCCCCACTGAAATTCCTTTCCAGGGGCACGAACACTAATGACTAATCGGGTAACACCCCAAACATTTTCTTGCCCTTGAAAACCATTTGAATACATGTAGCTCTGATCACGATATGTAAGTGGCCCCCCTTGAGGGTCGTAAGCGCCCCTTGAGGGTCGTAGGCCCCTCTGGGGGTCGTAAGCGCCCCTCTGAGGCCCATAGGCCCCCTTTGATGACCAGTAGGCCCCCCCTCTGAGGGCCGTAGGCACCCTGACGCCAGTGGCACCCTTGATGTCAGTAGGCACCCCCGAGGGCCCATAGGCACCCCTGAGGGCGTGGTCCCCTTGATGACCAGTAGGCACCCCTGTGGGGCGTAGGAAACCCCTCTGAGGCCATTAGGCACCCCTTGTGCCCATTTAGGCCCCTTTTGGGGTCAGTGGGCACCCCTCTGAGGCCCCAGTAGGCCCCCTTTGATGACCGTAACCCTGTGGGGGCCCAGTGGCCCCCTTGGGGGCCCAGTAGGCACCCCTCTGGGGGCCAGTAGGCACACCTCTGATGACCGTAGCCCCCCTCTAAGGGGCCCAGTGGCCCCTCTGAGGGAAAGGGGCACCCCTCTGGGGCCAGTAGGTACCCTTGGGGCCAGTTTCCAGCCAACCATTATGTAACTTTTTTTTAAAACCATTGTTAGTAAGTAACTACCGTTAATTTTCCTAAAGTTATTCGGGGAAATATAATCATTAATTTATTTTTTTTTTTTATTATTATATTATTTTATTTTTATTATTATTATTATTATTATTTTTATTATTTTATTATTATTATTTTATTTTTTTATTTTTGGGAATGCCACTTGACTAGCATTTAAAGTGTGGCACTCATGCAATTTTTTCCCCATTCTGTCTCTCTCTCTCTCTTTACCTCTGCCTCTTATATTAATTTCTTTTCGTTTTTCTCTGGATGATGGAGAAACGTATTTTAATTCTTTTATCCCCTGTGTATGGAGAGGCTGTCGTGAGAGATGTCACTTCCCGATGAAAGTGAATCCAGTTGGCTGGAAGAAACCTTTGAAGCGCCGAACTAACAAAACCCCTTACTGAATGTTAATGATAATAATAATCTTTATTTCTAAAAGCACATGACAATGTTAAGGCTATTTTGACGTCAATGACATACTACTGTATAAAAAGCCCTTTGTTATGAGAGCATTTCGGGCAAATTAGGTCAATTTTGCCCCCCAGGGCGACCCACCCCAGCGCTTGAAATAAATCATTATGAAGTTTTCCCACCTCAATGACGGTTTTTCAACATTTTCCCCTTGCGTCTGATAAAATTATGACAGAGGAAACACGAGAGATGCACCCAATTTTTTTTAAATAAAAACAAACTCCCGCATGCTTTAATTGTAAACTCAAATGTTGTTTCACTCAGAAATATACAACGTTTATTTTCCTAGTTTTTCCCCAAAAGTCATTTTCTGAAGGTTCTAAAATTAAAAAAAATATCGTTTTTATTTAGATTAAACTAAAATTTATTTATTATGGGTTTTTGTTGTGTAAAGTTAGGAGGGTTAAAAAAGAACGCCAGTAGGGTAGGGTAGGGAAAGATGGGTAGGGTAAGGGGGTTTAGGGTAAGTTATTTAAACAAATAGTTTGTGTGTGGCGTAGGTACGCTAAACAAAAAAGAGGTGAGACGGCTATAAATACAGTTTTGGTTTGTGGTTGGGTTTTTAAAAGATTTTTGGGCCCAAGTGGCACAGAAAGCCAGAGCAGCAGAAGCCTTGCCATGACAGTTTCATAATACCCCTGGGTGGGGGGGTTTCCCTACCCCTCCCCGTCGTTATCATGGTTGTTCTCTGAAATGATGTTGTTTTTACCCCATAACTTCTCCCACTGTCGCCCGACACACTGTCGCCGTGTTTCCGTTCCTGGAGTTGTTGGTACTGCCCCAGTTTTTCCTGGGTTGGAACACTTCCCAACTTCAGTAAAACGGTTTCTCCCCTTCCATATTTAAGAAAGAAGATAACTGGGAATTTGTAAAGGATAACAATTTTAAATTAAGGAACTCTTCGCCGAAATATGATTTTTTCAAAGAAATTATGAGTAAAACGTTGTTTTAAAAATTTTTATTGTATATAATATATTACATACATTATATATATATAATTAATATTATTAAAATTATTTTAAAATTTTAAAAATATATAATATTTTTAAATTATATATATATTTTTAAAATATATTTATATGAAGGAATTCGCAAGAGGGGGAAAATATACAAAAACATTTATCTTGTTGGGGCTCGAACCTACGAACCTTGGAAAAAGGTACACAGGGTTTCCCAAATTTTTCCCACACTGGACCAATCCCTTGGGCCCAGTTTCGCTAGCTTTGACCCAAGGCAGCCAGCTTTCAGGGGAAAAACTTTTAAAGTTTTCATCTCATCCCCTGCATGCATCAGCCTTTACTAGAGATAAAAACAAGAAGGAATTCGCAAAGATCGGTTTTGTTTTATTTTCGCCTGCTCTTGCAAATTTCCTTGCATTGTTAAATTTTAAGTAAGGCGATGCTTGCAGGGGATGAGTAAAAAAGCTGAAAGCCTTCCCATGAAAGCTGGCTGCCTTGGATCAAAAGTTTCGCAAGCTGGACCCCAAGGTATTGGCCCATGTGGGTAGTTTGGTAAAGACTGCGTACTTGTTCCAAGGTTCGTGGTTTTGAGTTCTTCGAGAGATCGTGTTTTTATTATATATATATATATAATATATATATATTATATATTTATATAAAATTTTATATATATATATGAGTAAAGTTTTCTTCGATTTGTAATAATGGTGACTGACAGTGAAGCCTATGCCTCACAGTTTTTTTAAAGCCGGGTTTAACCCAACCAACCCTTTTTTTAAAGTAAAAGAGTTTTCCCCCCCCCAAGCAAGTGTAATCTGTTGTGAATAGATGAGTGTGTGTGTGTGGGGGGGGGGGTGTGTGTTTGTGTGTTGTGTGTTGTGTGTTGTGTTGTGTGTGTGTGTGTGTGTTGTGTGTGTGTGTGTGTGGTGTGTGTGTGTGTGTGGTGTTGTGTGTTGTGGGTGTGTTGTGTGTGTGTTGGTGTGGGTGTGGTGTGGTGTGGGTTTGGTATGTGTGTGTGTGTGTGTGTTGTGTGTGTGGTGTGGTGTATTGGTGTGTGGTGTGTGTGTGTGTTTTTTTTTGGGGGGGTTGTATGTGTGTGTTGGGTTGTGTATTTTTGTGTGTGTGTTGTGTGTGTGTGTGTGTGTGTGTATGTGTGTGTGTGTGGTTTTGTGTGTGGTGTTGTTTTTTTGGGGGGGGGGTTTTTTTGGTGTTTTTTTTTGGTGTTTTATGTGTGTGTGGTATTGTGTGTTGTGTGTGTATTGTGTGTGTGTGTGTTTGTGTGTGTTGTGTATGTGTGTGTGTGTGTGTGTGTGTGTGTGTGTGTGTGTTTTTGTGTGTGGTGTGTGTGTGTGTTGTGGTGTGTATGTGTGTGTGTGGTATGTTGTTGTGTGTGTGTGGTGTGTGTGTGTGTATGTGTGTGTGTTTTGTGTGTGTATGTGTGTGTTGTAGTGTGTGTGGTGTTGTTGTGGTGTGTTATGTGTGGGTGTGTGTGTTTGTGTGGTGTGGGTTGGGGTGTTTTTGGTGTGGTTGTGTGTTTTGTGTTTTGGTGTGTGTGTGTGTGTGTGGTGGTAGTGTGTGGGTGTGTGTATGTGTGGTGTGTGGTTTTATGTGTGTGTGTGTTTTTGGGGTGTGTTGGTGTGTGTGTGTGTGTGTTGGATGTGTGTGTGTGTGTATGTGTGTGTGTGTGTGTATGGTGTGGTGTGTGTATGTGTGTGTTTTGGGGGTTTTACTCTGGAGTTATTTAAAATTTTGTTGTAAAAAGGAAAATTTGGAAAAAAGCAGTCTGCACAGCTCTGGAAAGTCTTGATATTGTTCAGGATAATATATGATATTTAAATCGGAAATTTTCATTTTTTTTTTTAAAAAAAATTTCGAGTAGAATTTATTATCACCTGTTTGTGGCATTTTTTACCCTTGTTTGAAAAAAAAACCCTGAAAAAAATTGTACTTTTGATTTTTATTCCCTCTTATCGTTTTCGTTCTTTTACATTATGGCACTGTCCGTACTGTCTATATACCCCCGGGGACTGTCCAGTATGTCTATTACCCCCGGCACTGTCCAGTTTCTGTCTAATACCCCTGGACTGTCCGTACTGTCTTATCCCCTGGCACTGCCGTACTTTTTATTACCTTGGCACTGTCCGTACTTTAAAATACCTTGCACTGCCGTACTGTCTATACCCCTGGCACTGTCCCCCGTACTGTTTATACCCCTGGTTTCCCGTATGTTATATACCCCCTGGCCTGTCCCGTACTGTTATTACCCCTGGGACGTCCATCTGTCTATATACTCTGCACTGCCAGTATGTTATTACCCCGGCCCCTTCCAGTTGTCTTATTCCCGGCACTGTCCCCTACGTCTATAAACCCCCGGCACTGTCCCCGTACTGTCTATTTTCCCCTGGCCTGTCCGTACTGTCTTATACCCCCGGGATGTCCAGTACTGTCTTTTACCCTGGCACGTCCGTTGTCTTTATACCCCCGGGTGTCAGTACTGCTTATACCCGGCATGTCCAGTATGTCTTAACCCCCGGCACGTCCAGTACTGCTTATACCCCCGGCAATGTCCCCTTTTCTGTTTTTCCCCCGGGACTGTCCGTCTGTCTAAATTTCCCCCGGGACTGTCCAGTACTGTCTTTACCCCTGGCACTGTCCGACTGTCTATAACCCCCTGGGACTTCCGTACTGTCTTATACCCCTGGCACTGTCCAGTACTGTCTATATACCCCTGGCACTGTCCCTACTGTCTTTATCCCTGGCACTGTCCGTCTGTTTTATACCCCTGGCACTTCCAGTACGCTTTTTACCCTGGCCTGTCCAGTACTGTCTATATACCTTGGCAGTCCAGTATGTTATATACCCCTAGCACTGTCCAGTCTGTCTTAACCTCTGGCCTGTCCAGTACTGTCTATAACCTTGGCACTGTAAGTCTGTTTATACCCTGGATGTCCCGTATGTTTTTTACCTGGCATGTCCTATGTCTTTCCTCTGGCATGTCATTTTCTGTCTTTTTCCCTGGATGTCCATTTGTCTTTACCCTGGCCTGTCCAGTACTGTCTATATACCCGGCCGTCCCTACTGTCTTTTACCCCCGGCCGCCCTACTGTTTATACCCCCGCATTCCCTACTGTCTTTTACCCTGGGGGGTGTCCTTTTCTGTTACCCCACACTGTCCCTACTGTCGTTTAGTACCCTGGCCTGTCCGGTACTGTCTTTTACCCCAGACTGTCCAATATGTCTTTTTAACCCCTTTGGGCCCGTCCCTGCTGATTTTACGTATCAATAAACTCTACCCCCGAGGGAAAAAAAGACTATTATCCCGTCCCCAATCTTTTTACTTATGAAACCTCTCCCCCCCTCTCTCTCAAAACCCCCTTCCCCCTCTTTCCACCCCTCTTCCCCCCCCACCCCTCTACCACCCCCCTCCCCCCCCCTCCCCCCCCTTTTTCCCCCCCTCTTCCCCCCTCTTCCACCCCCCTTTCCCCTTTCCTCTCCTGCCCCCGTTTTCCTCAAAGCCTTCCCTTCCTTTGAGACTTTAAGATGCACATTTTCCCCAAAGGGAAAGTGCATCTGCTACTCCCCACACCTTCAACTTTTTCAAAGACTGGATCATTCCCTTTCGCCCCTCCCCCCATCTCAACATTTTCAAAGACTGGGTCACTTCCCCCTGCGCTCTCCCACCACTTCAACTTCTCAAAGGTGGTATTTTCCCCTTGCGCCTCTCCCACACACCTTTAACTTCTCAAAGGCTGGTCACTTCCTCTGCGCCTCTCCCCCACCTCTCAACATTTCAAAGGGTGGTCACTTTTCTGCGCCCCTCCCACACACTCTAACATTTTTCCAAGGCTGGATCACTTCCCGCGCCTTCCCAACATTCAACATTCTCAAAGGGTCCTTCCCCTGCGCCTCTCCCACCCTCTCAACATTCTCAAAGGCTGGATCACTTCCTTTGCGCCCCCTCCCACGCATTCAACTCAAAAGAAGCCCAATCCTTAAGTCCAAAAGGGGCTGAAAAAAAACTACGAATCCAGAAGAGCTTAGTAAACAGGCCACTTTGAGCAAATTTCATGCCAGTATTCGGAGACCCCGACATTTTGGCCCTACAGGGAGCATGAAAAACAAAACCTTCAAGATCTTGACAATTTTGCCCTCACATAGCACGGTGAATTTCTTTCATTCAGAGTGTATTAGGCGGAAAAGGGCATCAAAACAAAAGGGAAAACCTGCCCGCATCACAGAACAGGCAAGATAAGCCAGATAAGTGCGTGAAGCCATTCTCTATTTTTTGTTTTCGTTCTCGTGTTTCCCTCATTTTGGTGGGTTTTCTTTTTTTTGGCTGTGTTATTGGTTGATTGTGTTTTTGTTACTGGATGTGTTTTTGTTAGTTGACTTTTTTTTCATGTTTTTTTGCGTATTTTTTAGTTAGTGTTTATATATTAGTTGGCTGGTTTTTGTTTTCTGGTGGCTGTGTTTTAATTTCCGGCTGTGTTTTTATTAGTTTGGGTGTTTTTCCTTCTAAAAATTTACCCTTTACGGCTGGATGTGGTTCAAAAACAACCCTGAACAAGGCTCTCGACCCGTTTCTGTGTCG
>NC_069413.1:57027019-57036278 GCF_026875155.1 Cherax quadricarinatus
CTTTCTAGTGATCAGTTGAAGAGAAATGGAAAGTGGCAAAAACTCCTGTGAAGGAGATAAGTTATCCTGATAGTAGGAAAGGCCTTAATAAGATGTATTGGTCGTGAGAGAGGTCTTGTTAAGTATATTGATCATGGGAGAGGTCTTGGGAAGGTGTGTTGATCATGGGAGAGGTCTTGGGAAGGTGTGTTGATCATGGGAGAAGTCTTGGGAAGGTGTGTTGATCATGTGAGGATCTTGGGAAGGTGTGTTGATCATGGGAGAGGTCTTGGGAAGGTGTGTTGATCATGGGAGAAGTCTTGGGAAGGTGTGTTGATCATGGGAGAGATCTTGGGAAGGTGTGTTGATCATGTGAGAGATCTTGGGAAGGTGTGTTGATCATGGGAGAGGTCTTGGGAAGGTGTGTTGATCATGTGAGAGATCTTGGGAAGGTGTGTTGATCATGGGAGAGGTCTTGGGAAGGTGTGTTGATCATGGGAGAAGTCTTGGGAAGGTGTGTTGATCATGGGAGAGGTCTAGGGGAGTATATTGATCATGGGACACGTCTTAGCATGAGAATTATTACGTCAAACTGGAGTTAAACTTTGCATTGAAGGTTTGAAGACCTTGATGACTGAACGTTCAAAATACGGCCTGTTGTTTAATCTCTGTTGGGTCTTGGGACTTGTAGAAGAGAACCGAAGCGTCCACTTTGGTCTACCGCTACACAGGACTCAGTCTTGGGTCTTAGGACTCGTGCACAAGAGAGCTGAGATCCTATACAGTGCTCAGTCCCACTCCCTCTCACATATCCCGCACCATCCGCAGGTGAATTCGGTTTCCTTGCTTCGCCTTTTCTGGATAAGACGAACAATTGCATTTGGATGAATATAAAATTTAGCGGATGGATGATCTTGCTGCGTGATCTTTGATCTTTGTGTGTGTGTGACCTTGGTGTGTGATCTTGTTGCGTGATCTTGTTGTGTGATTTTAGAATGTAATCTTGGTGTGTGATCTTGTTGTGTGATCTTAGAATGTAATCTTGGTGTGTGATCTTGTTGTGTGAACTTAGAATGTAATCTTGGTGTGTGATCTTAGAATGTAATCTTGGTGTGTGATCCTGTTATGTGCCTCAGTCTGGTTCCTCCCTCGTCAAACACCCAGTCTTTATTTACTTGTCATTATCTCTGAGTATAATACATGTTGTGACTGTGTCTCCTCTTTTTACCCTCCTGTGTGTGTGTGCGGGTGCGTGTGTGTGTGTGTGTGTGTGTGTGTGTGTGTGTGTGTGTGTGTGTGTGTGTGTGGTGTGTGTGTGTGTGTGTGTGTGTGTGTGTGTGTGTGTAAATTGTGAAAATGAATATAGCATTCTTGGATAGAAATGTTATAAGAAAAAAGTTAGAGAAGAGATAGGAAATTATTTGGCCAGAGAGACACACACACACGTGTGTGTGTGTGTGTGTGTGTGTGTGTGTGTGTGTGTGTGTGTGTGTGTGTGTGAAGTTGATGAGAAGAATTCAGTCGGACGGGGACCAGGCAGAACTACAAAGGGATCTGGATATGCTGCAGGCCTGGTCCAGCAAATGGCACCTAGAGTTCAACCTCACCAAGTGCAAAGTCATGAAGATTGAGAAGGGCAAAGAAGACCACATACGGAGTACAGTCTAGGGGGCCAGAGACTACAAACCTCACTCAAGGAGGACCTTGGGGTGAGTATAACACCGGGCACATCTCCTGAGGCGCACATCAACCAAATAATTGCTGTAGCTTACGGGCGCCTAGCAAACTTAAGAACAGCATTCCGACATCTTAATAAGGAATCGTTCAGGACCTTGTACACTGTGTACGTTAGGCCCATATTGGAGTATGCGGCACCAGTTTGGAACCCACACCTAGCCAAGCACGTAAGGAAACTAGAGAAAGTGCAAAGGTTTGCAACTGGACTGGTCCTGGCGCTAAGGGGTATGTCCTACGACGAGAGGTTAAGAGAAATCAACCTGACGACACTGGAGGACAGAAGAGATAAACGGGATATGATAACGACATACAAAATACTGAGAGGAATCGACAAGGTGGACAGAGACAGGATGTTCTAGAAATGGGACAAAGCAACAAGGGGTCATAGTGGGAAGCTGAAAACTCAGATGAATCACAGGGATGTTAGGAAGTATTTCTTTAGTCACAGAGTTGTCGGGAGATGGAACAGTCTGGAAAGTGATGTAGTGGAGGCAGGATCCACACATAGCTTTAAAAAGAGGTATAATAAAGCTCATGGAGCTGGAAGAGAGACCTAGTAGCGGCCAGTGAAGAGGCGGTCCAGGAGCTGTGACTCGACCCCTGCAACCACAACTAGGTGAGTACATACACATAGACAAGCATACACACATACACGTTCTAAGGAAAGCTTTTTACTCCAAGAGAATGGATGAAGCGACGTCAAAGGAAGATCGAAATTATTGTGTTAGAGTGTGGGAATAGATCAAAGACTTGGTGGTGTAGTGATAATGGTGGTAGCGGTGGTTAATGTGGTGGTAGGTGTTATTGTGGTAGTAGTAATAATGTTAGTGCTGGTTATCGCAGTGGTGGTAGCTGCAGTAGTAACGTCGCATCGTTCGCGCTGTTGTTACAGTTGCTGTTATTGTAGTAACATCTGAAGGGGTACAAAGGTACGGTCACTGAATGTCACGGTAGTGGAGGCTCGACCCTCCGTCTAGCAACAGTGAGGCAGCAAGACCGCGTCTATTACCATGAAAGAAACTATTTCCCTGACGGTACTAACACTCTCATATTGTTTATGGTACACAATATCGACAAGTTGATAAATAAGACACATGTACAACACTTGGGTATGTTTTTGCCGAAACGACTCGCCATCGCAGCAGGCTTCATCAGTCGGATATAAGGAATATAATACTGGAAATAGCAGAAGTAATTTTGAGGTGATCATTCCCTCAGCCTTGGTAGGCTGAGGGACTGATCACCTGAAGAACAGCATAAGTAATGCTGAGGGGCATTACTCACGATAACTTGTAACAACATTACTTACGGTACTTTTGTCAACATACAGTTTCGTCCAATAGACATCGTCGACTCAGTGAAAAAAAAAAATGGGCTCCTAATTTTCTGAAAGAATTGGGAAAATAAAGTCTTTAGGAAAATCATTTAACGCCAGGGCACTAAGTTTCTTGTTCTAGCCACTCAGTGTGGCCATCCAGAGAGGTAACGCCTGCTACCATCCTAGACGCATCCTGAGGAGCTAAATAAACTTTTCCGAAATATATAACTTTCATATGTTAGAAAAATTATATAAACTTCAGTAGAGGAAAAACCTGAACGTTTTTAATACTTTTAAAGTTTATGGTTTCTCCCTAAGTCTTTTGTAATATTTTTGCTATACACTTTAGACCAGGTATCCCCAACCTGTGGCCCGCGGGCCACATGTGGCCTTTCTAGGAAATAGAGGCTGTATAGTCCTTGTGGCTTAGCGCTTCTTTTTGATTATAATAATAATAATAATCTAGGAAATAGATGCGGCCCTCACATGAAATTATGAATTCACTTTTATTTTAGGTTCCACACTACACAGTGTCAAAAAACAGTGCGACCATCATCACACAGTTGACCATCTAATATGACCCACTTATGTGGGAAGGTTGAGAACCACTGCTGTGGACAATATCTTTGTGTATGAAGGTGTAAAGAACGTGTCTCCATGTGGGTTATTTATTAATTTAAACCCCTTATAATTCTTACATTCTCTCTTATTCCCTATGCAACCATGCTTGCTTTTTGCCAGTCCTTATTAATAATAATAATAAAGTATAATAATAATAATAATAATAATAATAATTAATAATAAAAATAAAATAAATTTAATAATATATAAAAAATAATAATAATAATAGTAATAAATAAAATTAATAAAATAATAATAATAATAATAATATAATAAAATTTAATAATAATAATAATATAATAATAACAATAATAACAATAATAATAATAATAATAATAATAATAATAATATTAATAATAATAATAAAATAATAAAAATTATATAAAAATAATAATAATAATATAAAAATAATAATAATAATAATAATAATAATAAATACTTTATTTACTACAAGTACATGTACAAGGTATACAGGCCTAGCTGCATCAATGACATGGACGGCAGGTGTCTTATGGAACACGTCCCAAATGTTTCCAGCCTTTACGGGGGATTCGAACTCAGACCTCATGTGTGTAGATAGGGCGCTGCGATCGAGTACGGGACACCTAGATCCTCTCCTTCTTGATACATTCATTAAAGAAATGCACCATCAAAACTATGTACCCACCTTTCTTTCAACATTTCTCTTCATCCAAATCCACGCATTGTTGTCTTTTTACTCGAGATTGCTCCTGTTACGTTTGTTTCCACCATTCAAACCTCTGAGTCTGCACTTCACAAATCTCATTTTCCAGCATCAAAATCTGATATAATCTCCCTTCAACTACAATCACCTATATTTCAGCAATGACGTAACGTACACAAAGAGCGGGCACTATGCACACACACACAACACACAACACAAGAATGTGTGTACGTAAACATAAACTCAGGGTAGTAGGTACATAACACACAGGACGTGTGTTCACAAGGTCACTACTGAAACAGGTGCCATTCAACTAGAGTCCACTAACACTGTCAAGGTTCTCATTATTTTTATTTGCAGTTGATGAACAGACGTGAAGCGCGCCCGCTGGTCCGAGACCGTATTTCAGCGGTACTGAGGCTGTATCTCGGCCCATCCCCAGGACCACATTTCACTGGCCCCTGGACCAGAATTCATTGGTGTCGGGACCATAATTGAGAGGTCTTGGGACCGTAGTTGAGCGGGGTCTCTCAGACCACGAGGCTGGAACTCAGAGAGGCTCAATTACAAGCAATTTGCCTACAACTGCTGGGTGTGCGGAGCGAGGTTGCTGGTTCCCCACTGTGTAAACTCATCTCCCATCCTAACTCATGGCCCCCTGCCTCACTGATTGCTGACCTCTTCGCCTGATTGACTGCCTGCCTGCCTGCCTGCCTGCCTGCCTGCCTGCCTGCCTGCCTGCCTGCCTGCCTGCCTGCCTGCCTGCCTGCCTGCCTGCTTGCCTGCCTGTCTGCCTGCCTGCCTGCCTGCCTTTCTGCCTGCCTGCCTTTCTGCCTGCCTGCCCTTTCTGCTGCCTGCCTTTCTGCCTGCCTGCCTGCCTGCCTGCCTGCCTGCCTGCCTGCCTGCCTTTCTGCCTGCCTGCCTTTCTGCCTGCCTGCCTGCCTGCCTGCCTGCCTGCCTTTCTGCCTGCCTGCCTGCCTTTCTGCCTGCCTGCCTGCCTGCCTGCCTGCCTGCCTGCCTGCTTGCCTGCCTACCTGCCTGCTTTCCTGTCGTCCTGCCTGCGCTATTTGCCGCATACTTGCTCTAGTTGCCCGGTATCTGCCCACCTACATGCATTTCTTTAAATAAAACACATCCACCATCATTCATTCAGCAGCTGTCTTAAAAATAGTACAGAGATACCACAGTTCAAATTACTCTGAAATGCACCAATTCCATCGTATTTATACCTCCTAATAACAAAAATCAGTCTTAATAAACTTGAAGCTTTCTCGATAAAATACAAAAATCTCCTATAAGTGGAATGACTCAAAATAATTATATTCAACGTCATTTTTCAATCCTCCTATACACTTTCCTGGTGATTCTGACTTCTTTATGTACTATGTTGTTCTGGTTACCTTTTTCCAGCTTCCTAGTTATTTGGCTCAGCTAGTTTTGCCAGCTAAGGACTGCTATCTTGTCTCAGTTCAGGTTACAAGCTAAGGACTGTTATCCTACTCAGAAAAAATTTACAGTATAAGATGTGTTGTCCTAACCTTACACATTTTAGTCTCACACAGACAGCGTACTGATGGGGCATACTTCTTGTGGAGAAATTCTACTGGAGCGCGTGTAGAGGAAGGTGTTGATGCGTGTGTGGGTTTGAGCAGGATAATCTCCAAAACATTTTCGTAGACGAAGTTTTGCTCTGAGTAAAGCTTTATCAATATATAATAAAGCTCCAGAGGGGTGCGCGAAACCTTTGTGTATAATACAGCTTTGCTCTGCTCCGATTGTTTTTTTCCAAGCTTGAGTGAAACAGTCACCATTAACTCTGGGTACACTACTAGCGCTCACCTCGTTTTAAGGGCGCTGTCTGCTGTTTCCGTTGATAATTTTATATGAGGTGGGAACCCCAGTACTTGATAACCCTTTCTCCCTGTCGTAACCCAAAAGCTAGAGGTTAACCCACTCAAGCATTGAGAGGATAGAAGCACTGCCCAAGAATTGGAACTCAACCTTCCTCAAACAGAGAGTAGTAGAACGGCCAAGAAAATGGAACTCAATTTATTCCCGCATATAAATGAGACCAGTCCCAGAAGTTATCGTTGCGCATGTTTTTCGTATCTACCTACCTACCTACCTGGAGGATAGGTAGGTAGGTGGTAGGGATCTCGCATATTTATCAGTCTTCTTGAAACATTAGTTTTCCACTTAGGAACAACCTCTTTCTAAGAGTAATTCAATCTGAGTTCCCCCACTGTGCTTTACACCTGGTTCTCCCACTGAACCTTCACGACTGTCCCCACTGTAACATTTATGTCTCATAAAAAAAATTTTTCTCCTAAATTTTCCCCAACACTGCCTAAACATTTACTCAGCCGGGGGTATGCGTACTAATGATAAAACTATATATCTAGTTATAGTCAGTGAAATTAAAACCACATAATAGTGTAAAATTAAACTTGCATGCATATTCTCTTAGTATATAATACCTGGCATATATATTTTCCACTCATTAGTACGCTCACTCCAGTTGAGCGCGTTCAGCAGCGTTGAGGATAATTGGTGAGAGTAACCAGCCAGTAGCTTTCATGTAGTCGTTAGCTCTGATAGCTGCACTTCCTTTTTCCAGGAGAACACTGATGAGGAATTAACCGCTAGTGATGCGGTTGTTAGCAGAGTGCTCTGCCCAGAGCTCCACTGTGTCCGCTTGTTAAGCTGGATTTCCCAAATTTTTCAGAGCAGTAAACAGCCTGTTTTGGCTCCTGTTAGGATAGGCCCAAAATCTCATTGTAATAGTCATCATTGGCCAAACTACCGAGTGTTTTCTCCCTAACATTGATAGTTTTATCTTCGCCCAGAAATTTTTGGGCTGGTTGACAGCTTGTCGACCCGGCAATGAAGTTTTAATTCCTAAAACAAAAGATCGAAGTCTCAGTGTATACGGTTATAATTCTCTGAGAGAAACACACCTTTCTGTGTATATAGCTTGTGTTCCAAAGAGACTGTAACATGATTTTTTCCTGTTGTTTAAAACGAGATTCAGGCGATGGCAGGGTGGTGGTTGCTACCACAGTAAAATACACTGTAGAGTGCTGTTGCAACTACAGTATATACACTGCTAGGGTGGTGGTTGTTACCACCGTATATGCACTGGTGAGTGGTGGTTGTTACCACAGTATATATACTGGTAGAGTGGTGGTTGTTACCACAGTTTTATACACTGGTAGAGTGGTGGCTGTTCCACAGTATATACACTGGTAGAGTGATGGTTGTTACACAGTATATACATTGGTAGAGTGGTGGTTTTTTACCACAGTATATACACTGGTAGAGTGGTGGTTGTTACCACAGTATATACATTGGTAGAGTGGGGGTTGTTACCACAGTATTTTACACTGGTAGAGTGGTGGTTGTTAAACCCCAGTATATATACTGGTAGAGTGGTTTTTGTTACCACAGTATATACACTGGTAGAGTGGTGGTTGTTACCACAGTATATACATTGGTAGAGTGGTGGTTGTTACCACAGTATATACACTGGTAGAGTGGTGGTTGTTACCACAGTATATACACTGGTAGAGTGGTGGTTGTTACCACAGTATATACACTGGTATGTTGGTGATTGTTACCACAGTATATACACTGGTAGGGTGGTGTTGTTACCACAGTATATATACTGGTAGGGTGGTGGTTGTTACCACAGTATATACATTGGTAGAGTTGTGGTTGTTACCACAGTATATACACTGGTATGGTGGTGGTTTCTGTCTAATTATTTATTTTTTGTATATATGGGAAGGATATTTTGGTGTGGTGATATATGTGGAAGGGTATGCTGATGGTATATATTGAAGGGTATGCTGGTGGTATATATGAAAGGGTATGCTGGTGGTATCGCGAGATATTTGGCTACTGGCATATATTCGAGAAAAAATATCATTTGTTTTAAAATCCGATTTCACAGTTTAGTTATTAACAAACACAAAATTTTTTCAACATTCTGAGTTGTGCTAGCGTATATGCAGGAATGAGAATGTGATGAGCGAAGCAAGAATGGCGAGAGGAAACAGAAGAGGAATAGAGAAGCCGGTAAAATATGTGAAGTGAAATCCGCTGATGTTTGTTGACTCCTTTCTGTTTTTTTTTTTTTTGTTTTTTTTTTTTTTGTGTGTGTGTACGAGCAAGAAACTGCAATGAAAATTCAAGAGCTCTTTGCTGACCACCTGTTGCCGCAGACCACAGTGACTGTGGTACAACACTACCGAGTAATACTAGCTGGGAGTGACTCTGACGGCTTGAGGGTGCGCGAGGGAAGGAGAGAGAGAGAGAGACGGGGGGAGGGAGAGGAAAAGTGATGGAGAGAGGCGAAATGAAATACAGGGAAGAATTACAAATATTGAGGATGTGGTCCTGGATGCAGCACGTTTATGGAGATTGAATTCTCCGTGAGAAGGCTTCCATTACGCACCTTGCTGATCACTGAAGGAGGGAAGGAGGAGCAGGAGGAGGAGCTGGAGACCAGCATAGTGCTGAGATTAGCCAGGTGGGACACACGCGTGTAAGGGAGGTACCTGAAAGATGGATTCATTTTATTTTCTCTCAAGCATCCAAGGCGTGTGCGAGATCAAGAATTGTGTTCACAGTGTCCAGTATTAACTTACGTTGTTAAACATTGTTGAGAACGTTTTTTTCCTCCTGATATGTGACTCATAACACATGATTAACACACAGGTTCCTTATTTAATGATAGGTAAACAAAGGCAGTAAGTGTGAAGACACTTTCCCATATGTCTTACCCTGTCCAGGAAATGAGTCCACGTCCTTTCGGTTGTATCTGCGTAGTTTTCTCTGCGTGGATTGAGCTCTAACTCTCCATGATCTGGTTTTGCACATCGATTACCTGAGTTGGCTTAATTCCTAGATTCGGTCCT
>NC_069413.1:57036778-57061778 GCF_026875155.1 Cherax quadricarinatus
TCCATAAATCCGGCTGCCTTACCCCCTTTTTTTTACCTACTGCCTACGAATTCCCCCCACACTCACAACGGGCTCTTTCCTCACCCCACAAGATTTTATTCCCCCTTTCCCCCTTTTTCAGAAATCACAGATTCCCTATCTTCATCAACATTTAACAATTCTCAAAATTTCCCTCCATTTTCCCCATTAGTCTAACTCTCATTTAAAACTCTCCTTTTCTTTTTTTAATGAAAAATCCTTTTGTTCTCTAGGCTTCTTAACTTTTTTATCTCATCAAACTTTTTTTTTTTTTAAACAAAATTTGTGATAACATCCACCCACTTCTTTGCTCTCGTTTTACATTGCTTCCCACTCTCTTAACCTTTTTTTCTCCATATACTCTTCCCTCCTTGCATCACTTCTACTTGTAAAAACTTTCATATGCTAACTTTTTCCCCCTTCTACTTCTTTACACATCTTTCCCACCAATCGCCCCCTTTCCCCCTCCGCACCCACTTTCCTGAAACAAAAATTTGTAAACACTTAACACTACTTTTTTAAAAACCTCCCCCTACCTCTTCGACCCATTGCCTATGCTTCATTAGCCCATCTATCCCCCAAATGTGTTTTTCTTCCCCAAACTGCTCCTCTTTTATTTTTAAACCTTCCCCTCTTCTTCCTGATGTTTATTCTTTGATCCCATCCCCTTTTACTCTAGTGTAGTAAAACTAAAAAGTGATCTGATATATTGTGGCCCCTTATAAACATGTACACCCGAAGTCTACTCACAGTTTTTATCTACAATACATAATCCACAAACTACTTTTTTCCCCCTACTCATATTTGTTTATTATTTACCTCTTTTTTTTAAAAAATATGTTTTCCCTATAACTAAACCCTTTCTATAAAAAGTTCAATCAAAGGGCCCCATTTTCATTTACACCTGGCCCCCCAAACTTACCCCCACACCTCTTAAATATATATATATATATATATATATTTATATATATATATATATATTATATATATTATATATATATATATATTTTTTTATATAGTTAAAACAAGTGGGCCCCCGTCTCCCCCCAAAGGGAGGGTGCCCCAAAAGAAAAAAAATCCCCAAAAGAAAATACTTTCTCATTCAACACTTTCACCACACTCACACATTTCATGTTTTTGCAGAGGTTCAGAATACAACAGCTTAAAAATCATAAAATAAAAAGTACACAACAATCCCTCCAAACTGCCAATATATATATATATATATATAATATATTATATATTAATATTATATTTTTAATTATATATATATTTATATATAATATTATTAAACGATGAAGGTTAAACCCGTATGAGCCACAGAACGTTGCAAGAAAACTTTACATTATTATGTACGCTAGTTTACAAAAAACATATCAAAACTCCATTAAAATTAATATATTTCCAACACCGACTTGCAGGATTAAATCCAAAAAAAAAAACTATCCTAGATGTAGTCTGTAAAAATATCTAACTGGAACAATTCAAATATTGGGTTAATTTTTTATATAAAAGTAGGAATTTGAACTTCAACATTTCCTCAATAATTCATTAAGCTTAGTGTAGGCTGGGGGAACAGTTACTAAACTTAAACTATTATTGTCATATAAAGCGCTAAACTCGTTTGGACAGACCTGGGGAATTGCACGGAGGGGAAAACAGCTCTAATTTCTTGGATCATGAACCCCACACCACCATCAAGATACACGCTGAGTGAAAGATGATATTCTTGAAGAAATCAAGTATTTTTTTTTTGAGTCACGTGTTGGGGGTTTTACATGAATTTGATCTTGACCACGGTAACTTCCATAATCTTAAGTCACTCACTTGATATTTGAAAGCAGGAATAAATTTAGAGATCCATTGAAACAAATTCATTGGTTTAAAGACAGAGTAATTAGTCTACACGAGACATTAAAAATGGTAAAATTCTATAAAATTGTCCCAGGGAAAACCTACCTGCCCTTAATAAAAATTGGGTTGATCTATGAAAACCACGTAGCCAAGATTCTCCATGCACCAATGGCTGAGAAACTTTTCTATATGATGATCAGATACCTACGGTTAGTGGTGTTATTACGCTGTTAGGTTACTACACTTGTTAGGTTAAACCTCAGGACTTACAAACCTCACTTTGCAAAATAAAAGATATTATTAATAGGCAATATTGTCAACAAGTGATATTAACAAACTTTAAAAGACTTACATTTGTTGAACATCATTTCTGGGAGAGTGCCTACAATAGGATACACCCTTGGTCCAGGAATCTCATGAGTGGGACGAGCAGCGGCTAATTCAAGGCTTCCTTCTACTGCTGCTGCTGTATTCACCTGTTGCTTAACTGCTCCCGATGAGATGTATCGAGGGAGTAAGACCGAGTGCCCAAGTCTGCCACACCTGACCACACACGTCCCCAGCGCCATCCCCTCGCTCAGTAGCCTCAAAATCATCCTTATTCACATAATTGAGAAATGGAGATGATTATTCTCATGGGTCACTCAATGCCACTATATAGTGGAGAAATCACCATTTTCTTAGTGATACATGTAGTGCCTGTACTCTGAAGGGGTGGGGATACTACACTTAGAGGGCAAGGGGGATCTGAATTGTAATATCGGCATGTCTCTGACAAGACATTCTCTTTTTCGGAGTCATCCTACCTCGGTGAGAGACGACCGGCGTGTTAAAAAAACATATAATTCAATAATAATTTATGAATATATAGCCAATGGGTAATCTGACAGTTTTCAAAGCTACATGCAAAATGGATCCTTACAACATTTTCCCCTTTAAATAATTACAGAAACAAAACACTGAAAGCATACAAGAGCAAATTCAGAACGCTCTGTCAGCAACAAAAGCTTCTGAGTAATGTCATGATTCCCAAAAGATTGTTATAACAGAGCTAAATATTGGTAATGACATACGAGGGGTGCCATGTGACAGCTGAAATGATGAGCTTTAATAGGACATAGTATTGTTACACAAATTATTGTCTCATCAATAGTAAAACAGCGGTGTGCATCAAACAACTAACAGTGATAAATACGTCGTCTTGAGAAATTCAGTTTTCAGGTTATGAATTTACATTAGAGGAATCAACTTAAAAAAAAAAATGTCACCGGAGCTGATAACACTGCAGGTAAGTCTCTAGGGCAGCACCTCCGAAATGATAGCCAAATGTAACCAATATAATCAATATGTCACTTCTAGCATCTGTCGGTCCACTTATCATTCTATCATACAGGAGTTACATGTCTGTGATGCATCCAACAAAATCAGCAGACTCTTGGATGTCACTACCGCCCGGCTCCGACTGGCTGATCACTATAGCTGAGAGGTTAAATCACTGCCAGCCACCACCTGATGTAGACTTAAGTAAGTGTAAATTTATCAGATGGGTAATAGTTACACCTTGCGTCATTGTGAGCTTGACTATCACCCGGGGGTCAACGCCCCCGCGGCCCGGTCTGTGACCAGGCCTCCTGGTGGATCAGAGCCTGATCAACCGGGCTGTTGCTGCTGGCTGCACGCAAACCAACGTACAAGCCACAGCCCGGCTGATCAGGAACTGACTTTGGGTGCTTGTCCAGTGCTTTTGTGTGTGTGTGTGTGTGTGTGTGTGTGTGTGTGTGTGTTGTGTGTGTGTGTGTTGTGTGTGTGTTTGTGTGTGTGTGTGTGTGCGTATGTGTATGAGTGTGTGTGTATGAGTGGGTGTGTGTGTGTGTACTCACCTATTTGTACTCACCTATTTGTGGTTGCAGGGGTCGAGTCTTAGCTCCTGGCCCCGCCTCTTCACCGGTTGCTCTTCACCGGTATGAGTGTGTGTGCGTGTGTGTATGAGTTTGTGTATGTGTGTGTGTGTGTGTGTGTGTGTGTGTGTGTGTGTGTGTGTGTGTGTGTGTGTGTGTGTGTGTGTGTGTGAATTTGTATATGTGTGTGTGTGTGTGTGTGTGAATTTGTATGTGTGTGTGTGTGTGTGTGTGTGTGTGTGTGTGTGTGTGTGTGTGTGTGTGTGTGTGTGTGTGTGTGTGTGTGTGAATAAACAATCAATATTTGCACCAATAACTCATTACAGTTGTGACCGGGTGTGGAAGTGTGAATTGCTCATTACACTATAATTTGTTCATGATTGTAGCCATGTATAAACGTAAGTAACCATTCTTACAGTATTCATTACCTTTGTAACTTGTGAGTTCATTACCTTTGTAACTTGTGAGTTCATTACCTTGTACCTAGTTCAGCCATCCAAACTTTGGGGCCCAGTCCCTGGATCCATTACGTACCTCTGTAATCTGTAAATACCTTTGTAACTTGTCATGATTGTGACTAGACCTACCCGGAGTTCATTACCTTTGTAATTTGTGAGTTCATTACCTTTGTAAATTGTGAATTCATTACCTCTGTAACTTGCTCAGCTATCAAAACTTTGGAGTCCAGTCCCTGGACCAATTATGTACCTCTGTAATCTTTTGACTACCGCCCGCAGGATGGGTATGGGGCGCATAATAAACATATTAAACTAACTAAACTATCACTCACAGGACGGGTATGGGTGCATAATAAAGATATTAAACTGAACAATAAAGAAAGCTCAATTCGGTCAGAGCCCCACCCATCTTTCAAGATAATACTAGATCAGCTGTTAGCAACTAGAGGCATGTTAATTATATCCGAGGTCTAAGAGCCCAATATATTATCCGGCATATCATTATTATATTCACAGTGAAGGGCTATAAACCAGTAAGGGTTTAACAAGTTTAACAATGCCTGCGAAATAAGAAGTAATCACATCTGATCAGAAAAGTGGAGTGTAGCTCCGATTTCTTGGATCAAGAACTCTTCACAAGCATCAAACATCTCCTTTGAAGGGATTATTAAGTACATGTAATATTTTACTGGTAAACATTTAACCAGTTACCACTCAGGTTCAGACATAGGGTGATCATATTTAACTAACAATGTGGACTTTACTAGTTCCCAAATATAGCAAGAAACTTTTACATGGATACTCTCTCCACATCTACAAAAAAAAAAAAAAAAAAAAGACACTGAGCCATGATATAAGGGGAAATATATTGCTAGGGATCGCCACAGGCTCCGCCGGCGTTCAACTCATGACTAAGTGAGAAACAATTTATAAAAGCTAATAACAGTTAAATAAGGACTCTTGCCCTTGTTATTCTTGTGCCCTGTAAATATTAATTTTTAATGTCAGTCATTTTTGTATGTAGATGAAAATGTCATTAGTGTCAAGTCCAGTAGGAAAATTAAGTGTTATAATCTAAAGTGGAGTCATGCAGACGATGGATAATATAAATTATTTCCATTTCGAAAAAATAAAAACACCGTTTTGATCAAACAAGAAAACTAAAAGGAATAGACATTTTTTTGTGAAGCGTAACGAGAAATCTAACATAGCAGTAACATAAGCGAAATATTGAAGAATATCTTTTGATATTACCCGTTAAATACAAAATAATGAATAAAAGATAATAAATGAATCCCAGGCGAAAGTTTCTATAATTACATATATATATATATATATATATATATATATATATATATATATATATATATTTATATATATATATATATATATATATATATATATATTATAAAGAGGTGGACTGGTAAGCCAATGGAAGGCTTCAATCAGATGACAAAAGCTCTGGTGGCTGGTCATAACATGACAAGACCCGCATCAGGAAAAAATGTCTTGTTCCCTGCCTAATCTTACGTAACCTAACCTAATATGTCGAATGTATGCCTTTATGTTTAATGTATCCATTATAAGATATTATATCAAGCTATAAAAATCACTGTTTTTACCTGAATGAAGCATAGTGTACTATCTTATCTAACAGACATTCAAGAAAAAAATAATCTAAAATCACTCACAGTAATGTGTTTACCAGGTTCAATGTTATCACTTGATTTTTTTTAGTAGTGGTGGTGCTGGCCGTGGTGGTAAGAAAAAAAAACAGCAAACAAAAAACAACAACAAAAAACAAAGTAAAAACAATAACTAGGCAGCTTGTTACGTTTGAAGACTATCGACTGCATTTGGGCAGATAGCTCTGTTGTATATACAGAAATTCACAGCTGTTTATGCAGTATATATACGTTCACCTCTGCATACACAAGCCTGTGTATAGGCATGGACCTGTATATACACAGGCTTGTATATACACAGGCTTGTATATACACAGGCTTGCATATACACAGGCTTGCATATACACAGGCTTGCATATACACAGGCTTGCATATACACAGGCTTGCATATACACAGGCTTGCATATACACAGGCTTGCATATACACAGGCTTGTATATACACAGGCTTGTATATACACAGGCTTGTATATACACAGGCTTGTATGTACACAGGAATAGACGAGGTGGACAAAGACGGGATGTTCCAGAGATGGGACACAGACACAAGAGTCACAATTGGAAGTTGAAGACTCAGATGAATCAAAGGGATGTTAGGAAGTATTTCTTCAGTCATAGAGTAGTCAAGCCGTGGAATAGCCTAGAAAGTGAAGTAGTGGAGGCGGGAACCATACATAGTTTCAAGGCGAGGTATGATAAAGCTCATGGAGCAGGGAGATAGAGGACCTAGTAGCAATCAGTGAAGAGGCGGGGCCAGGAGCTATGACTCGACCCCTGCAACCACAAATAGGTGAGTACAAATAGGTGAGTACAGGCTTGTATATATACCTGTCACTGCATATACATACACTCACGGTATACAAACACACACCTTACACTGTAAATATACTCGCTACATGTGTTGTGACTTAGCATATCATGTACCTCAGTGACCTTGAATCACTGTATATCTTGTTAATATTCCCCAAAATCAAATTTAAAACCAAGTTACCAATGCCACCAGGAGACACTGACAAGAGTATCAAACACACACTTACTTTGACAACAGGAGCTCCGAGTTAGAACGAGAGAGAAGGAAGTGAGACACAACCCCACCACCCCTTAACAATGCACTGAGTACGACACCCATGGTAATCATACTCGCCTCACCAAAGCTGCCATATGTACCTTACACTCCATTATATACAATTAAACGACGCTACAAACATAATGCAGCACATAAGACAAAATAAGTATTTTTTTTTTGTCCGAGATGAACGTAAATTTAAAAAAAATACTCTGCAACTCTTATGTGCAGAAGTTATCGTATTTTGTGGTTTTTGCTTTATGACTAGAGTTGATACAGGGCATCGCACAAGTTGTCCCATTGTGCAAGTAATCTGATATACCCTCGATGCAGCTGAGGGTTTTTTGACCCAAGGTACTGGAGTTGCCATCCCCTTTCTTGGATCACATCTGATTTATCCTCATCCATCCCATTTCCCAGACGAATTTTGTGTTTCTCCATTATTGTAATAATAATAATAATAATAATAATAATAATAATAATAATAATAATAATAATAATAATAATAATAATAATAATAATGAAAATAATATGTAATAATAATAATAATAATCTGGTCTGTACATTACGCGTAGAGCTAAATAGGCTGTCTATACTGAGAAGTATCTCGGTGCTGAGAAGTGTGCATATCTCAGTGTATACACTAAAATTATGTATATCTTATTGTATGTACTGATAAAGAGTATATACCTCTGTGTATACACTGATGAGTTTGCATCACTAATTACTGCTATTTATTACTACAAAGTGTGTTAATGAATTAATTTTTTGAGTTAATATAGTCCATTACTGTTAACTTGCTCAGTTAACGTCTTATTTTTTGTAGAGGTAACACTATATAAACACATAGGCGCTAAAGATGGGCGGATTGAATATTGTATTCACCTCTAAAACCATTAGAGATTTTACCAAAACAGAACACAGAAGTCAAGAGAACCTTAGTGTAGTATACATCATTCTCTCTTAGTGGTTAGGTTAGGTAAGTTTGTCAGGAAACAGGACGCGTGTTTCCTGACGCGGGTCTTAGTCATATGATGACCCGCAGCTGGAGCTTTGATCATCTGACCGAGGACTTCCGCTGGCTTACCGGTCCACCCTTTAAAATTTATGGTTATTATTATAATTACTTCTCAGGTGGGAGTGACAAACAGTACATTGGCGAGACTTCATTCACGGAATTTAACCACCAGAAATCAAGAACACCAATATTAATGAAGGACTCACAACACAAAGTATCATAGTTTATCAGAGTAAACATTCACACCAAATGACAAGGCAAGATTACCTGTTGGAGTAGCATTTCTGTTATTATTACCTGACGGAGGATCGAGCTTCCAATACACTTTCCGCTGAATGACCCACATGGATTTAGCGATTCGCTTAAATATACTACTACTACTATTACTACTACTATTACTACTACTACTAATCTGTTAGTGGTTTTGTGGATAATTTCCCCACGGACTAGACTCAGACTAGACCTATTTTGTATGGGAAATATTACCTGGATTAAGAAAAGGTATGTTGTATACTGAATGTAAGTGGAAGTTTATAAGATTTACCTGTCATCTTTCGTGTACATTAGATAGAAAGAGAGATCAGCAATCCTGCCAGTGGAAAGTAAATAACAAATTTCGATTTCACACCTATTTTATCGGACGGTAATATCTCCCTGAATGGATGTTGTTTACCATCCTTCTGTCTACACTCATTATCAAAGAAATTAACAAGTCCGGATATCTAGAAGAGGCTGTAATTAGAACACAGAACAGTACTGATCAGAATGAATATACATTTAGCTTGGACAAACAATTCACACATATTATATTACAAGGGACAGCAACTGGGCAGACAGGTTGGCTAGAAAACAGTCGACATTTCAATATGATTGACCAGTGAGGCTGCTGCTGCATAGTGCTACAAACTCACTGTTCATCACACTTACCTTGTACATATACTTGCAGAAATAAAGATATTATTATTATTACTTTAGTAATTTTACTCACCTGTACAGGAACTTCTCTTCTTCTGCCTGTCCTCACCGGAGTAAATTGACGTACGTATTGTGTATTTTCTATATGACTTAATAATATCTTATTATTTAAAGCCAAGCTGTAACATACAGTAAAAATCAGTCATGATTATAAAAAATGAAACAGCTAAGTAAGTCAAGTGTGTGAAAATCAGTTACAGTAAAAGGAAGTGCACTAGGAATAAAGTGAACTGACTTATTTACATGAACATTAAATAGAAAGAATCAGCTTAACAATGTTAATTAGTTAGCTTAACATGTTTATTATGCACACCATACCCATCCTGTGGGTGGTAGTCAAAAGATTACAGAGGTACATAATGGGTCCAGGGTCTGGACCCCAATGTTATGATAGCCGAACTAGTTACAAAGGTAATGAACTCCAGGTAGATCTGGTCAAAATCATGGCAAGTTACAAAGGTAATGAATCATGGTCACTCCTATACATGGTTACAGTCATGAACAAATTACAAAGTAATGAACCACTGACAAGTCCACACCCGGTCACAATTGTAATGAGTTATAAATACAAACATTAAGTGGCTTATGCTGGGACAAGCAATTCTTTCCACTCTTTTATTACTGTATAATGAAAGGTAGTGGGGAAAGGATCAAAGGGTCAAGGAAGTCAACAGAGTCCTAATGTAAATCACGAAAATCCTACAAGGGTTTTTACTAATCACTACAATGAGTAAATATTACCTTATAAAGCTATTTCTTCATTTTCACATAGCACCGATTTTTTCAAATATAATAGAATGTAAAAAAAGTAAAGTTGTAACTGGAATATTCAAAAGCTCAGAAGAATCCATATTCTTCTTGAAGCCTTTTTATCATTACCGAGGCTAAGGGTCCCACAAATTTACAGGTGGATCTAATTATATTATATATATATGATATATAGTATATAATAAATAATATATTAAATAATGTGTAAATAAATATTTAAAAATTATATAAAATCAAATATATTTCTATGAATTTTATATATATAGTATGGTCATAATATTATACTATATATACTATAAAGATATATATATATATATGTATATATATATATATATATATATATAATAGATATACATATATATATATATTATATATATATATATATATATATATATATATATATATATATATATATATATATATATATATATATATTATATATATATATATATATATATATATATATATATATATATATATATATATATATATATATATATTATATAACCAATTGGAATATTTTATTATATAATATGGTACAGAAGATTTAAGAGATACATTGTTGATATAAAGGTGGCATATACGGTACATGTTGTTACGTGTGTGGGCGTGTGCCCATAATACAGCAGGCATTACCCCCTTGAACAACCGCACTGAGCCGCTGGAACAGAAAACTAGCTGCCCTGGGATCCCTAGTTACCCTGATGAGTCTTTTTCCCAGCTCCTTAAGGAATTTAGATGCACTCTTTCCCCATGAGCTAAGGGTCTTTGAGCCTATTGGGAACAAACATATAGTGATGGGCAAGTTCTCCATATTTTCTAGACTTTTGGGACTCCCTGAAGCTGGCGGCTGCCCCTCCTTCCTCCCTGGTGTATTGGAGATAGGTATCAGCCAGGTAGATGAACATGTATAGTCCCACACCACCTGCTTCCCGTCTGTCCAGGTTTGAAGGGTGATACCATCTGGACCCTTCTGGCTGCCGTCAGATCTGCATAGTTGGGGTGGCTCCCTTACTACTGGGCATCCGGCTGTTGTGAGGCTCCTCTTGATAATGTTATTAACCTCCTCATGTCTTGCAATCCTTCCCTCGGATTTACGGCACACAAGACCATGGTATCCGAATCGGTCTGCTGCTTCACTGCCACAAATACACCTGTGTTCGGCGAGAATAGGGGCGGCAAGTCGAAGGGCAACACCGATGCGGATGATCTATGGGTCGAGGCGTGTGCCAAGGCTGGAGTTGGGAACAGCAAACAGAAAGTCCCCTGCATGAGGGGCTCTCACTTCCAGGAAGCGGGCTCTATCCTTCCCTGACACACTCTGAAGCATTGTTGAGGCTATATTTTTCCATTATTGGACCATCCTAGTGCGATTATTTGTAGATGTTGGGGGGAGCAGGTCTGGTTTCGAAGCCCGATAGATTATCCCAGATCATGGCTCCGTCAATGAACTTTTGATCCTGGACTCCAATCTTGTGCCTAAGACGTTCAGGGAGAATCGCTGCTACGAGCCCTCTGGATGCAATATATGAGGACAGAAAAGCAGGTAGCGCAATCTGTGATGATTTGATGACTTGCAGACACCAATGCCTCCTAGTCTAACTGGAAGTGTAGCTTGGTTCCACTGCCCGTCTTCTAGAGTAAGGATAAGTATTTTCGTAAAAATCTGCCTCAGGATACTGTCATATTCGTGCAGTATAGGGTTATTATATGAAGGTGCACACACACACACATACACACAAATATATATAAATAAATATATATATATATTATTTCTTTCAACACACCGGCCGTATCCCACCAAGGCAGGGTGGCCCAAAAAGAAAAACGAAAGTTTCTCTTAAATTTAGTAATTTATACGGGAGAAGGGGTTATATATATATATATATATGTATATATGTTTTTCTCCTTCTGTTATTATCTGCCTAGCCATGCTAGGTGTCCTAGTGGCCCCCTCTGTAATTAGTATTTTATAACATGTAAACCACACAATACCCAAAACCTGTAAACCCCACATTGTAACCCTTATAGAGAATAAACTTGAATTGAATTGAATTGAATTGAATTAATAAGATATCTTGACGTGTCACATAGGTTATTATACTGTCTGTCTCTATATTCCTCAATAAGTGGACAATTAAGCACATAGTGTTCAAGACAGTGACCATATGCCTGATCACATAATTTACATTTAGTTTGATCATCATCTGTGTGTCTCCCAAACTGCCAGAAGTACTTGTAACCAAGCCTAAGTCTGGCCACTACAACATCAGTCAGTGTTCACATTGCAACTTGCTCCATAAACATATTTATACATAAGAACATAAGAACATAAGAAAGAAGGAACACTGCAACAGGCCTACTGACCCATGCGGAGCAGGTCCATGTCCCCCCCGGATTAGACCAATGACCCCCCCGGATTAGCCCAGTGACCCACCCAGTCTGGTCACCTCCACTCAAGGATGGAGCACTGCACCAGACCCAGCAGAACAAGCTAGTCAGGTCCAACTCACACCCACCCACACCCACTCATGTATTTATCTAACTTATTTTTAGAACTACACAACGTTTTAGACTGAATAACTGTACTCGGGAGTTTGTTCCGCTCATCAACAACTCTATTACCAAACCAGTGCTTTCTTATATCCTTCCTGAATCTGAATTTTTCAAACTTGAAACCATTGCTGCGAGTCCTGTCTTGGCTGGAAATTTTCAACACGCTATTTACATTTCCTTTATTTATTCCTGTTTTCCATTTATACACTTCGATCATATCCCCCCTAATTCTACGCCTTTCGAGAGAGTGCAGATTCAGGGCCCTCAGTCTATCCTCAGAAGGAAGATTTCTGATACATGGGATCATCTTTGTCATCCTCCTCTGTACGTTTTCTAGAGCATTTATATCCATTCTGTAATACGGTGACCAGAACTGAGCAGCATAGTCTAAATGAGGCCTAACCAAGGATATATAGAGTTGAAGAACAACCTGAGGACTTCTATTATTTATACTTCTCTATATGAAGCCAAGAATTCTGTTAGCTTTATTGCGAACACTAATGCATTGTTGTCTTGGTTTTAGATTACTGCTAACCAGAACTCCTAAATCCTTTTCGCAACCAATAGTATTAAGATCTACATTATTTAATTTATATGTGGCACGGTTATTTAACTGTCCAACATTTAGAACTTTGCATTTGTCAATATTAAACTGCATCTGCCACTTCTCCGACCATTGCATCAGTCTATTCAAGTCATCCTGGAGTGCTCTAGTGTCCTCATTAGAATGAATTGGACAGCCTATTTTGGTGTCGTCAGCAAATTTGCTCATGTCGCTATTTATTCCCTCATCTATGTCGTTTATGTAAATTGTGAATAACAACGGGCCCAACACTGACCCTTGAGGAACACTGCTTGTGACGTGCCCCCATTCTGATTTCCCCCCATTTATGCAAACTCTCTGCTGTCTATTTGTCAGTCATGCCTCTACCCAGGAAAAAATTTCTCCTCCTATTCCGTGTGCCTTAAGTTTCCTCAATAGCCTCTGGTGTGGAACTCTATCATAAGCCTTACTGAAGTCCATATACACAATATCATATTCATTACCATGATCTACCTCCTCAAACACCTTAGTGAAAAAAGTTAGTAAATTCGTAAGACAGGAACGCCCCTTTGTAAAACCGTGTTGAGATTCATTAATCAATCTGTGCCTGTCAAGATGGCTACGAATTGCTTCGGCAATTATTGATTCCATAAATTTTCCCACTATGGAGGTAAGGCTTATTGGTCTATAGTTCGAAGCCAAGGACCTGTCACCTGCCTTGTAAATAGGTATTACATTTGCCATTTTCCACTTATCAGGCACTATGCCAGTTTGTAGTGATATGTTAAAAAGATTAGCCATAGGTGTGCTAAGTTCCTCTTTACATTCCTTTAACACCCTTGCAAACAGTTCATCTGGGCCTGGGGATTTGTTAGGTTTTAGTTTCTCTATTTGTCTGAGGACCATGTCGCTAGTTACCGCAATCGTACATAGTTTATTATCATCCTGTTCTACATAATCTATTATTTCAGGAATATCACTAGTATTTTCCTGGGTGAAAACTGAGAGGAAGTAGGTACTGAGAATTTCACACATATCCTTATCACTGTCAGTGATCTGACCAGAGTTACTCTTAAGTCCCTAATCTAACTTCTGTATACCTGAAAGAACCCTTTTGGGTTAGTCTTTGAATCCCTTGCGACCTTAGCCTCATAATCCCTCTTGCTTTTCTTATCCCTTTCTTTATTTCTCTCTTTAATTGAATATATTGATTTCTTAACTGCCCATCCCCTCTTTTGATACGCCTATATATGCCTCTCTTTTGACCAGTGAGATGTTTTAATCTATTGTTCATCCATTTGGGATCATTTTTGTTAGATCTAATTTCCCTACTCGGAACAAAAGTTGTCTGGCCAGCTAGTACCATGCTCTGAAAAACGTCATATTGGCAACCAAGATCACCTACCTGACCCATAGTCAGGACATCCCAATTTAGCCCACCCAGGTAATTTTTCAGTTCCATGAAGTCGGCCAAGCAAAAATCTGGGACAGAGATTTGATTGCAGTTATCTGGGTAATTCCATGATATACTGAAACTAAGTGTTATCATAGTGGGTTATAGATCTACTCAGGCTTCTAACTGCATTCCTATAACAATCATTTTCATTATTTACTTCTAGCGTAGGTGAGGTTGGTTGAATGGGTTTAAAAACTATGGACTACATAAAGATTTTGTTCGCGGGTTATTAACCCGGAGGGATATTAACCGAGGATAACGCATTCAATGTCTGGCTTATTTCCGTTGGGGTCCTCTCTAAGACACTCTTGTCCTGTTTCCTGACAAACCTTACCTAACCTAATGTCTGATTATTAGATTCATAAATTATAATTTTAACCATAATATTTAAAGGGGTGGACCGGTAAGCCAGCGGAAGGCCTTGGTCAGATGACCAAACGCCCCAGCTGCGGCTCATCATATGATTAAAACCCGCGTCAGGAAACACTTGCCTGTTTCCTGACAAAAATTACCTAACCTCTAATCCTCTTCCTCAGGATATGACTGACAGCAGTCGCCTAACACACAGGTACCTACTTAATGCTAAGTGAACAAGGGTAGTAGTAGTAAGAAAGAATGCTCAACATTTCCACTCGTGTCTGAGATTGAACCCCCACGATACTACACCGTGTACGTCAGGCCCATATTGGAGTATGCAGCACCAGTATGGAACACACACCTCAAGCACATAAAGAAATTAGAGAAAGTGCAAAGGTTTACAACAAGGCCAGCTGAGGGGTATGTCCTACGAGGAGAGGTTAAGGGAACTCAACTTGACAACACTGGAGACAGGAGAAATTGAGGGACATGATAACGGTATACAAAATACTGAGACGAATTGACAAGGTGGATAGGGACAGAATGTTTCAGAGATGTGACACAGCAACAAGTGGTCACAGCTGGAAGTTGATAGCTCAGATGAATCACAGGGATGTTATGAAGTACTTCTTCAGTCATAGAGTTGTCAAGAAGTGGAATAATCTGGAGAGTGATGTGTTGGAGGCAGGATCCATACATAGCTTTAAGAAGAGGCACGGTAAAGCTTATGGAGCCTAGGAGACAGTGGACCTAGTAGCGATCAGCGAAGGGGCGGGGCCAGGAGCTATGAATCAACTCCTGCAGCCACAAATAGGAAAGCAAATAGGTAAAGAACACACACACACACACACACACACACACATACACAATAGATGAAAGGGCACCTATGGGATGAAGTTCGAGTGACTGTTACAACAGCTTCCACGAGGATCAGTACTGGGACCCGAACAGTTTCTATGTCATGTGAATGACATAACAGAGGAGACATGTATTCTTATTTGTAGATAATGTAAAATGTATGAGACTGAATCTGGTGGGTAGAAGGAAAGGCTACAAATGAACATAGACAAACTGCTAGATTAGTTAAAAAAATATCTACCCAGGAAAATGGAATTTTATAAAAAATGGCGGAAAGGGCAAGATGATCAGAGACTGAGCATAGACTCGGGAGGACAGCGCTGGAAACCTCATTCGAGGAGGAAGACCTTGGAGTGAGAAGAGTGACGAACATATCGCCAGAGGCTCACATCAACCAAATAACCTCTGCTCGTTTGGCAAATTCATGAATTTTCTTCAGTAATCTCAACACTGAGTCATTCATGGCCCTATACACGACATATGTCAGGCCCATCTTGGAATATGCAGCACCTGTATGGACCACACACCCAATAAAATATGTTAAGAATGTGAAGAGGTGTACAATGATATTAGACCCAGAGCTAAGGGGAATGATATGTGACAAAAACCACGTTGAATGATATAAAAATAAGGAAAAACATGAGAAGAACATGCAAAATATTCAGAGGACTTGATAGGTGGACAGGGTTAGATTGTTTGAGAAGAGGGAAACAGGTACACGAGCTCACAGTTGGAAGCAAAAACAAATAAGATTTACAAGGATGTCAGGAAGTATTTCTTCAGCCTCTGGATGGTCAGGAGTTGAATTAACTAGAGGAAGAATTTAGGCAGGCTTCGTACCTTGCTGTACCTATTTAAGAATAGATATGACAGGGACCACGAGGCAAGTGGTAAATTAAGAGGCAGGGACAGAAGCTGAGACTCGACCCCCTGCAACCACAAACAGGTGTGGTGAGTACACACATTTATCTTGCTCTTGCTTGGTTATCTCCACTAAGTAAGTTTACGTGATATATCAAGCCAGCGACGGCACCTTGCTACCCCTCAGTGCAGAGGGTTTTAAGCCTTAAGTAATTGTAATATACAACCCAAAGTCAGGTTAGGAACAGTCAGTTTTGCCCTTCCTCCTTCCTTGTGTTTATAAACAAGTTTGTCGGGACCTAACACTTAGGCTTCTCCATTTTGGCTCTGGAACAGCAGGTTTTTACTCCCTCTAATTCCTTCTTTAGTAGTGCATCTTGTCAGGCTTATTTATTTATTTATTATTATAACTGTTATTAGTTATTATTATTATTATTATGTTATTAATTATTATTTATTATTATTATTATTATTATTATTATTATTATTATTATTATTATTATTATTATTATTATTATTATTATTAATGTTATTAATTATTATTCCTATTATGAGTTTATTATTATTGCTGTTATTATTCTTATTATTATTATCATTATTATTATTATTATTACTCTATGAAGAGCTAAACCCGTGTAAATAATTCGGTACAAAAAAAAAGATGGAGGATGAATCTTCCGACCAGTAATCGCTAGCCAGAAAATATACTCTCGGAGTCAGACTCTCCTCTTAATAAGACTGGCTGTGTAAACAAGGCTTCAAGCTGGCTCAGCCAGGTGGCTGGCTGGCTGGCTGGCTGGCAAATATTTCATAACTCGTTTATGGACTTAAATAAACTTGTTTCTTTCCAAGTACGGGCCACTATAGTGTCGCCGCATATTCCACCGTCTACTCTAAAGCATATTGTCCACAGATATTTCATCATTTCCTCGTTCATAGCTGTAAATGCTAGGTTACAGCTGGCAAGTTTCACAGTGGAGGTTTATGCTGCTTCATTTATGTGATCTTCTGATGATAATCTTCTTGTCAGTGGTGACTTCTAGGTCACCACTCACCTAGAATTTTTTTTATTGCGATGTATCGCCTGTGAAGCAAGCTTCTTCAGTGTTCCACAGGCAAAACGTCTCAATAAAATTCCTCTCTACACATTGTGTCTATTTTATCCACTTGTCGGTCTTGCCCTCTTTATTTTCATCCATTTCTTTGGTAGTATTTTCATCTGAATTCGCTCTCACCCATTTATTTCACTAGGCTCTTTGTACATTATAATTCATCATTTATCTTCCACTACGCTTGCTCAGTATGCTCTTGGCTTCCTCTGGCTTATATTATCATGCACAGGAAATTTACATCAGCGAAATTGTTCATATAGTTCTTAATTCTCTTTGGTAAGTCATTTACATAGGCTATAAATATTATGTAGAGGGAGTAGCGAGCCTTGTGGCACCCCGCTGATAGTGACGTAACCCATCATGATATTTGACCTCGTGGCATAGTTGGCGATTTCATTTCAAACAGGAAAACTATCATTCACTGTGTGTGTGTGTGTGTGTGTGTGTGTGTGTGTGTGTGTGTGTGTGTGTGTGTGTGTGTGTGTGTGTGTGTGTGTGTGTGTGTGTGTGTGTGTGTGTGTGTGTGTGTGTGTGTGTGTGTGTGTGTGTGTGTGTGTGTGTGTGTGTGTGTGTGTGTGTGTGTGTGTGTGTGTGTGTGTGTGTGTGTGTGTGTGTGTCTTACACTTACGGAGGGAGTCGTGGTAATGGTGTTGCAATCTCGCGTGTGTGATAAATGAGTTTAGAGGCGGCACCTACAATTGGAACGCCTCCTTTTCCTCCTTTTACTCCTCTTTTCCTTCCTCTTCTCCTGCTACTGCTCCTCCTGCACCTCCTCCTACTCTTCTTTATACTTGTTTTCATCCTTCTCCTCTTCCCCGTCCCCTCCACCTCCGCGGCTCCATCAATCTAGTATAGAGAGACAGAGATGCGTCTCTGTATCTCTCACCTTCTCCCGTTTTGTGCTGTGAGAGCCTTCGCCGTGCTTCGTATTTCTTATTATTTGATGTCGAACTAAACATTCTGTACTTATATGTATATACGAACTTATGTATGCACGCAGAACGTACCAAGTGTTACACTGGCGTACGGCAGAATATTGTAATGGAACAAAAGTAGGAATGTACCAAGTGTTACACTGGCGTACGGCAGAATATTGTAATGGAACAAAAGTATGAATGTTAAGAAGTTCGTCAATAATTTTGTATCCTGCCACGGAATTATTACAGCCACGGTATTGTTCCAGCCACGATATTATTACAGCCACGGTATTGTTCCAGCCACGATATTATTACAGCCACGGTATTGTTCCAGCCTCGGTATTATTACAGCCACGGTATTGTTCCAGCCTCGGTATTATTACAGCCACGGTATTATTACAGCCACGGTATTGTTCCAGCCACGGTATTATTGCAGCGACGGTATTATTACAGCCAAGGTATTGTTCCAGCCACGGTATTATTGCAGCGACGGTATTATTACAGCCTCGGTATTATTACAGCCACGGTATTGTTCCAGCCACGGTATTATTACAGCCACGGTATTGTTCCAGCCACGGTATTATTACAGCCACGGTATTGTTCCAGCCTCGGTATTATTACAGCCACGGTATTGTTCCAGCCTCGGTATTATTACAGCCACGGTATTGTTCCAGCCACGGTATTATTACAGCCACGGTATTGTTCCAGCCACGGTATTATTACAGCCACGGTATTGTTCCAGCCTCGGTATTATTACAGCCACGGTATTGTTCCAGCCTCGGTATTATTACAGCCACGGTATTGTTCCAGCCACGGTATTATTACAGCCACGGTATTGTTCCAGCCTCGGTATTATTACAGCCACGGTATTGTTCCAGCCTCGGTATTATTACAGCCACGGTATTGTTCCAGCCACGGTATTATTACAGCCACGGTATTGTTCCAGCCACGGTATTATTACAGCCACGGTATTGTTCCAGCCACGGTATTATTACAGCCACGGTATTGTTCCAGCCTCGGTATTATTACAGCCACGGTATTGTTCCAGCCTCGGTATTATTACAGCCACGGTATTGTTCCAGCCACGGTATTATTACAGCCACGGTATTGTTCCAGCCTCGGTATTATTACAGCCACGGTATTGTTCCAGCCACGGTATTATTACAGCCACGGTATTGTTCCAGCCTCGGTATTATTACAGCCACGGTATTGTTCCAGCCTCGGTATTATTACAGCCACGGTATTGTTCCAGCCACGGTATTATTACAGCCACGGTATTGTTCCAGCCACGGTATTATTACAGCCACGGTATTGTTCCAACCACGGTATTATTACAGCCACGGTATTGTTCCAGCCTCGGTATTATTACAGCCACGGTATTGTTCCAGCCACGGTATTATTACAGCCACGGTATTGTTCCAGCCACGGTATTATTACAGCCACGGTATTGTTCCAGCCACGGTATTATTACAGCCACGGTATTGTTCCAGCCTCGGTATTATTACAGTCACGGTATTGTTCCAGCCTCGGTATTATTACAGCCACGGTATTGTTCCAGCCACGGTATTATTACAGCCACGGTATTGTTCCAGCCTCGGTATTATTACAGCCACGGTATTGTTCCAGCCACGGTATTATTACAGCCACGGTATTGTTCCAGCCTCGGTATTATTACAGCCACGGTATTGTTCCAGCCTCGGTATTATTACAGCCACGGTATTGTTCCAGCCACGGTATTATTACAGCCACGGTATTGTTCCAGCCACGGTATTATTACAGCCACGGTATTGTTCCAACCACGGTATTATTACAGCCACGGTATTGTTCCAGCCTCGGTATTATTACAGCCACGGTATTGTTCCAGCCACGGTATTATTACAGCCACGGTATTGTTCCAGCCACGGTATTATTACAGCCACGGTATTGTTCCAGCCACGGAATTATTACAGCCACGGTATTGTTCCAGCCTCGGCATTATTACAGCCACGGTATTGTTCCAACCACGGTATTATTACAGCCACGGTATTGTTCCAGCCTCGGTATTATTACAGCCACGGTATTGTTCCAGCCTCGGTATTATTACAGCCACGTTATTATTCCAGCCTCGGTATTATTACAGCCACGGTATTGTTCCAGCCTCGGTATTATTACAGCCACTTTATTGTTCCAGCCTCGGTATTATTACAGCCACGGTATTGTTCCAGCCACGGTATTATTACAGCCACGGTATTGTTCCAGCCTCGGTATTATTACAGCCACGGTATTGTTCCAGCCTCGGTATTATTACAGCCACGGTATTGTTCCAGCCACGGTATTACTACAGCCACGGTATTGTTCCAGCCACGGTATTTTGCAGCGACGGTATTATTACAGCCACGGTATTATTACAGCCACGGTATTGTTCCAGCCTCGGTATTATTGCAGCGACGGTATTATTACAGCCTCGGTATTATTACAGCCACGGTATTGTTCCAGCCTCGGTATTATTACAGCCACGGTATTGTTCCAGCCTCGGTATTATTACAGCCACGGTATTATTACAGCCACGGTATTGTTCCAGCCACGGTATTATTGCAGCGACGGTATTATTACAGCCTCGGTATTATTACAGCCACGGTATTGTTTCAGCCACGGTATTATTGCAGCGACGGTATTATTACAGCCACGGTATTATTACAGCCACGGTATTGTTCCAGCCACGTTATTATTGCAGCGACGGTATTATCACAGCCTCGGTATTATTACAGCCACGGTATTGTTCCAGCCTCGGCATTATTACAGCCACGGTATTGTTCCAGCCTCGGCATTATTACAGCCACGGTATTGTTCCAGCCTCGGGATTATTACAGCCACGGTATTGTTCCAACCACGGTATTATTACAGCCACGGTATTGTTCCAGCCTCGGTATTATTACAGCCACGGTATTGTTCCAGCCACGGTATTATTACAGCCACGGTATTGTTCCAGCCACGGTATTATTACAGCCACGGTATTGTTCCAGCCACGGTATTATTACAGCCACGGTATTGTTCCAGCCACGGTATTATTACAACCACGGTATTGTTCCAGCCACGGTATTATTACAGCCACGGTATTGTTCCAGCCACGGTATTATTGCAGCGACGGTATTATTACAGCCACGGTATTATTGCAGCGACGGTATTATTACAGCCACGGTATTATTACAGCCACGGTATTATTGCAGCGACGGTATTATTACAGCCACGGTATTATTGCAGCGACGGTATTATTACAGCCACGGTATTATTGCAGCGACGGTATTATTACAGCCACGGTATTATTGCAGCGACGGTATTATTACAGCCACGGTATTATTGCAGCGACGGTATTATTACAGCCACGGTATTATTACAGCCACGGTATTATGCAGCGACGGTATTATTACAGCCACGGTATTATGCAGCGACGGTATTATTACAGCCACGGTATTATTGCAGCGACGGTATTATTACAGCCACGGTATTATTGCAGCGACGGTATTATTACAGCCACGGTATTATTACAGCCACGGTATTATTGCAGCGACGGTATTATTACAGCCACGGTATTATTGCTGCGACGGTATTATTACAGCCACGGTATTATTGCAGCGACGGTATTATTACAGCCACGGTATTATTGCTGCGACGGTATTATTACAGCCACGGTATTATTGCAGCGACGGTATTATTACAGCCACGGTATTATTGCTGCGACGGTATTATTACAGCCACGGTATTATTGCAGCGACGGTATTATTACAGCCACGGTATTATTACAGCCACGGTATTATTGCAGCGACGGTATTATTACAGCCACGGTATTGTTCCAGCCACGGTATAGTTTCAGCAATGAGCGCACCACCACCACCACCACCACCACCAGTACAACACACAACCACCAACATACCACCAGCACCACCACCACCACCACCAGTACAACACACAACCACCAACATACCACCAGCACCACCACCACCACCACCACCAGTACAACACACAACCACCAACATACCACCAGCACCACCACCACCACCACCACCAGTACAACACACAACCACCAACATACCACCAGCACCACCACCACCACCACCACCAGTACAACACACAACCACCAACATACCACCAGCACCACCACCACCACCACCACCAGTACAACACACAACCACCAACATACCACCAGCACCACCACCACCACCACCACCAGTACAACACACAACCACCAACATACCACCAGCACCACCACCACCACCACCAGTACAACACACAACCACCAACATACCACCAGCACCACCACCACCACCACCAGTACAACACACAACCACCAACATACCACCAGCACCACCACCACCACCACCAGTACAACACACAACCACCAACATACCACCAGCACCACCACCACACCACCACCAGTACAACACACAACCACCAACATACCACCAGCACCACCACCACCACCACCAGTACAACACACAACCACCAACATACCACCAGCACCCACCACCACCACCACCAGTACAACACACAACCACCAACATACCACCAGCACCACCACCACCACCACCAGTACAACACACAACCACCAACATACCACCAGCACCACCACCACCACCACCAGTACAACACACAACCACCAACATACCACCAGCACCACCACCACCACCACCACCAGTACAACACACAACCACCAACATACCACCAGCACCACCACCACCACCACCACCAGTACAACACACAACCACCAACATACCACCAGCACCACCACCACCACCACCCAGTACAACACACAACCACCAACATACCACAGCACCACCACCACCACCACCAGTACAACACACAACCACCAACATACCACCAGCACCACCACCACCACCACCAGTACAACACACAACCACCAACATACCACCAGCACCACCACCACCACCACCAGTACAACACACCAACCACCAACATACCACCAGCACCACCACCACCACCACCAGTACAACACACAACCACCAACATACCACCAGCACCACCACCACCACCACCAGTACAACACACAACCACCAACATACCACCAGCACCACCACCACCACCACCAGTACAACACACAACCACCAACATACCACCAGCACCACCACCACCACCACCAGTACAACACACAACCACCAACATACCACCAGCACCACCACCACCACCACCAGTACAACACACAACCACCAACATACCACCAGCACCACCACCACCACCACCACCAGTACAACACACAACCACCAACATACCACCAGCACCCACCACCACCACCACCAGTACAACACACAACCACCAACATACCACCAGCACCACCACCACCACCACCAGTACAACACACAACCACCAACATACCACCAGCACCACCACCACCACCACAGTACAACACACAACCACCAACATACCACCAGCACCACCACACCACCACCAGTACAACACACAACCACCAACATACCACCAGCACCACCACCACCACCACCACCAGTACAACACACAACCACCAACATACCACCAGCACCACCACCACCCACCACCAGTACAACACACAACCACCAAAACACACCACCAGCACCACCACACCACACCACCAGTACACACACACAACAACCACCAACATACCACCAGCACCACCACCACCACCACCAGTACAACACACAACCACCAACATACCACCAGCACCACCACCACCACCACCAGTACAACACACAACCACCAACATACCACCAGCACCACCACCACCACCACCAGTACAACACACAACCACCAACATACCACCAGCACCACCACCCACACACCACCACCACCACACACTTCCTCCAACGCACACCACCACCAACATACCACCATCACCAGCATCACCACCACCACCAGCACAACATACCACCACCACCACACACCACCGCCAACATACCACCACCACCACCACCACCACCACCACCACCACCAGCACAACACACCACCACCACCACCACCACCACCAATAACAACAACAACAGCAACAACAGCACCAACACACCACCGATACGCCACCATCACACCACCAACATACCACTACTAGCACCACCAACACACCACCAACACACCACCAGCACACCACAGTAGTATAGCACCATAAATAATTTGTACCTCTTATCATTGCAATTTTCTCTCCCCCAAAAATCTTTTATCCGTTGTAATAGTTTACTCTTTTCTACCTCCTCCATTTTTAAACCTCTTTCATGGCTAACACTTTTGAAAGCTTTTTTTTAAATCAACGTAAATGCACTTTGTTCATCCGTTTTTTTTTTTTTTTTTTTTTTTTTTTGTGTGTGTGTACTCACCTATTTGTACTCACCTATTTGTGGTTGCAGGGGTCGAGTCATAGCTCCTGGCCCCATCCTCTTCACTTATTGCTACTAGGTCCTCTCTCTCCCTGCTCCATGAGCTTTATCATACCTCGCCTTAAAACTATGTATGGTTCCCGCCTCCACTACTTCACTTTCTATACTATTCCACGACTTGACTACTCTATGACTGAAGAAATACTTCCTAACATCCCTTTGATTCATCTGAGTCTTCAACTTCCAATTGTGACCTCTTGTGTCTGTGT
>NC_069413.1:57069278-57106778 GCF_026875155.1 Cherax quadricarinatus
ATACGGAGTATGCAGCACCAGTCTGGAACCCACAACTGGTCAAGCCGTCAAGAAGTTAAGAAAGTACAAAGTTTTGCAACAAGGCTAGTCCAGAGCTCAGGAATGTCTTACGAGGAAAGGTTGAGGGAAATCGGACTGACGACACTGGAGGACCAGAAGGACAGATTGAGACATGATTAACGACATACAAGATACTGTGGGGGAATAGACAAGGTGGACAGAGATGGATGTTCCAAAGAGGGGACTCAGGGAAACCGGGTCCCAACTGGAAGCTAAGACCAGAACTAGTCACAGGACGTTAGGAAGTATTTTCTTTCAGTCATAGAGTTGTCAGGAAGTGGAATAGCCTAGCAGTGAAGTAAGTCGAAAAGGCCAGGAACCATACATAGTTTAAGAAGAGGTATGATACAGCTCAGGAAGCAGAGAGAGAGAGGACCCTAGTAGAGATCATGAAAGGCGGGCCAGGAGCTGCTGATTCTCACCCCTGCAACCACCATTAGGGAGACAATTAGGTGTACACACACCACCACTTGACACAAACACTTGCACAAACATTACCTCCCTCCCCCTGAAACCACCTCCCCCCTTCCACTTACCACCTCACTTAGCCTCTCCCCCAAAACAACTAAACCCCTCCCCCCAAACATCTAACCCCCTCCCCCAAGCTACCTATACCCCCTCCAATAACCATCCTCCCCCTCCCACCATAACCATCCATCCCCTCTCCTCCTAACCATCTATTCCCCTCCCCCTAACCACGACCGTCCCTCCCTTTCTGTGGAGCAATGGGGGAACTAGCACCAGGATGAAGGACAAAGGGCTCCACGGACAATCGGGAGGAGGACTGGGAGGCAGACTCAAAAAAACGGGGAGAAGACTGGAAGGAGACTAGATGAGGCTGGAAAGGACGATGGAAGAGAGGTTAGAAGCAGAATGCAGAAGGTGGAACCAACATGCCACAGCAGCGAAATCAAATAGAAGAGATTAGAAGAGGACTGAGATATCTGAAACAGCATAGAGACAAAGATAATACGAAGTAGCATCGGCAAATTGCTACACAGACACAGACAACAGGTCTGAAGGGAGCATGGAAACTAAACTGTATGCAGCGGTCTTGTCAAAACCCACATGGGGCCACAACAAAGAAGGGAGTGCACACTAGGACAGAATGAGAGGTTGGAAGACATTGAAAGGAACTAGAACATGTGCAGGGACCATACCAGAATACTTGTGGGGCCAGGAACAGGTGAGGCATGGAAGGACAAACCAAGAATCATAGGGCCATAAACTATGGAAGGGACTGGAAGGAAAGAACACTCCATGGAAGGAACTAAAACACATCATAGGATGCAATGGGAGTCACAGTGGGAGTGGAAAGTGAGAGATCCGTGTTTGTCTATGGCTAGATGAAGCTAAAGGGGAAACTTATGATGAAAGAAAGCAGGAGGAGAAAAAAAGCGATGAAGGTACATGAAGGTGATAGGAGGGGGGGACATGACCCAGGTGGCAAATTTTCGGAGAATATGGTGGTTCACAAAAAAAGGAATCGCCTCTCAAAGTAATTTGTCAAGGCAGAATCAACCCGAACCATGATCCTGCAGGAGAAAGCACGGCTGAGAGGCAAGCAGGAGTTCCGGAGGGTGTACCTCGATCAGAGACAGAACACAGGACTAAAGGACTGACGATTGAAAGAGAAGTTCAAAAACGAAAGGAGAAATGGGAGGAAATAAAAAAGGAGAGCAAATAACCCAGGATCAAATGGTAAGGACAAGCACACCCCCACAAACACCTGCAGAAGAACTTCAGCACGACAACCCCCAAGGCAAACTGAACAATCCAAACCACCATCACACAACATCCCTCGTTTTCCACCCCCCGCACCACAGTTACATAATAGAGCAGAAGTTGAAGGTTTGGTACACAAATTCAGATGGTATTAACGAATGAATATGAGGATGGCAATAAAGAATCAATGAGAAGTCCCCAGACATCATTGCAGTTACATAAGACAAAACTCACGGGGGACCAATAACAATGCAATCTTCCCACCAGGATACCAGATCATGATGAAAGATAGAAGGGGCAAGGGGGGGGGTGCTCGTTCATAAAAAGCAAAAAGATGGAAATTCGAGAAATGAAGGCATAGATGAGATGGGAGAAAGAGCTACATAGGTAGGAACACTCAGTCTGGGGAACACAAGATGTTATTGCGGTGAGGCATAAACCACCACAGAACTGCAGGAGGCCAAAGAGAGGAATATGAAGAGAGCAACAGAGCAAAGGTGGACACACTTGCCTGAGTGGCAACAAGAGCTCACACCAGCAGAGCGCAGTTGCTGGTATATAGGGGATTCAACACAGGGAGATTGACTGGAAAACCTGGAGCCACATGGGGTCCCGAAACATGGAGAGGGCCAAAATGAATAATGATTTACGGTGTGCTGGAAACCTACATGCACCAACATGGTATAAGGACACTACTAAGTGAGAGGAGGAGGATGAACCAAGCAAGATTGGACCTGAGTTCACCCTGGGCAGGTCAGACATTGAGGACATCATGTATGAGAAGCCCCCTAGGAGCTATCGACTTTCCGTGGTTCTGTGCTTTGATATATAGTAGTAGCATGGCAAGTGGAGAGAGTAACAGGAGTTGAATGGGAAAAGGCCGTGACTATAAATAGGGGACAACATAGGGGATAGAACATCCTGCAGGAGGTCCCTAAGGGACAGAGAACTGGCAGGAAAGCCAGTAAATGAATGATGGAATATGTAACAACAAAATGCAAGGAGGCCAGTGAAAGGTATATTCCCAAGGGCAACAGAAACAACTGGAAAGATCCAGAACGAGGCCCCCTGGTTTTCCCCGACGGTGTAAGGAGGCAAAAACAACGGTGCAATAGAAAAATGGAAAAAGTACAGAAGGCAGAGAACACACGAAAATAGGAGTCAGTACAGAGTCCCCACCAGGAAAATAGGTGTAAGGAGGGAGTCCCAGCGACAGTATAAAATGACATAGCATCGCTAATCAAGACTGACCCGAAACGGTTGTATAGCAACATCAGGAAGAATACTACATCCAAAGACCAGGTGATCAGATTAAGTGACAGAAGGGAGAGAACTCACAAGAAATGACCATGAGTAAGTGAGGAGTGCTAAACAGAGATTAAAGGAAGTTTTACAGTAGAGACAGGAAGGGCTGTGGAAGATCAGTACAGAAAGGAACATCAAGAGTGAAAATACCAACAAGTGTTGGATGACATACAAACCAACCGTAGGAGGAGGTGAAGAGCTGCTAAGTGCCTTGATACCTCAAAGGGCGATTGATCGACAACATCTCCCCATGGGTCCAAGAGAACGGAGCAGAGATGCTGTGGCGTGCCTCTATCCACAATCTTCAACAATCCCTGAAAATAGTGCAACTACCTGAGAAATGGATAGACAGCAAATGTAGTCCCGCATATTTAAGAAATGGAAACAGAAACGAGGCACTAAACTAACAGACCTGGTCTCTTGATTATGTATTGTGTGCAAAGTCATGAGAAGATTATCAGGAGGAAGGTGGCGAAACTACCTGGAACGGAACAAGAATTATAAATGAAAACCAAGCATGGGTTCATGGAAGGCAAATCTAGTATCAGCTGAACCTCCGTGGAGTTTTATGACTAGGTAACAGAAGTAAGACACGAGAGAGAGGGGTGGTTGACTGCGTTTTCCTAGACTGCAGGAAGGCCTTGACACAGTTCCCACAAGAGATTAGTGCAGAGCTTGAGATCAGGCGCATGAACAGGAGGGGCACTGCAGTGGATCAGGAATACCTGACAGGGAGGCAACAACTATTCATGGTAACGTGAAGAAGGTATCACAGTGGCGCCTGTGACGAGCGGGGATTCCCCACAGGGTACAGTTCAATGGGCCATGCTATTTATATGATACTATGTGGAACGCCATGAAGCAAGGAATAGACTCTGAATTGACCCTAATTCGCAGATGATGTGGAGTTGATGAGAAGAATTAAATCGGATGAGATGAGTGCAAGGACTTTGCAAAGATACCTGTACAGGCTGGACATGAGGTCGCAGAAACTGGCTTCGTCGAATTTAATCCTGCCAAATTCAAAGTCATGAAGATTGGGGAGGGGCAAAGAAGACCGCAGGACAGAGTATAGGCAAGGTGGACAAAGACTACAAGACCTACACTCAGGAGAAAGACCTCAGGGTGACCATAACACCGAGCACGTACACCGGAGGCACACATCAACCAAATAACTGCAGCAGCATAACGGGCGTCTGGCAGAACCTAGAAAACGTTTCCGATACTTAATAAGGAATCGTTACAAGATCACTGTACACTGGTGTATGTTATGCCTATAACTGGAGTATGAAGCACCAGTCTGGAACCACAACTGTTCATGCACTCAATAGTTTAGAGAAAGTACAAAGTTTTGCAACAAGTCCCATAGCTCCGGGGAATGTCCGAAGCGAGGAAAGGTTGAGGAAATCGGACTGACGACACTGGAGGACAGAATGGTCAGGGGAGACAAGATAAACGACAAAAAATAAACAAAATACTGCTGGGAATAATTATGTGGACAGAGATAAGATGTTCCATAGAGGGTACACAGGAAACAAGGGTTCACACTTAAGCTGAAGACTCAGCAGGAGTCCCACAGGACGTTAGAGTAATATCAGTCAAATAGTTCGTCAGAATTTGATAGCCTAGCAATGAAGTAGTGGAGGCTGGAATCCATGACATAGTTTTTAAAAAGAGGTATTGATAAAGCTCAGGAGAAAGAAAGAGAGAGGACCTATAGCAATCATTGAAGAGGCGGGCCAGGAGCTGAGTCTCTACCGCCAGCAACCACAATTAGGTGAGTACACACACACACACACACACACACCACACACACACACACACACACACACACAACACACACACACACAGACACACACACACACACACAACACACACACACACACCGACACACACCACACAACACACAGCACACTACACACACCACACACACAGCACACACCACACACACACACACACACACGCACGCACAAACACACAGAGCACACATACACACACACACAAACGCACAGCAAAAACACACACACATCAGCACACACACACACCACACACACACACACACACACACACACACCCAAGGTGGGGGGGGGCACCTGTGACGAGGCGGGGTCCCACAAGGGTCGGTCCTAGTGACCATGCTATTTTTGGATATGTGAGCGACAGAATATGAGAATGTTAATGAGGAGAATTAAATCTGATGAGGACCCAGGCAGACTTCAAAGAGACCTGACTAGACTGGACACCTGGTCCAGCAATGCTTCTCGCCTTTAATCCTGCATAATGCAAAGTCATGACGATAGGGGAAGGCACAGAAGACCACAGACAGAGTATAGGCTGGTGGCCAAAGACTGCAAACCCTCACTCAAGAGAAAGACTTGGGTGAGAATAAACACCGAGCATGTCCCTGGAACACACATCAATCAGATAACTGCTGCAGCAATATGGTCGCACTGGCAAACCTGAGAACAGCATTCCGATACCTTAGTAGGAATCAATCAAGACACTGTAGCCCGTTATGTCATGGCCCAATACTGGAGTATGCAGCACCTGTTTGGAACCCGCACTCGAGTAATCACGTCAAGAAACAAAGAGAAAGTACAAAAGGTTTTTGCAACCAAGTTTAGTCCAGAGCTAATGGGAATGGTCCTATGAAGAAAAGATTAAGGAAATCGGCCGACACCCTGAGGACAGGAGGGTCAAGGGAGACATGAAACCTACATATAAAATACTGCGTGGAATAGACAAGAGTGGACAAGGACAGGATGACCAGGGAGGGACACAGAAACAAGAGCACAATTGGAAGTTGAAGACAACAAATGATTCAGAGAGATAGTAAGGAAGTATTTCTCATCATAGAGTATGTAAGGCAGTGTCATAGCGCTAGGAAAATGACGTAGTGAGTCAGGAACCATACACCAGTTTTAAGAAGAGGTTGATAAAGCTCAAGGAGCGGGAGAGATAGGGTCTAGTAGCAACCGGTGAAGAAGGCTGGGCCAGATCTAGGACTCGACCTCTCTGCAACCATAAACAAATATAGTAAAATAGTTGAGTACACACACAGACCTCGACTCAGTGGAGAAAGAACTTGGGAGACCATAACACCGAGCACATCACCGTAGCACGCAATCAACCAAATAACTGCTCAGCAAAAACGGGCGCCTGAAAACCTGAGAATGTAGCGTTCCGATACTTAATAAGGAATCGTTCAAGACACTGTACACTGTGTATGTTAGGCCCATACAGGAGTATGCAGCACCATCCTGAACCCAACAACTGGTCAAGCACGCAAGAAGTTAGAGAAAGTACAAAGGTTTGGCACAATGCTAACCTCAGAGCTCCAGTGGGAATGTCGTACGGGAAAGGTTGAGGGAAATCGGACTGACGACAAACGGAGACAGAAGGGTCAGAGGGAGACATGATACCGACATACAAATACTGTTGGGAATAGACAAGGTGACAGAGATAGGATGTTCCAAAGGGGACCACAGGACAACGGGTCACAACTGTAAGCTGAAGACTCAGACAGTAGTCACAGGGACGTTTAGGAAGTATATTCTTCAGTCTAGAGTTGTCAGGAAGAGGAATAGCCAAGCAAGAGAAGTAGTCGAGGCCAGGAACCATACGATAGTTTTTAATAAAGGTATGATACAGCTCAGGAATGCAGGAGAGAGAGAGGACCTAGTAGAGATCAGTGAAGAGCGGGGCCAGAGCTGATCTCGACCCCCTGCAACCACCATTAGGTGAGTACAATTAGTGAGTACACACACCATCCACTTGACACAACACTTGACACACAAACATGTTACCGCGCCCACCCAGCCCTAACCACCTCTCTCCCCCCTGTGCGCAAACCACCGCACGCATAGCCATCTCCCCCAAAACATCAACCCCTCCCCCAAACCAACTACCCCCCCCCCCAACTACCTATACCCCTCCAATAACCACCTCCCCCTCCCCATAACCATCCATCCCCCTCTTCCTCCTAACCATCTATTCCACCCTCCCCCCTAACCACCTGCCCCCTTCTGTGGAGCATGGGGGAACCTAGAACCAGGATGAGGAACAAAGGGCTCCAAGGACGAATGCGTAGTGAGGACTGGGAGGCAGAAGCTCAAAAAAGGGGAGTGAAGACTGTGGAAGGAACTAGATGAGCTGGAAAGGAAAGATGGGAAGGAGAGGTCAGAAGCAGAATGCAGAAGAGAACCAACATTCCACAGCAGCCAGAAATCGAAGATAGAGAGTATTAGAAGAGGCAGCTGGAGATAGTCTGAAACAGCATAGAGACAAAGAAATTACAGAAGTAGCATCGGCAATGGCTACAACAGACACAGACAACAGGTCGAAGGGAGCATGGAAACAAAACTGTATGCAGAGGTCCTGTCAAACCCACATGGGGCCATACAAAGATAGGGAGCACACTAGGACAGAATGAGAGGTGAAGACATTGAAGGAACTAGAACATGTGCAGGTACCATACCAGAAACTTGTGGGGGCCAGGAACAGTGATCAGGAAGACAAACCAAGAAGCAATAGGGCCATAACTAGGGAAGGACTGAAGTAATGAACACTCATGGTAAGGAACTAAAACACATCAAGGATGCAATGGGAGTCACAGTGGGAGGTGTGGAAAGGGAGAGATCCGTGTTTGTCTATGGCTAGATGAAGCTAAAGGGGAAACTTATGAATGAAAGAAATGCAGGAGGAGAAAAAAGGATTTGAAAGGTATCATGAAGGTGATCAGGTGTGAGGGGACATGACCCAGTGGCAAATTTTCGGAGAATTGGGTGGTTACGAGAAAAAAGAGGAATCGGCCTCTCAAGTAATTTTCAAGGCAGAATCACAACCCGAACCATGATCCTGCAGGAGAAAGCACCGGCTGAGAGGCAAGTCCAGGAGTCCTGGAGTGTGTACCTCGATCGAGACGAACACAGGACGAAAGGAAGACGATGGAAAGAGAGAGTTTCAAAAACGAAAGGAGAAATGGGAGGAAATAAAAAAGGAGAGCAGAATAACCCAGGATCAATGGAAGGAACAAGTCACACCCCCCACAAACACCTGCAGAAGAACTTCAGCCACGACACCCCCAAGCAGACTGAACAATCCAAACCAACCATCACACAAACATCCTCTGTTTCCACCCCCGCACACAGTACAGTATTAAGCGGAAGTTGAAGGTTTGGTACACAATGCAGATGATTAACAATGAATATGAGGAATGGCAAGAAAGAATCAATGAGAAGTCCCCAGACATCATTGCTGTTACATAATCAAAACTCACGGGGACAATAACAGATGCCATCTTCCCACCAGGATAACACAGATCAATGAGGAAGATAGAAGGGGCAGAGGGGGGGGGGGTTGCTCTGTTCATAAAAAGCAGATGGAAATTCGAGAAAATGAAGGCATAGATGAGACTTTTGGGGGGCAGAAAAAAGAAAAAAGCTACAATATAATGTACAGTTCATCCTGGGGAACACAAAGTGGTTATTGCGGTGGAGGGCATAATCCACCACAGAACTGCAGGAGGCCAAGAGAGGAATATGAAGAGAGCAACAGAGCAATGGTGGACACTACTTGCTGAGGTGGCAAGAAGAGCTCACTCCAGCAGAGCAAAGTTCTGGTTATAGGGGATTTCAACCACAGGGAGACTTGACTGGGAAAACCTGGAGCCACATGGGGGTCCCGAAACATGGAGAGCCAAGATGATTTACGTTGTGCTGGAAAACACTCAAGCACCATCAATGTTAAGGACACTACCTAGAGTGAGAGGTTAGGATGACCAGCAATATTGGACCTTGATTCACCCTGGGCAGTTCAACAGTGGAGGGACATCAGTATGAGAGTCCCCTAGGAGCTACCGACTCCGTGGTTCTGTGCTTTGAATATATATAGAGCTGGCAAAGTGGAGAGATTAACAGGAGTTGAATGGTAAAAGCCTGACTATAAAAGAAGGGGACTACATCGGTTTAGGAACATTCCTGCAGGAGGTCCTAAGGGACAGAGAACTGGCAGGAAAGCCAGTAAATGAAATGATGGAATATGTAACAACAAAATGCAAGGAGGCAGTGGAAAGGTATATTCCCAAGGGCAACAGAAACAACGGGAAGATCAGAACGACCCTGTTTACCCGACGGTGTTAAGGAGGTCAAAAACAAAGATGCAATAGAGACTGGAAAAAAGTACAGAAGGCAGAGAACACACGAAAATAGGGAGATCAGTAGCAGAGCCAGGAAAGAGTAGGGGTAAGTAGGGAGTCCCCAGACAGGAAGGAAAATGACATAGCATCGAAAATCAAGACTGACCCGAAACTGTTGTATAGCAACATCAGGAGGAAGACAACAGTCAAATACCAGTGATCAGATTAAGGACAGAAGGGAGGATGAACTCACAAGAAATGACCAGGGAGTATGTGAGGAGCTAAACATGAGATTTAAGGAAGGTTTTTCAGTAGAGACAGGAAGGGCTGTGGGAAGTCAGTACAGAAAGGAAACATCAAGTAGGGTAATATACCAACAAGTGTTTGGATGACATACAAACAACCGAGGAGAGGTGAAAAGCTGCTAAGTGACCTTGATACCTCAAAGGCGATGGGATCGACAACATCTTCCCCATGGTCCTTAGAGAAGGAGCAGATAAGCTTGTGCGTGCCACTAACCACAATCTTCAACACATCCCTTGAAAATGGCAACTACTGAAGAAATGGAAGACGAGCAAACGTTAGTCCCCCATCTGTTAAGACAGGAAACAGAAACGAGGCACTAAACTACAGACCTGTGTCTCTGATATGTATTAGTGTGCAAAGTCAGGAGAAGATTATCAGGAGGAAGGTGGTGCGAACACCTGGAACGGAAACAAGATTATAAATGAAGACACACATGGGTTCATGGAAGCAAATCATGTATCACGAACCTCCTGGAGTTCTATGACAAGTTAACAGAAGTTAAGACACGAGAGAGAGGGGTGGGTGACTGAGCGTTTTCCTAGACAGCAGGAGCCTTTGACACCAGTTCCTCACATAGAGATAAGTGCAGAAGCTGGAGGATCAGCCGCATTTAACAGGGAGGGCACTGCAGTTGGATCAGAGGAATACTGACAGGGAGGCAACAACTATCAGGTACGTGAAGAGGAATCACAGAGGGCGCCTGAGACGAGCGGTCCCACAGGGGTTCAGTTTCTAGGGCCAGTGCTATTTTGATATATGTGGAACGACATGATGGAAAGGAATAAACTCTGAAGTGTCCCCAATCGCCGAGAAGTGGAGTGAGTGAGAATAATTAAATCGGATGAGGGATGAGGCCAGTACTTTTATGCAAAGAGACCTGGACGAGGCTGGACATGGTCCAGAAACTGGCCTTCTCGAATTTAATCCTCAAATGCAAAGTCAATGAAGATTGGAGGGGCAAAGAAGACCGATACCAGAGTATAGGCTAAGGTGTACAAAGACTACAGACCTCACTCAGGAGAAAGACCTCAGGGTGTACCAAAACACCGGAGCACGTCACCGGAGGCACACATCAACCAATAACAGCCGCAGCATACGGTCGTCTGCAACCTGAGAATAGCGGTTCCGATACCTTATAAGTAATCGTTCAAGACACTGTACACTGTGTATGGTTATAGCCTATACTGGAGTTAATGAAGCACCAGTCTGGAACCCACAACTGGTCAAGCACGTCAAGTAGTTAGAGAAAGTACAAAGGTTTGCAACAATCCCAGAGCTCAGGGGAATGCGTACGAGGAAAGGTTGAGGAAATCGGACTGAACGACACTGGAGGACAGAAGAGGTTCAGATGGAGACATGATAACGACATACACTATACTGCGGTAATAGATTATGTGACAGAGATATGATGTTCCAGAGAGAGGGACCACGGAACAAGGGGTCATAAACTGAAGCTGAAGACTCAGAGTGAGTCACAGGTACGTTAGGAAGTATTGTATTCATTCAAAGAGTCGTCGGAAGTTAGTAGCCTAGGCAAGTGAAGTATGGAGGCAGGACCATACATAGTTATAAAAAGAGTATAAAAAGCTCTAGGAAGCCAAGAGAGAGAGAGGACCTATAGCAAACAGTGAAGAGGCGGTGCCAGGAGCTGAGTCTCGACCCCTGCAACCTCAATTAGGTGATTACACACACCACACACACACACCACACCCACACACACACACACACACACAACACACACACACACACACACACATGCACACACACACACACACAACACACACACACACACACACACAGACAGCACACACATACAACACCACACAACACACACACGACAACACACAGCACACACAACACGAAGCACACGCACAAACACACAGATGCACACATACACCCACACACAAACGCACAGCACAGCAACTCACACACACAGCACACACACAGCACCACACACACACACACACACAACTCACACACAGTGGGCACCTGTGACGAGCGGGGTCCCACAGGGTCGGTCCTAGGACCATTGCATTTTGGTATATGTGGAACGACAGAGTGATGTGAAGTTAATGAGGAGAGATTAATCTGATGAGGACGCAGGCAGACTTCAAAGAGACCTGGACAGACTGGACACCTGTCCATCAAATGGCGTTCTCGAAATTAATCCTGCAAATGCAAAGTCATGAAGATAGGAAGGGCACAGAAGACCACAGACAGAGTACAGGCTAGGTGGCCAAGACTGCAAAACCTCACTCAAGGAGAAAGATCTTGGGTGTGTAAAAACCCCGGAGCAGAGTCTCCGAAGCACACATCAATCAGATAAACTGATGGCAGCATATGTGCGCCTGGCAAACCAGAGAAAACATTCGATACCTTAGTAGGAATACATTCAATACACTGTACACCGTGTATGTCATCCATACTGGATATGCAGCAACCTGTTTGAACCCGCACTTGATAAAGCAACTTCAAGAAACTAAGAAAGTACAAAGGTTTAGCAGACACGGTTATATCCAGAGCTAAGGGGAATGTCCTATGAAAAAGATTAAGGGAAACGGCCTGACGACACTGGAGGACAGAAGGGGTCCAGGGAGACCATGAAACACAACAAGATACTGCGGGAATAGATTAGGTGGACAGAGATAGGACAGGACAGGAGGAAGCAGGAGGTTCCGAGGGGAGACAAGATAACGACAATATAAATACTGCGTGGAATAGACAAGGTGGACAAGACAGGATGTTCCAGGAGGGGACACAGAAACCAAAGGCCACAATTGAAGTTGAAGACACAAATGAGTCAGAGAGATAGTAGGAAGTATTTCTTCAGTCATAGGTAGAGTTGTAAGAAGGCAGTGGAATAGCCTAGAATAATTACGTAGTGGAGGCAGGAACCATACACAGTTTTAAACGAGTTGATAAAGCTCATGAGTCGTGGAGAGAGATGGCCTAGTAATCAAACCGGTGAAGAGCGGGGCCATGAGCTAGGACTCGACCCCTGCAACCACAAATAGGTGAAGTACGAAATAGGTGAGTACACACAAGCACACAGACACACACACACAGACAGCACACACACACCACACACACACACACACACACACAACACAGACACACACACACACATCACACCCTGTACACCGTATACGTTAGGCCATATTGGAGTATGCGGCACCATTTGGAACTCCACACCTGCCAAGCACGTAAAGAAAAATAGAGAAAGTGCAAAGGTTTTGCAACAAGACTAGTCCCAGAGCTAAGAGGTATGTCCAACGAGGAGAGGTTTAAGGGAAATCAACCTGACGACACTGGAGGACAGGAGAGAAGGGGGGACATGACAACGACATACCAAAATACTGAGAGGAAATTGACAAGGTGGACAAAAAACATGATGTTCCAGAGATTGTACACAGTAACAAGGGGACACAGTTGGAAGCTAAAGACCAGATGAATAACAGGGATTTTAGGAAGTATTTCTTCAGCCACAGATAGTCAGTAAGTGGAATGGTTTGGGAAGCGATGTAGTGGAGGCAGGATCCATACATAGCTTTAAGCAGAGGTACGATTAAAAACTCAGGCTCAGGGGAGAGTGACCTAGTAGCGATCAGTGAAGAGGCGGGGCCAGGAGCTCGGACTCGACCCCCGCAACCTCAACTAGGTGAGTACAACTAGGGGAGTACACACACACACACACACACACACAGCACACATACACACACACAACGCACACACACCACACACCACCCCACACCCCACACACCCCACACACACACACACACACACGCACACACACACACACACACACACACACACACACACACACCACACACAAATACACACGTTAACTCAATTATCAAAAAACAAGTTTATTCATGTTCATCAAAGAATATTAGAAAATACCAGAGGGAATTATATATGTATATATATATATATATATATATATATATATATATATATTTATATATATATATATTTTATATATATATATATATATATTTTATATATATATATATATATTATATAATACCAGAGGGAAATTTTTATATATATATATATATTTATATATATATATATATTATATAATATTATTATATATTATATAAATATTATATATATATAATATATATATATATATATATAATTATATATATATATATATTTATAATGACCTACTGAGAGACTTCTTGAGACCAAATTAAGGCAATATAAAAATGCTCTTAACTACTGACCACGAGTCCAATGATTTACAGATTCATTTTTGAAAGACATACTATTACAGATTGTGTGTTAAGTCTGTAACTATTTATAATTCCCTTGCCTAGTGTATTATCATTATTAGTAGCAATAGTAATTTGATTATTTTAGCTTTAATCAAAGAATATGAGAGTTACTGCATCCTGTTGGTCAGGAATTCCCTCTGGTATTGTTCTAATATTCTTTGATGAGACATGAATAAACTTGTGTTTTGATAATTGAGTTAACATGTGTGTGTGTGGTGTGTGTGTGTGTGTGTGTGTGTGTGTGTGTGTGTGTGTGTGTTGGGGTGTGTGTGTGTGTGTGTGCTGTGTGTGTGTGTGTGTGTGTGTGTGTGTGTGTGTGTGTGGTGTGTGTGTGTGTGTGTGTGTGTGTGTGTGTGTGTGTGTGAGTGGTGTGTGCTGTGTGTGTGTGTGTGTGTGTGTGTGTGTGTATGTGTGTGTGTGTGTGTGGTGTGTGTGTGTTTTGTGGTGTGTGTGTGGTGTGTGTGTGCTGTGTTTGGGGTGCGTGTGTGCGTTTGGGTGTGTGTGTATTTTGTGGGTTTGTGGTGTGCGTTGTGTGTGTGTGGTTTTTGTGTGGTGTGTGTGTGTGTGTGTGGGTGTGGTATGTGTGGTCTGATGTGTGTGGTGGTGTGTGTGTGTGTGGTGTGTTGTTGTGTTGGGGGTGTGTGTGGTGGTGTGTGTGTGTGTTTGTGGTATATAATATTTTTTTATATATATATATATTTTAAAATATTTATATATATATTATGTATATATATATAACTTATTTATAATGTGTTTAATTATATATTATATATATATATTTTATTATATATATATACTGTATATATTATATGTTTATATATTTAAATATTTATATAAATTATATAATATTATATATTAAAATATTTAAAAAATTTTATATATATTATATATATAATATTATATATAAATAATATATATATTTTATTAATTGACAGTGATGCGAAAAATTTATAATTCTGACAAAACCTAGCTTAGAAAAACGCCTCAAAAACCCCGTGTAGATACCACGATTGTGTTGTATACAGTTATGTGTAACATTTCACGTGAACATACACGTTACACTCAGTGTAACAAAACCGTGTAACTTTTAAAGTGTTACCATACACGTTACCGAAAATGTTGTGAAATTGTTTTAGAAGAGGAATGTAAATTTTTTAAAAAGATTTTTTAAAGAGGGGGAAAATGCTTTTTCTGGAGCGAACCTTAGTTCCGTGTTGTTGTACACCCCCCTGTTTAAACCCCCCTGTCACCCCCGTGTCCCCCGTGTTTTCACCCCGTGTACACCCCCCGTGTACACCCCCCTGTAACCCCCGTGTCCCCCCGTGACACCCCCTGTACACCCGTGAAAACCCCGTGTAACCCCCGTGTACACCCCTGTACACCCCCTGTACACCCCCCTATACACCCGTGTACACCCCGTGTACACCCTGTACACCCCCGTGTAAACCCCCCGTGTTTTAACCCCCTGTACACCCCGTGTACACCCCCCTGTACTCTGCCCTGTTGTCACCCCCCTGTACACTGACCATGTTGTACCCCCCGTGTACATTACCATATTGTACCCCCCGTGTACCCTTGACACTCCTGTCATGACATGTTGTTTTCACCCGTACATGACCGGTTGGGGCATACGCCCCCTGTCAGTGATTGTTGGGCCATACAAGGTCCATGACCTTGTTGGTGCACACGCCGTGTATATTGACCGTGTTGGTGCACACGCCCGTGTTTTATTGAAAATGTTTGGGGCCCATCCCGTGTATATTGACGTGTTGGTACACACTCCCCTGATATTGACAGTGTTTGGGGCTCCCCGCCCGTGTATATTGACCGTGTTGTACACATCCGTGTATATTTACCGTGTTGGTGCTACGCCCGTGTTTTTTTGACGTGTTGGGACACATCCCGTGTTATTGACGGTTTGTGCCCGCCCCTGTATATTGACCGTGTGGTACCACTCCCGTGTATATTGACAGTGTTGGTGCTCACGCCCGTGTATATTGACCGTGTTGGGGCTCACCCCGTGTTATTGGGCGTGTTGGGGGCTCACGCCCGTGTATATTGACAGTGTTGGTGCCACGCCCCTGTATATTGAGTGTTGGTACACATCCCGTGCAATTGACGTGTTGGTACCATCCCGTGTATATTGACGTGTTGGTGTCACGCCCCTTTATATTGATGTGTTGGTACACACCCCCTTTTATTGACGAGTTGGTACACACTCCCCTGTTATTGCAGGTTTTGGGCACATCCCGGTATATTGACAGTGTTGGGCTAAAACCCGTGAATTGACGGTGGTGTCAGCCCGTGTATTTGACAGAGTTGGTACACCTCCGTGATATTGACAGGTTGGTGCAACTCCCCTGTTTTGACCGTGTTGGGGCTCATGCCCCTGTATATTGACAGTGTTGGTACACATCCCCTGATATTGCAGTGTTGGTACACCTCCCGTGTTATTGACAGTGTTGGTGCTACGCCCCTGTTTTTGACCCTGTTGGTACACACTCCCCTGTATATTGAGTGTTGGTGCTCACGCCGTGTATATTGACCCTGTTGGTACACCCCGGTTATTGACTGTTGGTGTCCGCCGTGTTATTGACCGTGTTGGTACACACTCCCGTGTTATTGACCCTTTGGTGTCACGCCCGTGTATATTGACCGGTTTTTTCCGCCGTGTATATTGACAGTGTTTGGGGCTCAGCCCCTGTATATTGACGTGTGGTACACACTCCCGGTTATTGACCGTGTTGGTGCTCCGCCTTATATTGACCGTGTTGGTACACCTCCCGTGTTATTGCAGTGTTGGTCTACGCCCGTGTATATTTTACAGTGTTGGTGCAACGCCCCGGGATATTGACAGTGTTGGTAACACTCCCGTGTATATTGACCGTGTTGGTGCTCACCCCTTTATATTGACCGTGTTTGGGGCACACGCCCCTGATATTTCGTGTTTGGGACCCGCCCGTGTTTGACGTGTTGGTACACACTCCCCTGTATATTGACCGTGTTGATGCTCACGCCCGTGTTATTGACCCTGTTGGGCACAGCCCCTGATATTGACAGTGTTGGGGCTCCCCCCGGTAATGCAGTGTTTGGTGCACACGCCCGTGTTATTGACAGGTTGGTACACACTCCCGTGTATATTGACCGTGTTGGTACACATCCCCTGTATATTGACAGTGTTGGTGCACACTCCCGGTATATTGACAGTGTTGGTGTCAGCCCGTGTATATTTACCGTGTTGGTACACACTTTCCCGGGATATTGACAGTGTTGGTGCTCCGCCGTGTTTTGCAGTGTTTGGGGCCACGCCGTGTTATTGAAGTGTTTGGGAAAAACTCCCCTGTATATTGACGTGTTGGTACACACTCCCGTGTATATTGACAGTGTTTGGTACACACTCCTGTTATTGACAGTGTTGGTCAACTCCCCTGTATATTGCGTGTTGGGACACCTCCCGCGTTATTGACCGTGTTGGTGCTCCGCCCCTTATATTTACAGTGTTGGTGCTCACGCCCGTGTATATTGACCGTGTTGGTGCTCACGCCCGTGTATATTGACAGTGTTGGTACACACTCCCGTGTATATTGACCGTGTTGGTGCTCACGCCCGTGTATATTGACCGTGTTGGTACACACTCCCGTGTATATTGACAGTGTTGGTGCACACTCCCGTGTATATTGACCGTGTTGGTGCTCACGCCCGTGTATATTGACCGTGTTGGTGCTCACGCCCGTGTATATTGACCGTGTTGGTGCTCACGCCCCTGTATATTGACAGTGTTGGTGCTCACGCCCGTGTATATTGACAGTGTTGGTACACACGCCCCTGTATATTGACCGTGTTGGTGCTCACGCCCGTGTATATTGACCGTGTTGGTGCTCACGCCCGTGTATATTGACCGTGTTGGTGCTCACGCCCGTGTATATTGACCGTGTTGGTGCACACGCCCGTGTATATTGACCGTGTTGGTGCACACGCCCGTGTATATTGACCGTGTTGGTGCACACGCCCGCGTATATTGACCGTGTTGGTGCACACGCCCGTGTATATTGACCGTGTTGGTGCTCACGCCCGCGTATATTGACCGTGTTGGTGCACACGCCCGTGTATATTGACCGTGTTGGTGCACACGCCCGCGTATATTGACCGTGTTGGTGCACACGCCCGTGTATATTGACCGTGTTGGTGCACACGCCCGCGTATATTGACCGTGTTGGTGCACACGCCCGCGTATATTGACCGTGTTGGTGCTCACGCCCGTGTATATTGACCGTGTTGGTACACACGCCCGCTGTATATTGACCGTGTTGGTGCTCACGCCCGTATATATTGACCGTGTTGGTACACACGCCCGTGTATATTGACAGTGTTGGTACACACGCCCGTGTATATTGACCGTGTTGGTTTCCTTTTTACTACTGCTAGAGTCATGAAATATTTAAATTCAATAGAAAGCGTTATACCCCTACGGGTCATACAACGCTTCGAAATAGAAGGTAATCATGTTTGATCCGTGGAAGGGGAGGAGAGGCGCTTCCTTAACCCATAATGTTATTCAGTTTACAGAGAGAAAGAAAGATGGGTAGGTAAGTATAATGGTTGTTAGGAAATAGGACAAGTGTTTCCTGAAGCGGGTCTTTTTCATATGATGACCTAGAGCTGGAGCTTGTGGTCATCTGACCAAGACCTTCCACTGGCGTACCCTTCCAGGGTAGAGATATATATGTAGATTGACAGAGAGGCAACAGTGTGTGTGTGTACTCATCTAATTGTAGTTGCAGGGGTCAAGTCACAGCTTCTAGCCTCGCTTCTTCGTTGTTCGCTACTAAATCTACTCTCTCCCTGCTCCATGAGCTTGCATGTGTGTGTGTACTCACCTAGTTGTGGTTGCAGGGGTCGATTCATAGCTCCTGGCCCGGCCTCTTCACTGGTCGCTACTGGGTCACTCTTCCTGCTCCATGCGCTTTATCATACCTCTTCTTAAAGCTATGTATGGATCCTGCCTCCACTACTTCACTTTCTAGGCTATTCAACGGCTTGACTACTCTATGACTGAAGAAATACTTCCTAACATCCCTTTGATTCATCTGAGTCTTCAACTTCCAATTGTGACCTCTTGTGTCTGTGTCCCATCTATGGAACATCCCGTCTTTGTCCACCTCGTCTATTCCGCGCAGTATTTTATATGTCGTTATCATGTCTCCCTGACCCTCCTTGCCTCCAGTGTCGTCAGGCCGATTTCCCTCAACCTTTCTTCGTAGGACAATCCCCGTAGCTCTGGGACTAGTCTTGTTGCAAACCTTTGCACTTTCTCTAATTTCTTGACGTGCTTGACTAGGTGTGGATTCCAAACTGGTGCTGCATACTCCAGTATGGGCCTGACGTAAATGGTATACAGAGTCTTGAACGAATCCTTACTGAGGTATCGGAACGCTATCCGTAGGTTTGCCAGGCGCCCGTATGCTGCAGCAGTTATCTGATTGATGTGCGCCTCGGGAGATATGCTCGGTGTTATACTCACCCCCATATCTTTTTCCTTGAGTGAGGTTTGCAGACTTTGGCCGTCTAAACTATATTGTGTCTGCGGTCTTCTTTGCCCTTCCCCAATCTTCATGACTTTGCATTTGGCAGGGTTAAACTCAAGGAGCCAGTTGCTGGACCACTCTTCCAGCCTGTCCAGGTCTCTTTGTAGTCCTGCCTGATCCTCATCCGATTTGATTCTTCTCATTAACTTCACATCGTCCGCAAATAAGGACACTTCTGAGTCTATCCCTTCCGTTATGTCATTCACATATACCAAGAACAGCACAGGTCCTAGGACTGACCCCTGTGTGTGTGTGTGTGTGTGTGTGTGTGTGTGTGTGTGTGTGTGTGTGTGTGTGTGTGTGTGTGTGTGTGTGTGTGTGTGTGTGTGTGTGTATTTGTGTTGTGTGTGTGTGTGTGTGTGTGTGTGTGTGTGTGTGTGTGTGTGTATGTGTATTGTGTGTGTTATGTGTGTGTGTGTGTACTCAGGACTAACGAGTTCATTGTTCACTCTGAACAGCTTTAATTTCCCCCTAGTTACATGATTCTCCTTTTGTCTTCAAGTTCACTTATACTTGTAGTGTTGACTGCTGAGAACCTTGTCGTTTTTTCCTTTTAGTGGCTTTTGTTGAGTGTGTGTGTTTAGAGAGAGAGAGAGAGAGAGAGAGAGAGAGAGAGAGAGAGAGAGAGAAAGAGAGGAGAGAGAAGAGAGAGAGAGAGAGAGAGAGAGAGAGAGAGAGAGAGAGAGAGCGATATCAGACGCGCCCAATGGAAAGAAAAATTAAATTTTTTTTTAAGTTAAATTGCCGAAGGTTATTCCAGTCAGAATAATTCAATAGATTCTGCCTCTAAACGCTAAATTCTTCGCCTGCGAGCCAAAGATCTTTTTTTCCTAACGTGATTCGAAACATTAAAAAGAGTGAGAAAATGTGAAGTACAGAGGTGTGTCGGACGCCATTACCGATGATCAGTCTATTAATGTTGGCGCAATGTTTATGTCTGTTTGTATGTTACTCCTTATTATTGTGGTGAGAGTTTTGTTTCTCACAATGAAGTATTTACACTCTTCTCTTTTCGTACAATATCTCAGTTGTGTTACTTGCGTTCGTTGATGTATTCTTTATTTTCTTCTTCTTCTCCTTCTTCTTCTTCAGGTACGTGCAGTTTGCTTAGAGGTTGAAATCTAGCAACAGCTTCTTTGACGATTTTGTTTGTGTTCGTATTATCACTATCATCTTGTATGATCACCATCGTGTTGTATCATCACCATCATCTTGTATCATCACCATCGTGTTGTATCATCACCATCATCTTGTATCATCACCATCGTGTTGTATCATCACCATCATCTTTATCATCACCATCATCTTTTATCATCACCATCATCTTGTATCATCACCATCATCTTGTATCATCACCATCATCTTGTATCATCACCATCATCTTGTATCATCACCATCATCTTGTATCATCACCATCATCTTGTATCATCACCATCATCTTGTATCATCACCATCATCTTGTATCATCACCATCATCTTGTATCATCACCATCATCTTGTATCATCACCATCATCTTGTATCATCACCATCATCTTGTATCATCACCATCATCTTGTATCATCACCATCATCTTGTATCATCACCATCATCTTGTATCATCACCATCGCCTTATAACATCATCATCGCCTTGTAACGCCACCATCAACTTGTAACATCACCATCTCATCTCCCGCACACCTTACACTGTCATTCCTTCGGTGTAGCTGACCTGGTCGACTTTCCCACATCAAAGAGAATGGATGTGTACACATTCCTCCAGCTCAGCCAGTGATGTTACCACCGAGTAACTGGGTTCTCTCAGTGGTGCCACCACTGAGTAACTGGGCTCACTCAGTGGTGCCACCACTGAGTAACTGAGCTCTTTCAGTGGTGCCACCACTGAGTAACTGGGATCTCTCAGTGGTGACCACATTGAGTAACTGGGATCTCTCAGTGGTGCCACCACTGAGTAACTGGGATCTCTCAGTGGTGCCACCACTGAGTAACTGGGATCTCTCAGTGGTGCCACCACTGAGTAACTGGGATCTCTCAGTGGTGCCACCACTGTGAAGAAGACAAAAGAATTAATGCCACTTGTTAACTCTGTTAAAACACGATGTAATCCGATTCAGCCAGTCAGGGTGACTTATTTACGTTGTCGTCCATTTATGCTCTTTCCCAGGATGCCACTCACAACAGTCGGCACTCCTAGGTACCTACTTACTGCTAGGTGAACTGTGGCAACAGATGTAAGGAAACTAACACCCAGATACCTACTTACTACTTGCAGAACAAAAATTTCCTAAAATCAACAATTTTTGAATTATCTACTACCTCCTCTTGTAACAATTTCCATTGTTTTGTTATTCAGCTAAGAATTATATTTCTAGTATCCTCTCAACGCAACTGTTTCTCATTTTACAAATGAGAAACAACCAAGAATTTTTTTTTAATTTCTAAAGAATATCATGATTTTTGACAATTTTTCCTCCCCCGTAAAATGTATTTGTGATTTAAAATTCCATGGCCTCTGGTTCTCCGTCTTGTTGGCGCATTTTTTTTTACAGTTGTTCTCGTATTTGTTTACGACCGTACACGAGATTATCATATTTTCTCTCTCTTGCTTCTTTCAGCCACAAGGACCATCTTCAGTGTTGTTAGTCTTTCTTTGACAACCAATGTTTTGTTGCTTGTCTTTAGTCTTTTCTGTATTATTCGTGGGTTTGTGTGTGTGTGTGTGTGTTTGTGTGTTTGTGTGTGCATGAGAGGAAACCGACATGTCTACCACTGGGTCGTTGTGTATGCATCGAAACTACTTGATTGCCTTCCCTGGTTGTTAGCAGTGATCCTCACTGCCTACACTCCGGCCACCTCCATCGCAATCACCACCATCATCACCACCATCACCACCACCACCACCACCATCACCACTAATACCTGCAGCTGGTATTCATATTTCTGGCCGTAATACAATTATCATTAATATCTCTCGCCCCATTGCCTCTTCAGAGGCAGCGTCTCATTCATGGCACACTCCTATATCATTACCCTTCTCTCTCTCTCTCTCTCTTTCTCTCTGTCCCTGCCTCTCTCTCTCGCTCACAGCTAAAAGCTATCCTGTCACACACACACACACACACACACACACACACACGGGAGCTGTGACTCGATTCCTGCAACCACAAAAAGGTGAGTACTAACGCGGAAAGAGCACTAGAAAAATATTTACGAAGACTGGTAGATAGAGTAGACTCAGAGGAGGTGGCATATGTTGCAACAACTGAAACTTGATGAAAATACATGAAAGTTTACAGAAGTCACGTCGGTATTGTAGGTATTGTCTAGCACTTATATTGGTAATTAAACCCAGTTAATTGCAATCATGGGAATTGATGGAGTGTGTGACACTGATGGAGTGTGTGGCACTGATGGAGTGTGTGGCACTGATGGAGTATGTGGCACTGATTAGTTGTACTGTGGATGGTGGTCGTGAGTGGTGGCACTGATGAGTTGTGGCACTGATGGAGTGTGTGCACTGATGGAGTGTGGCACTGAGAGTGTGTGGCACTGATGGAGTGTGTGGCACTGATGGAGTGTGTGGCACTGATGGAGTGTGTGGCACTGATGGAGTGTGTGGCACTGATGGAATGTATGGTACTGATGGAGTGTGTGGCACTGATGGAATGTGTGGTACTGATGGAATGTGTGGTATTGATGGAGAGTGTGGCACTGATGGAGTGTATGGCACTGACACTGGTGGAGTGGGAGTGACACTGGTGGAGTGGGAGTGACACTGGTGAATTGGGAGTGACACTGGTGGAGTGGGAGTGACACTGGTGGAGTGGGAGTGACACTGGTGAATTGGGAGTGACACTGGTGGAGTGGGAGTGACACTGGTGGAGTGGGAGTGACACTGGTGGGAGGAAGGTGAGGGACACTGGTGGGAGGAAGGTGAGGGACACTGGTGGGTGGAAGGTGAGGGACACTGGAGAGTAAATCATCACTAAGACATTATGCTTGAAATTGATGAGTCACTAAATCTTGTTAATTAGAAACTGCGTGAAGCTAGACCCATGTAATGAAGGGAGGAGGAGGAGGAGGAGGAGGAGGAGAAGAAGAAGAAGAAGAAGAAGAAGAAGAAGAAGAAGAAAGCTAATTTCAATGTCTTTCAGTGAATTCATCTGTCCAGTAAGCCAGTTAAGGAAAGAGGAAGTGAGTGGGTTAGGGTGGTGGTGGTAGTGAGTGGGTTAGGGTGGTGGTGGTAGTGTGTGGCTTAGAGTGGTGGTGGTAGTGAGTGGGTTAGAGTGGTGGTGGTAGTGAGTGGGTTAGAGTGGTGGTGGTAGTGAGTGGGTTAGAGTGATGGTGGTAGTGAGTGGCTTTGATTGGTGGTGGTAGTGAGTGGGTTAGAGTGATGGTGGTAGTGAATGGCTTAGAGTGGTGGTGGTATTGAGTGGGTTAGAGTGGTGTGTCAGTGGAACGCCTCCCATCTGAACAAAAAACTAATGGAAAAATAAACAAATAAAGAAACGATTAGGAAAAATAAGAATAATGACTTTTGAGGATTTTACTTAAAATTTAAATATAATAAAAAAAAAAAGGCCTTTGGTTCTTGTAGTTGGGCAGGAGTAAGTAAGGCCCTGGACAGATCTTCTGATATTAAAAATGATGTAGGTTATCCTGGGAGGATGGTGATAGTCCGATGTTTTGGATCTCCTCTACCACTTGGTTGGATTATTATTATTATAATCAAGGGGGAAGCGCTAAACCCGGAGGATTATACAGCGCCTGGGGGGGATGTGGAAGGCATTCAGGCTTAATTCGGGGAACTGGAGCACAGATCCAATTCCCTAAATCAAGAGCCCCTCACCAACATCAAGGAACCTTCCTTGAGGGGCCACTTGGTTGGAGCACCACAAGTAGAATAAATAAGGGCCGGTAGTAGTCTAATAATTGTTAATAAGTCCCATTAACAAATGTCTTGCTCCTTTATCTGGCGTCTACCCTGGATGACACAGCTGGTAATAAGACAAAATAAACTGGTTACCAATGGTCATGATAATATAACACTTAAGAATGGAAAAGAGTGATAAAAGCCAAAATCATTACTGGTAACCAGCAAACAAAAGAAAGGAATAAACAGTAATACTCCTGGTAGATCACCCTACCTGATTAGGAGAAGAGTGGAGGTGAAGTGACTCTCCAAACTTCAACCCACACCAGGTAAGGTCACTACTACCAGGAGTAGAAATTTGAACAAATCAGACACCAAGAACTAGTTTCGCCCCAGCCCGCCAGAGCGGGGGGGGGGGGTGCGACGTAACTCGCTAATAGTTCCTGGTTGCCTGAACAACCTTAACCCCACTCACGCCTACTTTTCCCTCACATGGAGGTGGTAATGAGTGGGTTAGAGTGGTGGTGGTAGTGAGTGGGTTAGAGCTTTTGTAGAAGTGAGTGGGTTAGAGTGGTGGTGGTAGTGAGTGGGTTAGAGTGATGGTGGTAGTGAGTGGCTTAGAGTGGTGGCGGAAGTGAGTAGGTTAGAGTGATGGTGGTAGTGAGTGGGTTAGAGTGATGGTGGTAGTGAGTGGGTTAGAGTGGTGGTGGTATTGAGTGGGTTAGAGTGGTGGTGGTAGTGAGTGGGTTTGAGTAGAGGTGGTAGTGAGTGGGTTATAGTGGTGGTGGTAGTGAGTGGGTTAGAGTGGTGGTGGTAGTGAGTGGGTTTGAGTAGTGGTGGTAGTGAGTGGGTTAGAGTGGTGGTGGTAGTGAGTGGTTAGAGTTGTGGTGGTAGTGAGTGGTTTAAAGTGGTGTGGTAGTGAGTGGGTTTGAGTAGTGGTGGTAGTGAGTGGGTTAGAGTGGTGGTGGTAGTGAGTGGGTTAGAGTGGTGGTGTAGTGAGTGGGTTAGAGTGGTGGTGGTAGTGAGTGGGTTAGAGTGGTGGTGGTAATGAGTGGGTTAGATTGGTGGTGGTAGTGAGTGGGTTTGAGTAGTGGTGGTAGTGAGTGGGTTAGAGTAGTGGTGGTAGTGAGTGGGTTAGTGATGGTGGTAGTGAGTGGTTAGAGTTGTGTTGGAAGTGAGTGGGTTAGAGTGGTGGTGGTACGATGGGTTAGAGTGGTGGTGGTAGTGAGTGGGTTAGAGTGGTAGTGGTAATGAGTGGGTTAGAGTGGTGGTGGTAGTGAGTGGGTTAGAGTGGTGGTGGTAGTGAGTGGGTTTGAGTAGTGGTGGTAGTGAGTGGGTTATAGTGGTGGTGGTAGTGAGTGGGTTAGAGTGGTGGTGGTAGTGAGTGGGTTTGAGTAGTGGTGGTAGTGAGTGGGTTAGAGTGGTGGTGGGAGTGAGTGGGTTAGAGTGGTGGTGGTAGTGAGTGGTTTAGAGTGGTGGTGGTAGTGAGTGGGTTTGAGTAGTGGTGGTAGTGGGGTGGGTTAGAGTGGTGGTGGTAGTGAGTGGGTTAGAGTGGTGGTGGTAGTGAGTGGGTTAGAGTGGTGGTGGTAGTGAGTGGGTTAGAGTGGTGGTGGTAATGAGTGGGTTAGAGTAGTGGTGGTAGTGAGTGGGTTTGAGTAGTGGTGGTAGTGAGTGGGTTAGAGTGGTGGTGGTAGTGAGTGGGTTAGTGATGGTGGTAGTGAGTGCGTTAGAGTGGTGGTGGTAGTGAGTGGGTTAGAGTGGTGGTGGTAATGAGTGGGTTAGAGTGGTGGTGGTAGTGAGTTTGTTAGAGTGGTGGTATTTTGGGTTTCTTGCAAACCTAAAATACCACCACTGAGTGGTGGTGGTAGTGAGTGGGTTTGAGTAGTGGTGGTAGTGAGTGGGTTAGAGTGGTGGTGGTAATGAGTGGATTAGAGTGGTGGTGGTGGTGGTTTAAGTGACCAGGAGAGTAGTGGGTTATATCCCGTTATGGCTTGTCATTCTATGGCTCGCTCCACCATCGGATCATGGTATGGCGAGTCTCCTCTTAAAAAAATATTAAAAAAAATATTTTTATTGTCTGATGAAATTTCTGCCTTTCACGTTTTGCCCCTTGAGGGTCTATCACGCTATGGCAGACCCCCTTGAGGGTCTATCACGCTATGGCAGACCCCCTTGAGGGTCTATCACGCTATGGCAGACCCCCTTGAGGGTCTTTCATGCTGTGATGGAACTCCATTTCCTCGGATCAACCTTCCATGGAACAAGATTTATTATATAATTTCAAATTTTCTCCCAAGAGTTTTAACTCTATTTTTCGTATCAGTTTTTTCCTCGATTTATATTTTTAAATGTAAAAAGAGCTCCATTTCCTTGGAACAAGATTTTTTAGGGTAAGATTTTTCATAGATTATAAATGAAATTGTATGTAGCATTTCCGTAGACTTTCGTGACCCTGGACTTAAATACTGAACTTTGTACCAGCAATAGTCAAAGATTAGTCTGTGCTGCAGCTCCTGGGTCCCACAGCCATATTTTTCTGGTGACAAACTCAAAAAGGTAAGCACTTAGTGGTGTTAAGATACAGCTCCTGGGTTCCACTACCATCTTTTTTTCTGGTAACAAATTCAAAAAGGAATTAATGGTATTAAGATACAGCTCCTGGGTCCCAAAGCAAATGTTTCTGACCATTTATGTGACCCATCTCTCTGGAACCCCAAGGGTAAACAAGTGTTATATGGTACAGCTCCTGACCACTTCTGCGGTAATAAGGTAAGCTATAGTTCTTGGTCCACCATTTTAGAGGTATACACTGGTATAATATGTATTAGCACTCGTTTACCCTTGAGGGACCAGACAGACTTTCTGCCGACACACAGTGAGAGATACACTGGAAACAGTGAAGCTCTTTACTCTTGCAGTGCTTCGCCCGTGATTGCAGTGAAAAATTACACTGCAATCAGTGTCTTTCTCACCAACAGTTAAAATAAGTAAAATTGGTCAATTAGCAAGAACTCATTTAAAATTAAAACCTTATTATAACATTATTATAACAGCCGCAATTTAATTTAGCCTAATCCAACGAAATATATTTTTTATAAGGTTACGATAATTTAATAATAAACAAAAACAATGAAATATATTTTTTTTCGTTAGGTTCAGAAAGATTTTTTGAGAAATTGCTGCATACACAAATTTTCGCTTGCCTCATTCGGCAAGAAGAGCGTTGCTATTTAAGCCAAAATCTCATGTTTTACTTATTCGACACGACACACACACACACAGACACACACACATACACACACACACACACACACACACACACACACAGACACACACAGACACACACACACACACACACACACACACACACACACACACACACAACACACACACACACACATAACACACACACACACACACACACACACACGCAACACACAACACACACACACACAAACATACACACATACACACACACACACACACACACACACACACACATACACACACACACACACACACAGACACAGACACACAGACACAGACACACACACACACACACACACACACACACACACACACACACACACACACACACACACACACACACACACACACACACACACACACATAACACACACACACACACACACACACACACCACGCAACACACAACACACACACACACACACACACACACACATACACACACACACACACACACACACACACACACACACACACACACACACACACACACACACACACACACACACACAGACACAGACACAGACACAGACACACACAGACACAGACACACACACACACACACACACACACACACACACACACACACACACACACACAACACACACACAAACACACACACACACACACACACGCAACACACAACACACACACACACCACAACATACACCACACACACACACACACACACACACACACACACACACACACCACACACACACACACACACACACACACACACACACACACACACATTGCCAGACTCACACATACACTCCCCCCTCCCCACCGACATCTCACTCCTTCACCTGATCCCTCCCCTCCCTCTTTCACCCTCCCCCTCCCCACCTCTCCCTCTTTCCCCCTCTCCCTCTCCCACTCACCCACTTGCTTCTCCCTCCTTCCCACATAGCCACGGTTCCTCCACTACCTCCCCCCCCACACTCTGACATACACACTACTAACCTAACATACAGAACTACATAGGTTTCACACTCTGAGGCAATCAGGATAAAACAAAAATGGGTTGCCAGAGAGCAACAAGAAAAACCAAGGGACAGGAGGAGGAAACTGCAAAGGAAGATTGGGCAGCAGAGCTCACAAAAAGGGAACATGAATGGGAAAAGAAACTAGAAGAACTTAGCATGAGAATGGAAGAGAGGTTAGACATGGAAAGCAGGAACTGGGAGGTGCAAGTCAAAGCAGCAGAGGCCAGGATACAGAGTTTAGAAGAGGAACTGAAAAATCTGAAACAACCTAAAGAACTAAAGAACATTTTGGGATTGACAACAGAGACTGCTACCTCAGCCACAAATAAGGGGACTGTAGGGAAAGAAGGAGCAAAACTGCATCTAGAAGCTCAATCAATGGAGACTGTAGTAAATGAAAGAGCTAAGCTATATGTGGAGGCCCTAACAGACAACAGCAGAACCCAGGGAAAGCCGAGAAGGGAAAATGACAGGCCACTGAGCCCAGGTACATTAGCTAGTGAAACTGAAGAAAGGAAAGCTGCAATGGAGGAAATCAAATTGAATGAGGGGATACACAGGGATATGCAGTGGGAGAATGAAAGGGTGAGGTCAGTCTTTGTGTATGGGCTCCAGGAAGTTGAAGGGGAAACATATGAAGCAAGAAAACAAGGGGGAAAAAAGCAATTGAAAGCATCATGAAAGCAATAGGAGAAGACGACATGACCCAGCTGGAAAATTTTCGGAAAATAGGGGGTTTGTAAAAAAAGAGACCCGCCAGTGAAAGTGACCTTCAAGGCAGAATCGACTCGGAACAGGATCCTGCAGGGGGAAAGCACGATTAAGGGACAATGCCGCATACAGGAAGGTGTATCTCGACCGCGACAAAAACACAAGCAGAAAGGCAGAAACAGAGAGAGATGGTACAAAGGCGAAAGGAGGAAAGAGAGGGGATGAAGAAGACAGACAGGAGATCCCAGACACAGGAAGATCAAATACAGCCTCCCTCACAACTTCCTATAGAGAAGCCTCCAACCAGGTCAACCCCAGTGCAACCAAACACCTAAACCAAAACACCCATGCCACATCCAATGCCCCACCCACTGCATTACAAACTCCACCCCCACAGCAACCACCCATAGTTCCTTATCAGGTCTCCCACTTCCCCAACCCCAATACACCTCCCAGACCACAATCTTAGAAAAGAACTTGAAGGTGTGGTATACAAATGCAGATGGAATAACAAATAAGTATGAGGAGTGGCACGAAAGAATCAAGGAGACATCCCCAGACATAATAGCACTCACAGAAACAAAACTCACCAGAATAATAACAGATTCAATCTTTCCACCCGGATATCAAATCCTCGGGAAAGACAGAGGGAGGAGAGGGGGAGGAGGAGTTGCACTGCTCATTAAAAACCAGTGGGGGTTTGAGAAAATGGAAGGAATGGATGGCACGGGCGAAAGGGACTACTTAGTAGGAACAATCCAGTCTGAGGGACATAAGGTGATAATTTCAGTAATGTACAACCCACCACAGAACTGCAGGAGGCCAAGAGAAGAATACGATGAGAGCAACAGAGCAATGGTCGACACACTAGCCGAGGTGGCCAGGAGAGCACACATGGGGGAGCAAAGTTACTAGTTATGGGTGATTTCAATCACAAGGAGATTGACTGGGAAAACCTGGAGCCCCATGGGGGTCCCGAAATAATGGAGAGCCAAGATGATGGATGTGGTACTGGAAAACCTCATGCATCAACATGTTAGAGACACTACCAGAGAGAGAGGAGAGGATGAACCAGCAAGACTGGACATTGTATTCACCTTGATTGAGTAGTTCTGACATCGAGGATATCATGTATGAAAGGCCCCTGGGAGCTAGTGATCATGTGGTTCTGTGCTTCGACTACATAGCTGAGCTCCAAGTGGAGAGAGCAGCAGGAATAGGGTGGGAAAAACCAAACTACAAAAGGGGGAACTACTCAGGCTTGAGGAACTTCTTTCAAGACATTCAGTGGGAGAGGGAACTGACAGGAAAACCAGTACAAGAAATGATGGATTATGTGGCAACAAAATGCAAGGAGGCAGAGGAGAGGTTTGTTCCTAAGGGAAACAGAAATAATGGGAAGAACAGAACGAGTCCTTGGTTCACCCAAAGGTGTAGGGAGGCAAAAACTAGGTGTACTAGAGAATGGAAAAGGTACAGAAGACAGAGAACTCAGGAAAATAAAGAGATTAGCGAAGAGTCAGAAACGAATATGCACAGATAAGAAGGGAGGCTCAGCGGCAATACGAAAATGACATAGCATCGAAAGTCAAGACTGACCCGAAGCTGTTGTACAGCCACATCAGGAGGAAAACAACAGTCAAGGACCAGGTAATCAGACTGAGGAAGGGTGATGGGGAATTCACAAGAAACGACCGGGAGGTATGTCAGGAGCTCAACACAAGATTTAAAGAAGTATTTACAGTGGAAACCAGTAGGACTCCAGGAAATCAGAGCAGGGGGGTGCACCAGCAAGTGCTGGATGACGTACATATAAGCAAGGAGGAGGTGAAGAAGCTGCTATGCGAACTTGACACCTCAAAGGCGGTGGGACCAGACAACATCTCTCCGTGGGTCCTTAAAGAGGGAGCAGAGATATTGTGTGTACCGTTAACAAAGATCTTCAACACATCATTTGAAACTAGGCAGCTCCCTGAGGTATGGAAGATGGCAAATGTAGTCCCAATTTTTAAAAAGGGAGACAGACATGAGGCACTAAACTACAGACCTGTATCACTAACGTGTATAGTATGCAAGGTCATGGAGAAGATCATCAGGAGGAGAGTGGTGGAGCACCTGGAAAGAAACAAGTGTATAATTGACAACCAGCATGGTTTCAGGGAGGGAAAATCCTGTGTCACAAACCTACTAGAGTTTTATGACAAGGTGACAGAAGTAAGACAAGAGAGAGAGGGGTGGATCGACTGCATTTTTTTGGACTGCAAGAAGGCCTTCGACACAGTTCCTCACAAGAGGTTACTGCAAAAGCTAGAGGATCAGGCACACCTAACAGGAAAGGCACTGAAATGGATCAGAGAATACCTGACAGGGAGGCAACAACGAGTCATGGTACGTGACGAGGTGTCAGAGTGGGCGCCTGTGACAAGCGGGGTTCCACAGGGGTCAGTCCTAGGACCTGTGCTGTTCTTGGTATATGTGAATGACATAACGGAAGGGATAGACTCAGAAGTGTCCTTGTTTGCGGACGATGTGAAGTTAATGAGAAGAATCAAATCGGATGAGGATCAGGCAGGACTACAAAGAGACCTGGTCAGACTACAAGCCTGGTCCAGCAACTGGCTCCTTGAGTTTAACCCTGCCAAATGCAAAGTCATGAAGATTGGGGAAGGGCAAAGAAGACCGCAGACACAATATAGTTTAGATGGCCAAAGTCTGCAAACCTCACTCAAGGAAAAAGATCTGGGGTGAGTATAACACCGAGCATATCTCCTGAGGCGCACATCAATCAGATAACTGCTGCAGCATACGGGCGCCTGGCAAACCTACGGATAGCGTTCCGATACCTCAGTAAGGATTCGTTCAAGACTCTGTATACCATTTACGTCAGGCCCATACTGGAGTATGCAGCACCAGTTTGGAATCCACACCTAGTCAAGCACGTCAAGAAATTAGAGAAAGTGCAAAGGTTTGCAACAAGACTAGTCCCAGAGCTACGGGGATTGTCCTACGAAGAAAGATTGAGGAAAATCGGCCTGACGACACTGGAGGCAAGGAGGGTCAGGGGAGACATGATAACGACATATAAAATACTGCGCGGAATAGACGAGGTGGACAAAGACGGGATGTTCCATAGATGGGACACAGACACAAGAGGTCACAATTGGAAGTTGAAGACTCAGATGAATCAAAGGGATGTTAGGAAGTATTTCTTCAGTCATAGAGTAGTCAAGCCGTGGAATAGCCTAGAAAGTGAAGTAGTGGAGGCGGGAACCATACATAGTTTTAAGGCGAGGTATGATGAAGCTCATGGAGCAGGGAGATAGAGGACCTAGTAGCAATCAGTGAAGAGGCGGGGCCAGGAGCTGTGACTCGACCCCTGCAACCACAAATAGGTGAGTACACACACACACACACACACACACACAACACATATATATATATAATAATATATTTTATTATATTATAATATATATATATATATTATATATATTATATATATATATATATATATATATATTATATATATATATATATATATATATGCTAACTCTCTCTGTCTCCGAGTATAGTTGACACGATCATCGAGGTTAACTATCATTTTGACTGTCTCATATACATTATGTTTTTAACAAGCGAAGAGACAGTAGTAAATTTTCAAAGATCTGGAAACAGTTGAACAGAGAAAGAGATCAATGTAACGTGACAGAGGCAGGGATAAGAATAACCTGAGACAGGCATATAAATCAGAGGAACTGGAAGGAACCGGAAGAGAATAGAGGCACAAGATAATGAAAATAAAAGGCTAAAGAAATAAGGAAGAGTGGGAGGAAGCTGGTAAAGAAAGGAAGAAGAGCAGCGAGATAATAGTCAGCAAAACACATGTGGGCGCAAATGGACTTGCGGCGTAAAAAGGACAATAAACTAGGTGGATGGAAGGGAATGCCAAAGATGAGCAGAAGTGGAGAGTGAGGGAGGAAGTGTAGTGTAGTGGGTGTAAGGGAGGGAGTCATTGGTGTGGGAAGTGGAGGAGGGAAGGAGAAAGGAGGGAAGGGTCTTCAGGGACTTGTAGGAGGGTATGTAAAAGAAGGTAATTGAAAGTAAACATAGGAAAGAAGGTGATGAGAATATAAAAAAAATAAAAGCAATGAAAGACTAAATAAGAGACTGGAGGGAGAGAGTGCAAAGGAAATAAATGTGTTCTGATACCTGGGAGTGGGCTTGTCGGCAGATGCTTCTGTGAGAGACGAGGTGAACCATAGACCTGACGAAGGGAAAAGGGTGGGCGGTGCATTGAGGCATCTGTGGAGGCAAAGAACTTTATCCATGGAGGTAAAATACCAGAGTATAGTGGTACCAACACTGTTGTATGGGTGTGAAGCATAAGCTTTGAATGTTACGGCGAGTAAGAGGCTAGAGGCAGTAGAGATGTAGTATTTGAGGGCAATGTGTGGTGTGAATATTATGCAGAGAATTCTGAGTTTGGAGATTAGAAGGTGAGGGGTTGTTGGGGTGGTTAGAACATTTAGAGAGGATAAAGTGCTTGGGCCTTGGATATCTAACAGGCTTGTCTGAACATGATATTAACGAGTGGAAGCTAGTGTTTCTTTTTATGACTTGATGAGCTGTTGGAGTGAAAGCAAGTAATATTTGTGAAGGGAATCAGGGAAACTGGATAGCCGGACTTGAGTCCTGGAGGTGGGAAGTACAATGCCTATATTCTGAAGGAGGTGTGGGGTACTGCATTTAGGATAATAATCTGAACTGTGATGTGGCGCCCTTCTGGCAATGACAGTGACTGAATGAATGACAGTGACAGTGTTTTTCTTTGTCGGTTCACCCTACCTATTATACATTATATATATTATGCATTCACACACACACACACTCACAGCGCCAATATCCTCCCACCAGGCTGTGCTTCATAGACAGCCAGAATACAGCTGTCATACCTTAAGACAGGCAAAAATCAGCAGTTTCACTCTGGTTCTCTTCTCAAGGACATTCATTCATTATTCAGTCAGCTATTGAATATTACTACTAGATATTTATAAATACGTTGGAGACTATAGAGAGAAGGATGACAAAATTAATTCAGTGACTAAGAAATTTCTCATTCAAGGATAGAGAATCTTGAACCTTTATTCTCACAACATTTAAACACTCAACTCACAGCTCACAGGTGGTTCCAAGCTACACAATAACACCTGAAGACAGTCTTGATTGATAACTGAGGTCTATAGGCCCTTTTTATCCCGAACATGTTACCACTAAGCTATACAAGTAATGAACATGTTAGCAGTGAGGTATACAAGTAATGAACGCGTTGTTACTGAGGCTTACAAATAATGAACATGTTAGCACTGAGGTATACAAGTAGTGAACGTGTTAGCACTGAGCTATACAAGTACGTACGCTAACTTCCTTCTAATTGAGGTAAGCGTCATGGTGCCAGACACAATATTTGAAGAAGTTCAGAAAGTGTAGCCGGCACTGAGACTGGCCCCTCTTGCTGTAAATTAAATTAACCAGGGAACGGGTACCCAAGGTAAGAATTTAATTAGAGAAGCAGATTGCGGGTTAATAATACGACCTCCATAATGGCGCACATTTCCTGCGCGAGGAGTCTTCATCTGATTAAGTACAGCCTCCAGAGCCTAGATAACTGTTAATCAGATATCTTAGAGACGCGCTTACCTTCGTCGAGATATTTTTTTCAGCAGTTTTTGTGTGGCTGTAAACGAAGTTTTTTTTTAAGTTTGTGGCCTCGGCTGGGGTGGAAAACATGACACCCAGAGGCTTATGAAACCGGTTCTTCTGGGATTAGAACGTGCGATTTTGGACAAACTGCCTTTCAGATATTTTCTGGTTTGTTACTGTAGTGTAGGTTAAGTTTGGGTGGTTTAGATTAACGTATATTAGCCTGTGTTTAGGTACGTTACCCGAGGAAGCTCTCATAGTACTTCTCTGGAGGTAGGTGACACAGTACCTCCGTGGAGGATGCTGACACAGTACCTCTGTGAAGGTAACTCCCACAGTACCTCTGTGAAGGTAGCTGATACAATACCTCTCTGGAAGTAGGTGACACAGTACTTCTGTGGAGGTACAGACCAGCCTCACAGTGCTGTTGATTTAACATTTTGTAAGTGAAACAGAGGAAATAAACATTACAAGGTCTGCTAATTTGGAGGAAATCCTTTTTGAGAGTTTAGAAAAGTTATTTTTGGAGAGCTTAGAAAGTGCAGGATAATGTAAACCTTTGACCAAGGCAAGGAAACTGTAAGCATTGGTGTATCTTCAAACACTCCTGTCTGTCTGTCTGCTAGATGCCACTAGTACACCCTTGTCTATCTGTCAGACGTATTTCCCAATCTGTCAGGTGCACACCCCCGTCTGTCAGCTGTGCATACTATTATGTCACATGTATACCCCTTTCTACGAGATATACACCCCATCTGTCAAATGTATACTGCTGTCTATCTGCCAGAAGTATGCTGCTGTTTGTTTCCCGGCTACCTGACACCACAATGCATGTGGTGTCAAGTACCTCACCTTCACCTAACCTCCACCATAATTCTTTCTCCGAAAGGAAAAAAAATCACTGTCTAGAGTGAGGACAGAGAATAATACTTTACATCAGATCCCCCCACAAGACATGCCTGCCCCCTTGCTTGAAGGATTCACTTTCATTATGCTGCAAAATAAGCACATTCTTCACCTTCCTCGAGGCGTGTGTGCTGCCTTAATGATCACTCAGCCAAACTTTCTCAAGACCTTTTTTTTTTCTCTCTCTATCGACGAAGAAATGTGATAAATTTGAGGTAGCTGAGGAAGCCTCTCCCAGGGCAAGTTTGGGGCCCATCATTCTCCAAAATAAAGTCATTGTGGTGCTCTTTAAGTGTCCTCAGCGTTTTAATGACCACTTTACTACTGCTGCTTCTGGAGATATTGTCTTTACTGCCACGAAGACAATTTTTTTTGGTTAGGCAATAGAGATGATTGGGAGTTATATTATATGTAAGAAACTCCAATACTGCTGGAAGTTACATTCCGCGTAAGAAACTACTGTGATGCCGCTGGAGGCTACATTCTGTAAGAAACTCCAGTACAAGACACATGCACAACACTTGATGAGCGTAACAGGTTACGTCAGCCTCACACTGTAAAATAAAACACTGTAGAAGCAGCTTTGAGGTGATTATTGCGTCACTCTTGACAGGTGGCGGTCACTTCCTCAATGTAAATATAGTTAAGATAAATACAAAGTGGTCACACTTGTAATTTAATATTTCTAACCACCCACAAAAGCGAGTGGAGAAACGTTTCTGCTTACCTGACAAATAAAACACGTTCACCTATTTATATATATATATATATAATGATAACTTTCTGCTTACTGACAATAAAACACTTCACTATATATATATATATATATATATATATATATATATATATATATATATATATATATATAAGAGAGAGAGAGAGAGAGAGAGAGAGAGAGCAAGCCTGGATACATCAACAGTGTGCTGCTAACCTATTCTACGTGACAGTTACACAGTGGGAACAGAACCTATGCTTTTCCTGTCATATTACATCAAACAGGATGGAGTTCATGCACGCTGTTGCGCCAGTGTTGATGAGGGAGGTGGAGGGTGGGGAGAGAGCTTTCCGCATTACTAAATATTATTCTTTCTAGAGAAACCTGTTGTTTCTGTTAGTAGCCTCAGTACAGACAAATTGCTGTTCCACTGTCCGTTTCTACCCACTTATAGCCAGTGATTTAGGTGAAATTATTATTATTATTATTATTATTATTATTATTATTATTATTATTATTATTATTATTGTTATTATTATTATTATTATTATTATTATTATTATTATTATTATTATTATTATTATTATTATTATTATTATTATTATTATTATTATTATTATTATTATTATTATTGCATCCACATGGAAAAACGTTAAACCCATAATGGTCATCCAATAATATTTGGAATATTTCACATTGTTTCGCCCCGTGTGTTATTCAACAATGTTGATGCTTCGCACATTTGTTTTCCTATTTTAGAAGAGTCAGGTCCACCTGTATGTCTGTGCTGATACCTATCCCTGACCTTGCTGACCTGTATCTGACCTCACTGACCTGTCCCTGACCTTGCTGACCTGTCCCTGACCTCACTGACCTGTATCTCACCTCGCTGACCTGTCTTTGACCTCACTGACATGTCCCTGACCTCGCTGACCTGTCTTTGACC
>NC_069413.1:57116778-57146778 GCF_026875155.1 Cherax quadricarinatus
CTCTAGCGTGTTTGTATACACCTTGCGTCCCTCAGGGCTGCCTCTAGCGTGCGTGTATACACATTGCGTCCCACAGGGCTGCCTCTAGCGTGCGTGTATACACATTGCGTCCCTCAGGGCTGCCTCTAGCGTGCGTGTATACACATTGCGTCCCACAGGGCTGCCTCTAGCGTGCGTGTATACACATTGCGTCCCTCAGGGCTGCCTCTAGCGTGGGTGTATACACCTTGCGTCCCTCAGGGCTCAGGGTTACCTCAGAGGGAAGACAAGACACACTGGCTGGCTACTCTTGATTCAGATATTTTCTTCCCGCGCCTTTCATCATGTTTACATTCTCCCATTTTTCTCCCTCCCACCCTCCGTCCCTCCTTTATATCCCTCCCTTCTCCCTCTCCCTCTCTTATCCATCTCTCCCCTTTCTACCTTCCCCTCCCAGCCACAGAAAGTGCATTTTTATCTCTTCTTCTTCTTTCTCTTCCTCTTGCTCTTCTTTCTATTATTATTTCATTTAGACGAGTGTCTTGATGCTGGTGAATGACGGGCTCAGGGTCCAAGGAACTAGAGCAACACTCCTCTTCCTTGGATCAAAATTGATTATCCCTAATCTCAAGGCGCTCTATTATTGCTCGGATTTAATTAATACTTCCAAAAGGATGTAATAATAATAATAATAACAACAACAACAACAACAACAATAATAATAATAATAATAATATTAGTAGTAGTAATAATAATAACTGCAATAATAATAATAATAATAATAATAATAATAATAATAATAATAATAATAATAATTACAACAACAACAACAATAATAATAATAATAATAATAATAATAATTACAATAATAATAATATAATAATAATAATAATAATAATAATAATAATAATAATAATAATATATAAAACAATAATAATAATAATAATAATAATAACAATAATAATAATAATAATAATAATAATAATAATAATAATAATAATAATAATAATAATAATAATAATAATAATAATAACATTCTGTGAACATTATTTTCGGGTGGTTATCAGTTATGTTATGTGACCTTAATTAACTCATCGTTAGGTCAAGAGTGTTATCCTGCCTCAACTTATTACAAGCCCCATCCCTAGTAAGGTATACTTCCTCTCCCAGGAAGCTAGCTATGATGGTCAACTAGCACTCGGGTACCTATTTACAACTAGGTAAACAGGGACAGCAGGCTGAGAGTTGCTGCCTTCCGGGATTTAACCCGGGTCCTTCCATTGCGAGCCCCCTGACCTAGCAAAGAGATATTTGTGATGTCACACTTGGGTTTGTAGCGAGTGCAGTGAGGTCACTTAGAGCTTTTCTGATGTCACCAGCTCTGTGGTCACTAGCACCAACATCATTACCACCATCACAACACCAACACCACCACTATTACCATTATAACTATCACCACCATCACAACAATACCATCACCATTAACTTCATCACAGACACCATCACCAACAACGTCAACAGTATCATTATAATTTATAATGAGGTATGTACCCTACAGGCTGGGTACAACAGCGTCAGCAGCGGCCACTGTTGTACCTGGGCACAGCAGCAGTCACTGCTGTACCTGGGCACAGCAGCGGCCACTGTTGCACCTGGGCACGGCAGCAGTCACGGCTGTACCTGGGCACGGCAGCAGTCACTGCTGCACCTGGGCACAGCAGCAGTCACTGCTGTACCCGGGCAAAGCAGCAGTCATTGCTGCATCTTGGCACAGCAGCAGTCACTGCTGCACCTGGGCACAGCAGCAGTCACGGCTGTACCTGGGCACGGCAGCAGTCACTGCTGTACCTGGGCACAGCAGCAGTCACTGCTGTACCTGGGCACAGCAGCAGTCACTGCTGTACCTGGGCACAGCAGCAGTCACTGCTGTACCTGGGCACAGCAGCAGTCACTGCTGCACCTGGGCACAGCAGCAGTCACTGCTGTACCTGGGCACGGCAGCAGTCACTGCTGCACCTGGGCACAGCAGCGGTCACTGCTATATCTGGGCACAGCAGCAGTCACTGCTGTACCTGGGCATAGCAGCAGTCACTGCTGTACCTGGGCACAGCAGCAGTCACTGCTGTACTTGGGAACAGCAGTCGTCACTGCTGTACCTGGGCACAGCAGCAGTCACTGCTGTACCTGGGCACAGCAGCAGTCACTGCTGTACCTGGGCACAGCAGCAGTCACTGCTGTACCTGGGCACAGCAGCAGTCACTGCTGTACCTGGGCACAGCAGCAGTCACTGCTGTACCTGGGCACAGCAGCAGTCACTGCTGTACCTGGGCACAGCAGCAGTCACTGCTGTACCTGGGCACAGCAGCAGTCACTGCTGTACCTGGGCACAGCAGCGGTCACTGCTGTACCTGGGCACAGCACCAGTCACTGCTGTACCGGGGCACAGGAGCAGTCACTGCTGTACCTGGGCACAGCAGCAGTCACTGCTGTACCTGGGTACAGCAGCAGTCACTGCTGTACCTGGGCACAGCAGCAGTCACTACTGTACCTGGGCATAGCAGCAGTCACTGCTGTACCTGGGCACAGCAGCAGCCACTGCTGTACCTGGGAACAGCAGCAGTCACTGCTGTACCTGGGCACAGCAGCAGTCACTGCTGCACCTGGGCACAGCAGCAGTCACTGCTGCACCTGGGCACAGCAGCAGTCACTGCTGTACCTGAGCACAGCAGCAGTCACTGCTGTACCTGGGCACAGCAGCAGTCACTGCTGTACCTGGGCACAGCAAAAGTCACTGCTGTACCTGGGCACAGCAGCAGTCAATGCTGTACCTGGGCACAGCAGCAGTCACTGCTGTACCTGGGAACAGCAGCAGTCACTGCTGTACCTGGGCACAGCAGCAGTTACTGCTGTACCTGGGCACAGCAGCAGTCACTGCTGTACCTGGGCACAGCAGCCGTCACTGCTGTACCTGAGCGCAGCAGCAGTCACTGCTGTACCTTGGCACAGCAGCAGTCACTGCTGCACCTGGGCACAGCAGCAGTCACGGCTGTACCTGGGCACGGCAGCAGTCACTGCTGCACCTGGGCACAGCAGCAGTCACTGCTATATCTGGGCACAGCAGCAGTCACTGCTGTACCTGGGCATAGCAGCAGTCACTGCTGTACCTGGGCACAGCAGCAGTCACTGCTGTACTTGGGAACAGCAGACGTCACTGCTGTACCTGGGCACAGCAGCAGTCACTGCTGTACCTGGGCACAGCAGGAGTCACTGTTGTACCTGGGCACAGCAGCAGTCACTGCTGTACCTGGGCACAGCAGCAGTCACTGCTGTACCTGGGAACAGCAGCAGTCACTGCTGTACCTGGGCACAGCAGCAGTCACTGCTGTACCTGGGAACAGCAGCAGTCACTGCTGTACCTGGGCACAGCAGCGGTCACTGCTGTACCTGGGCACAGCAGCAGTCACTGCTGTACCTGGGCACAGCAGCAGTCACTGCTGTACCTGGGCACAGCAGCAGTCACTGCTGCACCTGGGCACAGCAGCAGTCACTGCTGTACCTGGGCACAGCAAAAGTCACTGCTGTACCTGGGCACAGCAGCAGTCAATGCTGTACCTGGGCACAGCAGCAGTCACTGCTGTACCTTGGAACAGCAGCAGTCACTGCTGTACCTGGGCACAGCAGCAGTTACTGCTGTACCTGGGCACAGGAGCAGTCACTGCTGTACCTGGGCACAGCAGCCGTCACTGCTGTACCTGGGCGCAGCAGCAGTCACTGCTGTACCTTGGCACAGCAGCAGTCACTGCTGTACCTGGGCACAGCAGCAGTCACTGCTGCACCTGGGCACAGCAGCAGTCACTGCTATATCTGGGCACAGCAGCAGTCACTGCTGTACCTGGGCATAGCAGCAGTCACTGCTGTACCTGGGCACAGCAGCAGTCACTGCTGTACTTGGGAACAGCAGTCGTCACTGCTGTACCTGGGCACAGCAGCAGTCACTGCTGTACCTGGGCACAGCAGCAGTCACTGTTGTACCTGGGCACAGCAGCAGTCACTGCTGTACCTGGGTACAGCAGCAGTCACTGCTGTACCTGGGCACAGCAGCAGTCACTGCTGTACCTGGGCACAGCAGCAGTCACTGCTGTACCTGGGCACAGCAGCAGTCACTGCTGTACCTGGGCACAGCAGCGGTCACTGCTGTACCTGGGCACAGCAGCAGTCACTGCTGTACCTGGGCACAGCAGCAGTCACTGCTGTACCTGGGCACAGCAGCAGTCACTGCTGTACCTGGGCACAGCAGCGGTCACTGCTGTACCTGGGCACAGCAGCAGTCACTGCTGTACCTGGGCACAGCAGCAGTCACTGCTGTACCTGGGCACAGCAGCAGTCACTGCTGTACCTGGGCACAGCACAGTCACTGCTGTACCTGGGCACAGCAGCAGTCACTGCTGTACCTGGGCACAGCAGCAGTCACTGCTGTACCTGGGCACAGCAGCAGTCACTGCTGTACCTGGGTACAGCAGCAGTCACTGCTGTACCTGGGCACAGCAGCAGTTACTGCTGTACCTGGGCACAGCAGCAGTCACTGCTGTACCTGGGCACAGCAGCAGTCACTGCTGCACCTGCATACTAAACAACGATGCAAATATGACCTTTTTTTTCCTACATTCAGATGTACGCAGCGAGCGGCTGTGTCCGTGTTAAACGGACCTTTGTGATGCGTAATTACCCGCTATACGCATTCGGAATTTTCTACTATGCCACATACGCAGAGACCACTGTATCCAACACGGGTAAGCCAGTGGTGGTTGCTACCATGGTCCACCATAGGTTTATCAGCTACAAACACCTTCACGAGGATAAGCCAATAAAGCCTGGCTTATTCCCTTTGGGGTCCTTCAATCCTCTCCTCTCCCCCAGGATGCGACCCACACCAGTCGCCCAACACCCAGGTACCTACTGGTTGCTGTGTAAACAGGGACAGCACATGTAGGGAAATATGCCCAACGTTTCCTCTCGCTCGGGGATCGAACCCCTGTTTCTCAGTGATTGAGGTGAAGCCGCTACCAACTGAACCACGCGCTCCGTGTTGCATGACGGACCATACCATGACGATGACTCTTAACACAGTTATTATTTTCCTGACTAATAAACTAGCAAACGAGAGACTACAGCCATTACCTTGACCTCTGTCCCCACACACTGTCTTCCTCCATCTTCCTCCAAAACTCCTTCCTCTTCTTTCTGTCTTCCTCCATCTTCCTCCAAAACTCCTTAATATTTTCTCTTCCTCTTCTCTCTGTCTTCCTCCTTTTAAACCTTTAGATCACTAAATGGCTCTGACACACTCAGATTCTAATTCAAATTTTCATTTCTGTGTGTAGCATACAAACTGCAGTTGACATGTAGGAAAGTGTTGGTATACACAACTAACATGGGTGAATTCATGGAAGGACGGGGGGGGGGGTAATTAAAGCCCTTATCATGCATGAGCATTTCAGGCAGACACGAAGAGCTGTCTGAGGTGATGAATGAGTTCATTACTCTAAACAAATGAATGAAACTGTGAGTCAGAAGATGCCACACGAATATATGCAAATATTTTTTTTTTTGGCTAACATAATTGTAGCAGATTGGACCAAACTAGTGGCTAGTGTTACAAGTGTAAAGATAATAAGACATTCAAGAAACAACTGGACAGGTAATTTGCAAGTAAAAGATTCAGCTAAATTCTACTCTGAGGCAGAGTGAAATTAGCAGATTCCTGATGTTTGTTCAGCAACTACATTAGAATAATTAGTCGACAAGGAGACAACCAAGTTCATGATATCAGTAGTGGTAGAAGTACTTGGTTGTGTTAGTCACAGCACAACTGTCAACCAGAAGCACAACCACTAGTACACACGACTGTGTACTAGTTCCTATGTACTAGTTCCTTCGCTGAGAGTGGCTGTGAAGGATCACAGTAAAAATAAAAACAGTACTAATTACGTGGAGTCAGTTGTAGCACACATCTCCCATCCGCTTCCGTCTTTTCTGTAAATGCCATTACATTATTTTACATAATATTGCATATTTCCCCCTTTCTTTTCATGGCGGCAGTGATCGGATGGAACTGAGGGTGGGAAGAGAGCCTTCTCCAGTCCTATCTTTGACTCGTACACGTAGATAATACACGATAATTCTAGGAAGTATATAGTTCTCAGCAGATAGCTTCGGTGTGGATGACTAAAGTCTTCTGATATTTGCTATCTACTTTTGCTATCTGTGACAATGTCATCTATCGAGAACACTGCAAATCTCCAAGCGGACATAAACCAAATCTTTAAATGGGCCTCAGAAAACAATATGAAGTTCACTGAAGACAAATATCAATTACTCCGCTATGGAAGACTCGAGGAAATAAAAACCAGATCGGAGTATAAAACAAATTCCAACCACACAACAGAGCCAAAAACTAATGTGAAGGACCTGGGAGTGATAATGTCAGAGAATTTCACTTTCAAAGATCACAGCAATATATCTACCACATCTGTTAGGAAAATGATAGGATAGATAATGAGAACCTTAAAAGCTAGGGATGACAAGCCAATGATGATTCTCCTCAAATCTCTTGTTCTCTCTAGGCTGGAATATTGCTGTACACTAACAGCCCCTTTCAAGGCAGGCGAAATTGCAGACCTGGAGAATATACGGAGAGCTTTCACTACACGTATAAGTACAATAAAGGACCTAAATTACTGGGAACGTTTGAGGTCCCTTGACCTGTACTCCTCGAACACAGGAGAGAAAGAAATCTTAGAGGGACTAGTCCCAAATCTGCACACGGAAATCACTCCCTACAAAAGCAAAAGACTCGGCAGACGGTGCAACATCTTCCCAACGAGAAGTAGAGGAACCACGACTACGCTAAGAGAACACAGTAAGTGTCAGGGACCAAAGACTGTTTAACTGCTTCCCAGCATACATAAGGGGAATACCAATACACCCCTGGCTGTCTTCAAGAACGCGCTAGACCGACACCTAAACTTAGTACCTGACCAACCGGGCTGTGGTTTGTACGTCGGTTTGCGTGCGGCCAGTAGTAACAGCCTGGTTGATCAGGCCCTGATCCACCACGAGGCTGGTCATGGACTGGTCCACGGGGGCGTTGACCCCTGAAACACCTTCCAGGTATATTCCAGGTGTTTCCCATGTACTGTCATGTACTTCACCTTCATCTCCTTTCTAATCCCTCTCTCCCTCCTCCTCCTCCTCCTCTTCCTTTTCCTCTTTCTCCTCCTTCTCCTCCTCTTCCTACAACATAACCACCTCTCAAAAACCTGCTGGTTGCTTTGTGACGCAGACAAAGCAGCAACTGTGGTTTATAATGGTGTGGGAGGCCGTGACGGCGTCACAAAGACGTGCCTCAATTAATCCCGCCACGAGGCCGGCCTCAGGAGAGGTATTTGCATGAAATTCCATAATTTATGGAGCGTTGAATGACTGAGATGGTTGTGTGCGTTTAAATTATTATGTGTGTGTGTTTGTGTGGTGTGTGTGTGTGTGTTGTGTGTGTGTGTGTGTGTGTGTGTGTGTTCGTGACAGTGTGGAGTGTGATTCCCCATTTGTGGTTAGAGAGATCGAGTCTCAGCTCTTGGTTTTCTAGCCTAAATTGGATGCTCCTGGGTGTGTGTAGGAGAGTGTGAGAGCGCGTGAGAGTGTGTGAGAGAAGTGAAGGAGAATGTGTGGAAAAGCGTGAGAGTGTGTGTAAGAGGTTTGTGGAGTCTGGGGATTTGGTAAGAGTGTGTGTGTAGAAATATGTGCTAGAGAGCAATTGTTGCTGAGAGTGTGTGGGGAGTGTGTGGGAGAGTGTGTGGGGAGGTGTGGGGAGAGTATGGGGGAGAGTGTGTGTGGTTAGAGTGTGTGGGAGAGTGTGTGGGAGAGTGTGTTAAGAGGTTTGTGGAGTCTGGGAGTTTGTGGTAAGAGTGTGTGTGTAGAAATATGTGCTAGAGAGCAATTGTTGTGAGAGTGTGTGGGAGAGTGTGTGGGAGGTGTGTGGGAGAGTATTGGGAAAAAGTGTGTGGTAGAGTGTGTGGGAGAGTGTGTGGGAGAGGTTTGTGGAGTATGGGAGTTTGTGGTAAGAGTGTGTGTGTAGAAATATGTGCTAGAGAGCAATTGTTGCTGGAGTGTGTGGGAGAGTGTGTGGTAGAGTGTGTGGGAGGTGTGTGGGAGAGGTTTTTTGGAGTATTGGGAGTTTGTGGTAAGAGTGTGTGTGTAGAAATATGTGCTAGAGAGCAATTGTTGCTGAGAGTGTGTGGGAGAGTGTGTGGGAGAGTGTGTGGGAGAGTGTGTGGGAGAGTGTGTGGGAGAGTATGTGGGAGAGTGTGTGGTAGAGTGTGTGGGAGAGTGTGTGGGAGAGGTTTGTGGAGTATGGGAGTTTGTGGTAAGAGTGTGTGTGTAGAAATAGTGCTAGAGAGCAATTGTTGCTGAGAGTGTGTGGGAGTGTGTGGGAGAGTGTGTGGGAGAGTGTGTGGGAGAGTATGTGGGAGAGTGTGTGGGAGAGGGGTGTGGGAGAGTGTGTGGAAGAGGTTTGTGGAGTATGGGAGTTTGTGGTAAGAGTGTGTGTGTAGAAATATGTGCTAGAGAGCAATTGTTGCTGAGAGTGTGTGGGAGAGTGTGTGGGAGAGGGGTGTGGGAGGTGTGTGGGAGAGTATGTGGGAGAGTGTGTGGTAGAGTGTGTGGGAGAGTGTGTGGGAGAGTGTGTGGGAGAGTGTGTGGGAGTGTGTGGGGGGAGAGTGTGTGGAAGAGTGTGTGGGAGAGTTTGTGGGGAGTGTGTGGGGAGAGTGTGTGGGAGAGTGTGTGGGAGAATGTGTGGGAGATTTGTGTGGGAGAGTGTGTGGAAGAGTGTGTGGGAGAGTGTGTGGGAGAGTGTGTGGGATGGTGTGTGTGGGAGAGTGTGTGGAAGAGTGTGTGGGAGAGTGTGTGGGAGAGTGTGTGGGAGAGTGTGTGGGAGAGTGTGTGGGAGAATGTGTGGGAGAGGTGTGGGAGAGTGTGTGGGAGAGTGTGGGGAGTGTGTGGGAGGTGGTGTGGGAGAGTGTGTGGGAGGAGTGTGTGGGAGAGTGGGGTGGGAGAGTGTGGGGGAGAGTGTGGGAGGAGTGTTGGGAGAGTGTGTGGGAGAGTGTGGTGGAAGAGTGTGTGGGGAGTGTGTGGGAGAAGTGTGTGGGAGAGGGGTGTGGGAGAATGTGTGGGAGAGTGTGTGGGAGAGTGTGTGGGAGAGTGTGTGGGAGAGTGTGTGGGAGGTGTGTGGGAGAGTGTGTGGGAAGGTGTGTGGGAGAGTGGGGGGAGAGTGTGTGGGAGAGTGTGTGGGAGAGGGGTGTGGGAGAGTGTGTGGGAGAGTTGTGTGGAAGAGTGTGTGGGAGGTGTGTGGGAGAGTGTGTGGGAGGTGGTGGTGTGGGGAGTGTGGGGGAGAGTGTGGGGGAGAGTGTGGGGAAAAGAGTGTGTGGGTGAGTGTGTGGGAGAGTGTGTGGGAGAGTGTGTGGGAGAGTGTGTGGGAGAATGTGAGGGGAAGTTTTGTAGTAGGAAAATTTTTTGAAAGAGAATGAAAAAAATATTTGGAAGGGTCGTACCTGTCTGTGGAATACACGACGGAGTAAAGACTATATCTTTTATATATCCCCATGGTAACTCATTAAATGTCAATCTCTCTCTCTCTCTCTCTCTCTCTCTCTCTCTCTCTCTCTCTCTCTGTTTATCAGAATTCTAAGTTATCAGTAGGGACACTATTTTCTTAACAAAACGCATATAAATAAGAGTGCGAAATCCTTGAGGCGTTTTTAATCGCTTAACGACGCAAGGTGCCTCTTAATGCAAGGGGAATGCACTGATATATTCCCAAACACGAGAGTGCTCGCTGACTTACCACACACACACACACACACACACACTGTGAACACTGGGGTCAGTCATTCAGGACTGAGTATGAGCTTTTCAGAGCGTCTCCAGCAGACTGGTGATCACACTAGAGTGGAGGATCAGCCATTCACTGGGTACTAACTTCTGCCTCTCGCAGTCTTGACCTTCAAGTCTGGGAATCACTGTGGATATCGATGGTAAGACTACAGTTGTATATAAGAACTAGAGCAGCTGAAATGAATACGAAAGCTAGTGATTATACCCTCTGAATTCTACTTTCTTGAAAGAGTCTGGGCTTACATAAAAGAAAATCTGTTGAGGCTAGGGGAGGTAGCCATTAAAATTCCTAGGTGTCACAATGTGACCCCTAGATGTGTTCATCTATAAACCCAGACATTTTTCACTCTCCTGTACTGCTGAAGATCACACGTGGAGATGGAAATATGCACTCCTTTATTATTTTGTGCTTCACACACACACACAAACACACACACACACACAACACACACACACACACACCCCACACACACACACACCAACACACACACACACACACACACACACACACACACACACACACACACACACACACACACCACATTATAATATAAATATATATATATATTTTATAAAATATATATATTTTTATATATATATTATATATATATATATTATATATAATATACAGAACAGACAGGCAGGCAGATTTCATGACCATCCTCGACTCGCATATATCCAAATTTACCACGAATTGGCTGAATCAATTTAGAGTGTGTTAAGGTAAACATTAGAGTGGGTAAACACGAGCTGGGGTGCGTGAGAGTGTAGTGAGGCGAGACGGAGTCTCTAACGAGATACAAACGCATCGTTCTAGTCAGGTAGGGAAGGCTGAAGCACAGGAGTCACGCAGAATGATAGAATGATGCGGGTGTGTATGGGGATGTTACGTAAGGTAACAGAATGAGACTAGATATGAATTTATTTTGATTACAATCAGAATGATGTGGTGGCCAGGGAGAATGATTCAACACTGCGGTGTTCCTAATAAATTGATAAGAATGAGAGAATAACGCTTCCACCGGGAGGCGTGGTCAAGAATCGGGCCGCGGGAGCGTTGACAGCCGGAACACCCTCCAGGTAAACTCCAGGTAGACTCCAGGTAGACTCCAGGTAGACAGGATAACAGAATGATATTCTTGCGTGGAAGACTATATTAGCGTGAGGTGAAGAAAGGTAACAGAAGGAAGCTCATGCGTGCACTTATCAATTAGAATGACGAGCTGGAAGAATGATGACTGAACACTTTAAATTCTCGGTTCCTCATCGAAAAAAAAAAAAAATCCTAGCGCGAACCCACTTTAGAAAAGTTAGAAAACTTAAAGTTTGAAAACTTATGATCTGTGGGATTAGTAACTTATATTTGAAAGATTTACCAGATATTATTTCATTATTTTCATGATATAGTTTTGACTATTTCTCACGCAGACTGTAAATATATTTGTAAATGATACTTTTGTAAATGATAGTCACATTTTTTTTTACAGAATTCCTGGACTGGTGAATAAAAGTTTGACTTTTAAACCTAAAACTGTGAAATGATTTGCTTAATACAGGATCTACTTTGGAGGCTGAGGCATGCATGCCCTCAACACAGTGCTGAGGCAAGCATGCCCTCAACACAGTGCTGAGGCAAGCATGCCCTCAACACAGTGCTGAGGCAAGCATGCCCTCAACACAGTGCTGAGGCATGCATGCCCTCAACACAGTGCTGAGGCATGCATGCCCTCAACACAGTGCTGAGGCAAGCATGGCCTCAACACAGTGCTGAGGCAAGCATGGCCTCAACACAGCGCTGAGGCAAGCATGCCTCGTCCACTGGACGCAGAAGCAAGCAATGCCTCGCACACAGGACGCAGACATCTCAGTAAACATCTGGAGGGTATTCACCAGGTCTTGGCATGGCTGGATAAATCCACCAACCATTTGGTGCTGAGCCAAGAACAAACACGAGAATCGATACTTACACGAAGCAGACGGTGAAGGAATGTGAGAAGGAAGTAGGGAATGAGGAAGGTAGGGAGGAAAAGAGAGGAGATAAGAGGAAAGTAAGATGCAAGGTTTATATATATATATATATTTTTATATATATTATATATATATATATATTTTATATATATATATTATAATATTATTATATTTATATATATATATATATTTTATATATATATAATAATAATATTTATATATATATATATATATATATATTATATATTTATATTATATATATATATATATATATATATATATATATATATCAGTAACAGACCTGCGACTTGCCCAGGACTCGATCCTGCGTTCCCATGCCCAACCCTGTGTGGACTGACCAGAGGACGCATCACTCTCTCCATCGAACCACCATCCGTAAACACCAGGCGCCCAGTAGTACTGAGTGTTATCCCTGATGTAAGGACATTCGTGGTCATGGAGCCTTAGAGACTAATTTCAACCTCACCCTGTTTATTGTACCAGCCTTCACGAGCAGTCTACTGCTGGCCGCCTGGTGTTTAAGGATGGTGGTTCGATGGAGAGAGTGATGCGTACTTTGGTTAGTCCATACAGGGCCTACCTGGAGTCTACCTGGAGGGCATTCCGGGGATCAACGCCCCCGCGGCCCGGTCCACGACCAGGCCTCCCGGTGGATCAGGGCCTGATCAACGAGGCTGTTACTGCTGCCCGCACGCAATGCAACGTACGAACCACAGCCCGACTGATGCGGCACCGTCTTTAGGTATCTGTCCAGCTCCCTCTTGAAGCCAACCAGAGGTCTTCCGGTAATGCCCCTTATTGCTGGTGGGAGGCTGTTGAACAGTCTTGGGCCCCGGACACTTATTGCGGGCTGGGCATGGGAACGCAGGATCGTGTCCTGCCAAGTCGCAGTTCTGTTAATGATTCAAAATCATTTGTTTCATAACTTACCTAATCCTATTATAACAAGCAAAATTTAATTATATAAAATATATATATTATTTAAAAATATAATATATATATATATATATAATATATTATATATATATATATATATATATATTATATATTATATATAAATATATATATAAAAATATATATATATATATATATATAGGCAAAACAGTCACAGACGGGCGATCTTAACTATGCAGGACAAGCCACGGGGGGGGGGGGGGGTGAATCTTTAGCTCAAGTACTTTCAAATTCTCAGTGCACCATCAGGAGGCTGTGCAATGGTTTACGGGAGCAATTAAAGCAGGGAGAGAGGTTTTCAGAGTAGCGTAGGTGTCACCGGCCACGGTTACCCTCAGTCTAAGGGTAACCGTGGTCGGTGACACCTACGCTGCTCTGAGACCTCTCTCCCTGCTTTGGTTGCTCCCTTGCAACATTGCACAGCTCCTGATGACGCACTGAGAAGTGTGGAAAGTACTTGAGCTAAAGATTTCACCCCCCCCGTGTTCTTTTCCTGCATATATTATTATTTTATATATATATATATATATTATATATAAATATATATTATATATTATATATATATATTATATATATATATATATAGTAGTAGGTTGGTAGACAGCAACCACCAGGAAGTACTACCGTCCCGCCAGATGCTGTGAAACAGAAACCCGTAAACTGTTTGCATGATGGTAGGATTTCTGGTTTCTTTTTCTGTCTCATAAACACGCTAAGAAACAGGGATATCTTGCTACTCCTGCTTACACTTTGGTCACACTTCAAAAGCACCAATGCATTTATATATAAATATTTCCCTAGGTTTTTTTTCCTTTTTAAATATCTTTTTTCTTTTTTTTTTTTTTCTTTTTGTCCAGGGGGGAAGGGGAAAAGAATCTTTCCTCCGTAACCCAAAGCGTGTGTTTGAGGCGACAAAAATGCCGGGAGAAAATGGGCTAGAAAAAACCCCTTCTCCTGTATACAATTTTCCCAAAAAAGAGAAGAAGAAAAACTTTATAAAACTGGGTTTTTCTTTTTAAAAGTGCGTGGAGTAGTGCAGATGGGCAAGAAAAAAGTTTATTGCTGATGTTATGAATGAAAAGAAATTGGATGTCCTGGCCCTAAGCGGGGAAAAAAAGCTGAAGGGGGGTAGGAGAGTTTTTAGTGGGGGGAAATAAAAGGGGATTTTAAAACTGGAGTTCTGAGAGAGTTAGAGCAAAAGGGAAGGGGGAGCAGTAATGTTAAATTTATCAGTTTTTGGAAGGAGAAAGGAATATGAAAGTGTAAAAAACAAGAATTTTGTGGATTAAAGTAAAGGTTTTGGGTGCGAGAAGTGGGGCCCTAATAAGGTTTTATTTCCCCCTGGAGAAGAGAGGAAAAGCAAGGGGGGGGAGGGGGGGAGGGGGGGGGGAAAAAATTTTTGGGGGGAAAGTTTTAAATGAATGTATAAGGGGCCTTTGAACCAAGGGGAAAAAAGTAATTGTGGTTTGGGGAAATTGGGAAAGCTAAAAAGAAAAAGAAACTTTTTGAGAGGGTGGGGAGGTAAAAAATTTGGGGTTTCCCCCGGGGTTAAAAGAAAGGGGGCCCTTTGTTGAACTTTGTTTTAGAAAGGGGGTTTAAATTATAGGTAAAAAATATTTTAAAAAAAAGGAGGATAAATAAGTATACACGATATGATGTAGGGCGAAATGACAGTAGTTTGTTGGATTATGTATTGGTAGATAAAAGACTGTTGAGTAGACTTCGGGATGTACATGTTTTATAGAGGGGCCACAGATATATCAGATCACTTTCTAGTTGTAGCTACACTGAGAGTAAAAGGTAAAATGGGATACAAGGAGAATAGAAGCATCAGGGAAGAGAGAGGTGAAGGTTTAAAAAAACTAAAAAGAGGAGGCAGTTAGGGTAAGATATAAACGCTATTGGAGAAAAAGATGGGCTAATGAGAGCATAGGCAATGGGGTTGAGAGGTATGGGGTAGGTTTAAAAATGTAGTTTTTAGAGTGTTAAAGCAGAAGTTTGTGGTTACAGGAATGTGGGTGCGGGAGGGAAAGGACGATTGGGGGAATGATGATGTAAAGAGAGTAGTAAGGGAGAAAAAGTTAGCATATAGGAAGTTTTTTACAAAGTAGAAGTGATGCAAGGAGGGAAGAGTATATGGAAAAAAGAGAGAAGTTAAGAGAGTGGTGAAGCAATGTAAAAAGAGAGCAAATGAGAGAGTGGGTGAGATGTTATCAACAAATTTTTTTTGAAAAAAGAAAAAAGTTTTGGAGTGAGATTAACAAGTTAAGAAAGCCTAGAGAACAAAAGGATTTGTCAGTTAAAAAATAGGAGAGGAGAGTTATTAAATGGAGAGTTTAGAGGATTGGGAAGATGGGAAGGATATTTTGAGGAATTGTTTAAATGTTGATGAAGATAGGGAAGCTGTGATTTCGTGTATAGGGCAAGGAGGAATAACATCTTGTAGGAGTGAGGAAGAGCCAGTTGTGAGTGTGGGGAAGTTCGTGAGGGAGTAGGTAAAATGAAAGGGGGTAAGGCAGCCGGGATTGATGGGATAAAGATAGAAATGTTAAAAGCAGGTGGGGATATAGTTTTGGAGTGGTTGGTGCAATTATTTAATAAATGTATGGAAGAGGGTAAGGTACCTAGGGATTGCAGAGAGCATGCATAGTTCCTTTGTATAAAGGCAAAGGGGATAAAAGATGAGTGCAAAAATTATAGGGGGATAAGTCTGTTGAGTGTACCTGGTAAAGTGTAATGGTAGAGTTATAATTGAAAGAATTAAGAGTAAGACGGAGAATAGGATAGCAGATGAACAAGGAGGCTTTAGGAAAGGTAGGGGGTGTGTGGACCAGTGTTTTACAGTGAAACATATAAGTGAACAGTATTTGATATAGGCTAAAGAGGTCTTTGTGGCATTTTATGGATTTGGAAAAAGGCGTATGACAGGGTGGATAGGGGGGCATGTGCAGATGTTGCAAGTGTATGGTGTAGGAGGTAGGTTACTGAAAGCAGTGAAGAGTTTTTACGAGGATAGTGAGGCTCAAGTTAGAGTATGTAGGAAAGAGGGAAATTTTTTCCCAGTAAAAGTAGGCCTTAGACAAGGATGTGTGATGTCACCGTGGTTGTTTAATATATTTATAGATGGGGTTGTAAGAGAAGTAAATGCGAGGGTCTTGGCAAGAGCGTGGAGTTAAAAGATAAAGAATCACACACACAAAGTGGGAGTTGTCACAGCTGCTCTTTGCTGATGACACTGTGCTCTTGGGAGATTCTGAAGAGAAGTTGCAGAGATTGGTGGATGAATTTGGTAGGGTGTGCAAAAGAAGAAAATTAAAAGGTGAATACAGGAAAGAGTAAGGTTATGAGGATAACAAAAAGATTAGGTGATGAAAGATTGAATATCAGATTGGAGGGAGAGGTATGGAGGAGGTGAACGTATTCAAGATATTTGGGAGTGGACGTGTCAGCGGATGGGTCTATGAAAGATGAGGTGAATCATAGAATTGATGAGGGAAAAAGAGTGAGAGGGTGCACTTAGGAGTCTGTGGAGACAAAGAACTTTGTCCTTGGAGGCAAAGAGGGGAATGTATGAGAGTATAGTTTTACCAACGCTCTTATATGGGTGTGAAGCGTGGTGATGAATGTTGCAGCGAGGAGAAGCCTGGAGGGCAGTGGAGATGTCATGTCTGAGGGCAATGTTTTGGTGTGAATATAATGCAGAGAATTCGTAGTTTGGAAGTTAGGAGGAGGTGCGGATTACCAAAACTGTTGTCCAGAGGGCTGAGGAAGGGTTGTTGAGTGTGGTTCGGACATGTAGAGAGAAGGGGAGCGAAACAGAATGACTTCAAGAGTGTATCAGTCTGTAGTGGAAGGAAGGCGGGGTAGGGTCGGCCTAGGAAGGGTTGGAGGGAGGGGGTAAAGGAGGTTTTGTGTGCGAGGGGCTTGGACTTCCAGCAGGCATGCGTGAGCGTGTTTGATAGGAGTGAATGGAGACAAATGGTTTTTAATACTTGACGTGCTGTTGGAGTGTGAGCTAAAGTAACATTTATGAAGGGATTCAGGGAAACCGGCAGGCCGGACTTGAGTCCTGGAGATGGGAAGTACAGTGCCTGCACTCTGAAGGAGGGTGTTAATGTTGCAGTTTAAAAACTGTAAGTGTAAAGCACCCTTCTGGCCCAAAACAGTGATGGAGTGAATGATGGTGAAAGTTTTTCTTTTTCGGGCCACCCTGCCTTGGTGGGAATCGGCCGGTGTGATAATAAAAAAAAAATAATATATATTATATATATATATATATATATATATATATATATATATATATATATATATATATATATATATATATATATATATATATGCTTGATTATTTATTATTATTATTATTATTATTATTTATTATTATTATTATTATTATTATTTTTATTATTATTATTATTATTATACTGTATACAACACTGAGATGAATCTTTCAGTGAAGGCTGGTAATATATATTTTTTAAAATTAGTCCTTTGTCCCATTGTATGTCTGATAGTCTTTCCATTGTATTTCAAAAGCAAGTCTTACTCTCTTATATTCTAGATTCTTGCTCCATGTTTTGTATGTAACATTGTCTTGCTAGTGCCTGTTATATGTAACTGCGCACCTGTTGTATCCTGGTCTCCATCACACATTTACCTCTGCATGATAAAGCTGATAAATTAGTTAAAGAAAATACTTTGAATGAAAAAGTTGAAGACAACTGACGTGTCTGAAAAACCGGAAAAGAACTGATAAGAACTGACATGAGACTCAGAGATGAAGATAAAGTAGAGAATGACCAAACAAGACACAGGTGCAAACTAAAAGTTCAAATAAGCCAATGGGACATAAAAAATGCCTTTAGCCTGAGGGAAATTGAGCACACTAATACATTTGGCAGGAATGCTGTGGTGAGCAACTCAATACATGGATCCAGAAGTCTAGGAATTAAGCCAACTCAGGTAATCGATGTGCAAAACCAGATCATGGAGAGTTAGAGCTCAATCCACGCAGAGAAAACTACGCAGATACAACCGAAAGGACGTGGACTCATTCCCTGGACAGGGTAATACATATGGGAAAGTGTCTTCACACTTACTGCCTTTGTTTACCTATCATTAAATAAGGAACCTGTGTGTTAATCATGTGTTATGAGTCACATATCAGGAGGAAAAAAACGTTCTCAACAATGTTTAACAACGTAAGTCAATACTGGACACTGTGAACAAAATTCTTGATCTCGCACACGCCTTGGATGCTTGAGAGAAAATAAAATGAATCCATCTTTCAGTTACCTCCCTTACACGCGTGTGTCCCACCTGGCTAATCTCAGCACTATGCTGGTCTCCAGCTCCTCCTCCTGCTCCTCCTTCCCTCCTTCAGTGATCAGCAAGGTGCGTAATGGAAGCCTTCTCACGGAGAATTCAATCTCCATAAACGTGCTGCATCCAGGACCACATCCTCAATATTTGTAATTCTTCCCTGTATTTCATTTCGCCTCTCTCCATCACTTTTCCTCTCCCTCCCCCCGTCTCTCTCTCTCTCCTTCCCTCGCGCACCCCCAAGTCGTCAGAGTCACTCCCAGCTAGTATTACCCGGTAGTGTTGTACCACAGTCACTGTGGTCTGCGGCAACAGGTGGTCAGCAAAGAGCTCTTGAATTTTCATTGCAGTTTCTTGCTCGTACACATACAAAAAAAAAAAAAAAACAGAAAGGAGTCAACAAACATCAGCGGATTTCACTTCACATATTTTACCGGCTTCTCTATTCCTCTTCTGTTTCCTCTCGCCATTCTTGCTTCGCTCATCACATTCTCATTCCTGCATATACGCTAGCACAACTCAGAATGTTGAAAAATGTTTGTTTGTTAATAACTAAACTGTGAAATCGGATTTTAAAACAAATGATTTTTTTTCTCGAATATATGCCAGTAGCCAAATATCTCGCGATACCACCAGCATACCCTTTCATATATACCACCAGCAAACCCTTCCATATATACCACTAGCATACCCTTCCATATATACCACCAGCATACCCTTCCATATATACCACTAGCATACCCTTCCATATATACCACCAGCATACCCTTCCATATATTCCGCCAGCATACCCTTCCATATATACCACCAGCATACCCTTCCATATATTCCACCAGCATACCCTTCCATATATACCACCAGAATACTCTTCCATATATATTACCAGCATACTCTTCCATATATACCACCAGCATACCCTTCCCATATATACCACCAGAATACCCTTCCATATATACCACCAGAATACCCTTCCATATATACCACTAGCATACCCTTCCATATATACCACCAGAATACCCTTCCATACATACCACCAGCATACCCTTCCATATATTCCACCAGCATACCCTTCAATATATGCCACCAGCATACCCTTCCATATGTACAACCAGAATACCTTTCAATATATACCATCAGCATACCCTTCCATCTATACCACCAGCATACCCTATCATATATACCACCAGAATACCCTTCAATATATACCATCAGCATACCCTTCCATATATAGGGCAATTGGTGTAAATTGCTGGCTAGACAGATACTGCAAGGAACTTGCAATCCCATTCATTGACAACTGGAACAACTTTTATGGCAAACATGATATGTATGCAAGGGATGGGGTTCATCTCTCTGGGGCAGGGGTGGTAGCACTTGCAGACTCGATTGAGAAGGCCATTGGTGAAATGCCTATGATTTTAAACTGATGGAAGATAGAGGTATGGGTGTGTGTGGGAAACAAGCAGGTTGCAACACTAGGGTTGGAAACAGTAAATGTATAAAAGGCATTCAGCATGAAGTTATAAATAAAGACAATAGAACAGGTCAGCAAACAAAGGGGGACAGCAGAGGGCAGCAAGGGACTAGCTCCCTTAAGGTTTACTATACTAATAGCAGGAGTGTTAGAAATAAGATAGATGAGCTAAGATTAATTGCAAGTGCAGGAAACATAGATATTATTGCTATAACAGAGACCTGGCTCAATCTGAAAGATAGAGAGATGCCCTCTGAATGTCACATACAAGGCTATAAATTATTCCACACTGACAGGGTCAACAGGAAAGGTGGTGGAGTAGCGATGTATGTCAGAGACAATTTAAATTGTTGTGTTAGACAAGATATTAAATTAGAAGCGTCAGCCACTGAATCTGTTTGGTTACAGCTTCTCGAGGGCCGAGAAAAACTAATTTTGGGTGTGATTTACAGGGCCCCAAATCTTGATAGGGAGTGCAGTAAACTTCTATGGGACGAAATTCGTAAGGCATCTACATACGAAAATGTTGTGCTAATGGGAGATTTCAATTATAGACAGATTGACTGGAGCAATTTGACAGGAAATTTAGAGTCGGGTGACTTTCTTGATACGATCCAGGATTGTTTTTTAAAACAGTTTTGTGACAGAGCCAACTAGGGGAAATAACCTCCTTGACTTGGTTCTTGCCAGTAGGGAAACACTAATTAATAATCTTGAGGTTAATGATGAGCTTGGGGAGAGTGATCACAAATCACTCAGTTTTAACATATCATGGAATTCCCCTAATAATGGCAATCAAGTCTCCGTCCCTGACTTTCGCTGGCTGATTTCATAGGACTGAAAAATTACTTAGGTGGGCTGAACTGGAATGACCTGACTAGGGGTCAGGTAGGTGGTGATGGTTGCCCGATATGATGCTTTCCAGGGCATAGTTCTAGCTGCTCAGTCAAATTATGTTCCAAATAGGGAAATCAGATCAAACAAAAATGATCCTAAATGGATGAACAATAGATTAAAATATCTGATTGGTCAAAAGAGAGGCATATATAGGCAAATCAAAAGAGGAGAGGGGCAATTAAGAAATCGATATATTCAGTTAAAGAAGAGAAATAAAAAAGGGAATTAGAAAAGCAAATAGAGATTATGAGGTTAAAGTTGCAAGAGAATCGAAGACTAACCCAAAAGGATTCTTTCAGGTATACAGAAGTAAGATCAGGGACAAGATAGGCCCACTCAAAAGTTCCTCGGGTCAGCTCACTGACAGTGATAAGGAAATGTGTAGAATTTTTAACACATACTTCCTCTCAGTTTTTACACAGGAGGATACCAGCGATATTCCAGTAATGATAAATTATGTAGAACAGGACGATAATAAACTGTGCACTATTAGGGTCACAAGTGACATGGTCCTTAGGCAAATAGATAAATTAAAACCTAAACAAATCCCCAGGCCCTGATGAACTGTATGCAAGGGTTCTAAAGGAATGTAAAGAGGAGCTTAGCACACCTTTGGCTAATCTTTTCAACATATCACTACAAACTGGCATGGTGCCAGATAAGTGGAAAATGGCAAATGTGATACCTATTTTCAAAACAGGTGACAGGTCCTTAGCTTCGAACTATAGACCAATAAGCCTAACCTCCATAGTGGGAAAATTTATGGAATCAATAATTGCCGAGGCAGTTCGTAGCCACCTTGAAAAGCATAAATTAATCAACGAATCTCAGCATGGTTTTACAAAGGGGCGTTCCTGCCTTACGAATTTATTAACTTTTTTCACTAAGGTATTTGAGGAGGTAGATCATGGTAAATGAATATGATATTGTGTATATGGACTTCAGTAAGGCTTTTGACAGGGTCCCACATCAGAGACTATTGAGGAAAATTAAAGCACATGGAATAGGAGGAGAAATTTTTTTCCTGGATAGAGGCATGGTTGACAAATAGGCAGCAGAGAGTTTGCATAAATGGGGAGAAATCAGAGTGGGGAAGCGTCACGAGCGGTGTTCCACAGGGTCAGTGTTGGGCCCCCTGCTGTTCACAATCTACATAAATGACATAGATGAGGGCATAAAGAGCGACATCGGCAAGTTTGCCGATGACACCAAGATAGGCCGTCGAATTCATTCTGACGAGGAACATTCGAGCACTCCAGGAAGATTTGAATAGACTGATGCAGTGGTCGGAGAAGTGGCAGATGCAGTTTAATATAGACAAATGCAAAGTTCTAAATGTTGGACAGGACAATAACCATGCCACATATAAACTAAATAATGTAGATCTTAATATTACGGATTGCGAAAAAGATTTAGGAGTTCTGGTTAGCAGTAATCTGAAACCAAGACAACAGTGCATAAGTGTTCGCAATAAAAACTAATAGAATCCTTGGCTTCATATCAAGAAGCATAAATAAATAGGAGTCCCTCAGGTTGTTCTTCAACTCTATACATCCTTGGTTAGGCCTCATTTAGATTATGCTGCACAGTTTTGGTCACCGTATTACAGAATGGATATAAATTCTCTGGAAAATGTACAAAGGAGGATGACAAAGATGATCCCATGTATCAGAGACCTTCCCTATGAGGATAGACTGGGGGCCCTGAAACTGCACTCTCTGGAAAGACGTAGAATTAGGGGGGATATGATTGAGGTGTATAAGTGGAAGACAGGAATAAATAAAGGGGATGTAAATAGTGTGCTGAAAATAATCTAGCCTAGACAGGACTCGCAGCAATGGTTTTTAAGTTGGAAAAATTCAGATTCAGGAGGGATATAGGAAAGTACTGGTTTGGTAATAGAGTTGTGGATGAGTGGAACAAACTCCCAAGTACCGTTATAGAGGCCAGAACGTTGTGTAGCTTTAAAAATAGGTTGGATAAATACATGAGTAGATGTGGGTGGGTGTGAGTTAGACCTGATAGCTTGTGCTAACAGGTCGGTTGCCGTGTTCCTCCCTTAAGTCAATGTGACCTGACCTGACTAGGTTGGGTGCATTGGCTTAAGCCGGTAGGAGACTTGGACCTGCCTCGCATGGGCCAGTAGGCCTTCTGCAGTGTTCCTTCGTTCTTATGTTCTTATGTTCTTATATCCTTCAATATATACCACCAGCATACTCTTCCATATATACCACCAGCATATCCTTCCATATATACCACCAGCCTACCCTTCCATATATACCACCAGTATACCCTTCCATATATACCACCAGAATACCCTTCCATATATACCACCAGTATACCCTTCAATATATATCCCCAGCATACCCTTCCATATATACTACCATCATATCCTTTCATATATACCACCAGCATACCCTTCAATATATACCATCAGCATACCCTTCCACATATATCACCAAAATATCCTTCCCATATATACAAAAAATAAATAATCAGACAGAAACCACCACCATACCAGTGTATATACTGTGGTAACAACCACAACTCTACCAATGTATATACTGTGGTAACAACCACCACCCTACCAGTATATATACTGTGGTAACAACACCACCCTACCAGTGTATATACTGTGGTAACAATCACCAACATACCAGTGTATATAATGTGGTAACAACCACCACTCTACCAGTGTATATACTGTGGTAACAACCACCACTCTACCAGTGTATATACTGTGGTAACAACCACCACTCTACCAATGTATATACTGTGGTAACAACCATCACTCTACCAGTGTATATACTGTGGTAACAGCCACCACTCTACCAGTGTATATACTGTGGTAACAACCACCACTCTACCAGTATATATACTGTGGTAACAACCACCACTCTACCAGTGCATATACTGTGGTAACAACCACCACCCTAGCAGTGTATATACTGTAGTAGCAACAGCCACTCTACCAGTGTATATACTGTGGTAGCAACCACCACCCTGCCATCGCCTGAATCTCGCTTTACAACAGGAAAGAATCACGTTACAGTCTCTTTGGAACACAAGCTATATACACAGAAAGGTGTGTTTCTCTCAGAGAATATACCGTATACACTGAGACTTTACTTCGATCTTTGTTTTAGAAATTAAAACTTCATTGCCTGGTCGACAAGCTGTCAACCAGCCCAATATCTTCTGGAGCGAAGATAAACTATCAATGTTTCCCTGTGTTACTGGGAGTCAAAACACTCGTAGTTGGCCAGGATGATGACTATTACAATGAGATTTTGCCTATCCATAACAGGAGCCAAAACAGGCTGTTTACATGCTCTGAAAAACTTGGAAATCCAGCTTAACAAGCGGACACAGTGGAGCTCTGGGCAGAGCACTCTGCTAACAACCGCATCACTAGCGGTTAATTCCTCATCAGTGTTCTCCTGGACAAAGGAAGTGCAGCTATCAGAGCTAACGACTACATGAAAGCTACTGGCTGGTTACTCTCACCAATTATCCTCAACGCTGCTGAACGCTGCTCAACGTGGAGTGAGCGTACTAATGAGTGGAAAATATATATGCCAGGTATTATATACTAAGAGAATATGCATGCAAGTTTAATTTTACACTATTATGTGGTTTTAATTTCACTGACTATAACTAGATATATAGTTTTATCATTAGTACGCATACTCCTGGCTGAGTAAATGTTTAGGCAGTGTTGAGGAAATTAGGAGAATAATTGTTTTATGAGACATAAATGTTACAGTGGGAGACAGTCGTGAAGGTTCAGTGGGAGAACCAGGTGTAAAGCACAGTGGGGGAACTCAGATTGAATTACTCTTAGAAAGAGGTTGTTCCTAAGTGGCAACTAATGTTTCAAGAAGACTGATAAATATGCGAGATACCTACCTACCTACCTACCTATCCTCCAGGTAGGTAGGTAGTAGGTAGATACGATAACATGCGCAACGATAACTTCTGGGACTGGTCTCATTTATATGCGGGAATAAATTGAGTTCCATTTCTTGGGCCGTTCTACTACTCTCTGTTTGAGGAGGTTGAGTTCCAATTCTTGGGCAGTGCTTCTATCCTCTCAATGCTTGAGTGGGGTTAACCTCTAGCTTTTGGGTTACGACAGGGAGAAAGGGTTATCAAGTACTGGGGTTCCCACCTCATATAAAATTATCAACGGAACAGCAGACAGCGCCCTTAAAACGAGGTGAGCGCTAGTAGTGTACCCAGAGTTAATGGTGACTGTTTCACTCAAGCTTGGCAAAAACAATCTGAGCACAGCAAAGCTGTATTATACACAAAGGTTCGCGCACTCTCTGGAGCTTTATTATATATTGATAAAGCTTTACTCAGAGCAAAACTTCGTCTACGAAAATGTTTTGGAGAGTTATCCTGCTCTAACACACACGCATCAACACCTTCCTCTACAGTCTACACGCGCTCCAGTAGAATTTCTCCACAAGAAGTATGTCCATCAGTACGCTGTCTGTGTGAGACTAAAATGTGTAAGGTTAGGACAACACATCTTATACTGTAAATTTATCTGAGATAGGATAACAGTCCTTAGCTTGTAACCTGAACTGAGACAAGATAGCAGTCCTTAGCTGGCAAAACTAGCTGAGCCAAATAACTAGGAAGCTGGAACAAGGTAACCAGAACAACATAGTACATAAAGAAGTCAGAATCACCAGGAAGTGTATAGGAGGATTGAAAAATGACGTTGATATATAATTATTTTGAGTCATTCCACTTATAGGAGATTTTTGTATTTTATCGAGAAAGCTTCAAGTTTATTAAGACTGATTTTTGTTATTAGGAGGTATAAATACGATGGAATTGGTGCATTTCAGAGTAATTTGAACTGTGGTATCTCTGTACTATTTTTAAGACAGCTGCTGAATGAATGATGGTGGATGTGTTTTATTTAAAGAAATGCATGTAGGTAGGCAGATAGCTGGCAACTAGAGCAAGTATGCGGCAAATAGCGCAGGCAGGACAACAGGAAAGCAGGCAGGTAGGCAGGCAAGCAGGCAGGCAGGCAGGCAGGCAGGCAGGCAGGCAGGCAGGCAAGCAGAAAGGCAGGCAGGCAGAAAGGCAGGCAGGCAGAAAGGCAGGCAGGCAGGCAGGCAGGCAGGCAGGCAGGCAGGCAGGCAGGCAGGCAGGCAGGCAGGCAGGCAGGCAGGCAGGCAGGCAGGCAAGCAGAAAGGCAGGCAGGCAGAAAGGCAGGCAGGCAGAAAGGCAGGCAGGCAGAAAGGCAGGCAGGCAGGCAGGCAGGCAGACAGGCAGGCAAGCAGGCAGGCAGGCAGGCAGGCAGGCAGGCAGGCAGGCAGGCAGGCAGGCAGGCAGGCAGGCAGGCAGTCAATCAGGCGAAGAGGTCAGCAATCAGTGAGGCAGGCGGGCCATGAGTTAGGATGGGAGATGAGTTTACACAGTGGGGAACCAGCAACACTCGCTCCGCACACCCAGCAGTTGTAGGCAAATTGCTTGTAATTGAGCCTCTCTGAGTTCCAGCCTCGTGGTCTGAGAGACCCCGCTCAACTACGGTCCCAAGACCTCTCAATTATGGTCCTGACACCAATGAATTCTGGTCCAGGGACCAGTGAAATGTGGTCCTGGGGATGCCCGAGATACAGCCTCAGTACCGCTGAAATACGGTCTCAGGACCAGCGGGACGCGCTTCACGTCTGTTCATCAACTGCAAATAAAAATTAATGAGAACCTTGACAGTGTTAGTGGACTCTAGTTGAATGGCACCTGTTTCAGTAGTGACCTTGTGAACACACGTCCTGTGTGTATGTACCTACTACCCTGAGTTTGTTTACGTACACACATTCTTGTGTGTGTGTGTGTGTGTGTGTGTGCATAGTGCACGCTCTTTGTGTACGTACGTCATTGCTGAAATATAGGTGATGTAGTGAAGGTAGATATATCAGATATGATGCTGGGAAGAATGAGATTTGTGAAGTGTCAGACGTCAGAGGTTGAATGGTGGAAACAAACGTAACAGTGAGCAATCTCAGAGTAAAAAGACAAACAATGGCGATGGATTGGATTGAAGGAGAAATGTTGAAAGAAGGTGGGTACATAGTTTTGATGGTGCATTTCTTTAAATGAATGTATCAGAGAAGGAGAGGGATCTAGGTGTCCCGTAGCTCGATCGCTAGCGCCCTCATCTCACACACACTGAGGTCTGGAGTTTGAATCTCCTCCGGTACGGCTGGAAAACATTAGGGACGTGTTTCCATAAGACACCTGCCGTCCATGTCATTGATGTCAGCTAGGCCTGTATACCTTGTACATGTACTTGTAGTAAATAAAGATATTATTATTATTATTATTATTATTATTATTATTGTTATTATTATTATTATTATTATTATTATTATTATTATTATTATTATTATTATTATTATTATTATTATTATTATTAATTATTGTTATTATTATTATTATTATTATTATTATTATTATTATTACTATTATTATTATTATTATTATTATTATTATTATTATTATTATTATTATTATTATTATTATTATTATTGTTATTATTATTATTATTATTATTATTATTATTATTATTATTATTATTATTATTACTATTATTATTATTATTATTATTATTATTATTTTTATTACTATTATTTATTATTATATTATTATTATTATTATTTTATTATTATTATTATTATTATTATTATTATTATTATTATTAAGGACTGGCAAAAAGCAAGCATGGTTGCATAGGGAATAAGAGAGAATGTAAGAATTATAAGGGGATAAATTAATAAATAACGCACCTGGAGACACGTTCTTTACACCTTCATACACAAAGATATTGTCCACAGCAGTGGTTCTCAACCTTCCCACAAAAGTGGGTCATATTAGATGGTCAACTGTGTGATGATGGTCGCACTGTTTTGTTGACACTGTGTAGTGTGGAACCTACATAAAAGTGAATTCATAATTTCATGTGAGGGCCGCATCTATTTCCTAGAAAGGCCACATGCGGCCCGCGGGCCACAGGTTGGGGATACCTGGTCTAAAGTGTATAGCAAAAATATTACAAAAGACTTAGGGAGAAACCATAAACTTTAAAAGTATTAAAAACGTTCAGGTTTTTCCTCTACTGAAGTTTATATAATTTTCTAACATATGAAAGTTATTATATTTCGAAAAGTTTATTTAGCTCCTCAGGATGCGTCTAGGATGTAGCAGGCGTTACCTCTCTGGATGGCCACACTGAGTGGCTAGAACAAGAAACTTAGTGCCCTGGCGTCAAATGATTTTCCTAAAGACTTTATCACCCAATTCTTTCAGAAAATTAGGAGCCCATTTTTTTTTTTGCACTGAGTCGACGATGTCTATTAGGACGAAACTGTATGTTGACATAAAGTACCGTAAGTAATGTTGTTACAAGTTATCGTGAGTAATGCCCCTCAGCATTACTTATGCTGTTCTTCAGGTGATCAGTCCCTCAGCCTACCAAGGCTGAGGGAATGATCACCTCAAAATTACTTCTGCTATTTCCAGTATTATATTCTCTTATATCCGACTGATGAAGCCTGCTGCGATGGCGAGTCGTTTCGGCAAAAACATACCCAAGTGTTGTACATGTGTCTTATTTATCAACTTGTCGATATTGTGTACCATAAACAATATGAGAGTGTTAGTACCGTCAGGAACCAGTTTCTTTCATGGTAATAGACGCGGTCTTGCTGCCTCACTGTTGCTAGACGGAGGGTCGAGCCTCCACTACCGCTGACACTCAGTGACTCGTACCTTTGTACCCCTTCAGATGTTACTAACAATAACAGCAACTGTAACAACAGCGCGAACGATGCGACTGTTACTACTGCAGCTACCACCACTGCGATAACCAGCACTAACATTATTACTACTACCACAATAACCACCACCACAATAACACCTACCACCACATTAACCACCGCTACCACCATTATCACTACATCACCAAGTCTTTGATCTATTCCCACACTCTAACACAATAATTTCGATCTTCCTTTGACGTCGCTTCATCCATTCTCTTGGAGTAAAAAGCTTTCCTTAGAACGTGTATGTGTGTATGCTTGTCTATGTGTATGTACTCACCTAGTTGTGGTTGCAGGGGTCGAGTCACAGCTCCTGGACCGCCTCTTCACTGGCCGCTACTAGGTCTCTCTTCCCGCTCCATGAGCTTTATTATACCTCTTTTTAAAGCTATGTGTGGATCCTGCCTCCACTACATCACTTTCCAGACTGTTCCATCTCACACACCAAGGTCACACACACACACAAAGATCAAAGGTCACATGCCAAGATCACGCAGCAAGATCATCCATCCGCTAAATTTTACATTCATCCAAATGCAATTGTTCGTCTTATCCAGAAAAGGCGAAGCAAGGAAACCGAATTCACCTGCGGATGGTGCGGGAAATGTGAGAGGGAGTGGGACTGAGCACTGTATAGGATCTCAGCTCTCTTGTGCACGAGTCCTAAGACCCAAGACTGAGTCCTGTGTAGCGGTAGACCAAAGTAGACGCTTCGGTTCTCTTCTACAAGTCCCAAGACCCAACAGAGATTAAACAACAGGTCGTATTTTGAACGTTCAGTCATCAAGGTCTTCAAACCTTCAATGCAAAGTTTAACTCCAGTTTGACGTAATAATTCTCATGCTAAGACGTGTCCCATGATCAATATACTCCCCTAGACCTCTCCCATGACCAACACACCTTCCCAAGATCTCTCACATGATCAACACACCTTCCCAAGACTTCTCCCATGATCAACACACCTTCCCAAGACCTCTCCCATGATCAACACACCTTCCCAAGACCTCTCCCATGATCAACACACCTTCCCAAGACCTCTCCCATGATCAATATACTTAACAAGACCTCTCTCACGACCAATACATCTTATTAAGGCCTTTCCTACTATCAGGATAACTTATCTCCTTCACAGGAGTTTTTGCCACTTTCCATTTCTCTTCAACTGATCACTAGAAAGTTACTTTGCTGAAGCGCCGCGTAATATATATATATATATTATATATATATATATATATATATATATATTTATATATATTATATATATATTATATATATAATAATATATATATATATATATATATATATATATATATATATATATATATATATATATATATATATATATATATATATATATATATATATATATATATATATATATATTATATATATATATATATATATATATACGAATTAAGTAAGTGGAAATTTAAAGTCCTTTGACAGAAGTGATTACCATTATAAACACTAATTACCCCCGCAGTCATTGCAACACCATTTTTCACACCCACCCTGGATCTAAAATACATTAATCATTGTGCGTAACAGATGAGTGATGCTGGCAATGTGATGCTCTCTCTAGCTGCCAGGCAA
>NC_069413.1:57151778-57154278 GCF_026875155.1 Cherax quadricarinatus
ATATAGACAGTACTGGACAGTGTCAGGGGTATATAGACAGTACTGGACAGTGCCAGGGGTATATAGACAGTACTGGACAGTGCCAGGGGTATATAGACAGTACTGGACAGTGCCAGGGGTATATAGACAGTACTGGACAGTGCCTGGGGTATAAAGACAGTACCGGACAGTGCCAGGGGTACTAAGACGACAGTACTGACAGTGCTAGGGTATACAGTACTGGACACTGCCAGGGTATAAAGACAGTACTGGACAGTGCCAGGGGTATATAGACAGTACTGGACAGTGCCAGGGGTATATAGACAGTACTGGACAATGCCAGGGGTATATAGACAGTACTGGACAGTGCCAGGGGTATATAGACAGTACTGGACAGTGCCAGGGGTATATAGACAGTACTGGACAGTGCCAGGGGTATATAGACAGTACTGGACAGTGCCTGGGGTATAAAGACAGTACCGGACAGTGCCAGGGGTACTAAGACGACAGTACTGGACAGTGCTAGGGTATACAGTACTGGACACTGCCAGGGTATAAAGACAGTACTGGACAGTGCCAGGGGTATATAGACAGTACTGGACAGTGCCAGGGGTATATAGACAGTACTGGACAGTGCCAGGGTATATAGACAGTACTGGACAGTGCCAGGGGTATATAGACAGTACTGGACAGTGCCAGGGGTATATAGACAGTACTGGACAGTGCCAGGGGTATATAGACAGTACTGGACAGTGCCATGGGTATATAGACAGTACTGGACAGTGCCAGGGGTATATAGACAGTACTGGACAGTTGCCAGGGGTATATAGACAGTACTGGGGCAGTGTCAGGGGTATATAGACAGTACTGGACAGTGCCAGGGGTATATAGACAGTACTGGACAGTGCCTGGGGTATAAAGACAGTACCGGACAGTGCCAGGGGTACTAAGACGACAGTACTGGACAGTGCTAGGGTATACAGTACTGGACACTGCCAGGGTATAAAGACAGTACTGGACAGTGCCAGGGGTATAAAGACGACAGTACTGGACAGTGCCAGGGGTAAATAGACAGTACTGGACAGTGCCAGGGGTATATAGACAGTACTGGACAGTGCCAGGGGTATATAGACAGTACTGGACAGTGCCAGGGGTATATAGACAGTACTGAACAGTGCCAGGGGTATATAGACAGTACTGGACAGTGCCAGGGGTATATAGACAGTACTGGACAGTGCCAGTAATGTAAATAGAGACGAACACGATAATGAGGGAATAAAAATCAAAAGTACAATTTTTTCAGGATTTTTTTTTCAAACAAGGGTAAAAAACTGCCACAACTACAAGGTAATAATAAATTCTACTCGAAATTTATATTAAAAAAAAGACTGACAAATTACCGATTAAATATTCATATATTATCTCTGAACAGATATTCACAGACTTACCTGAGAGCTGTGTAGACTGCTTTTCCAAGATTTTCTCTTTGACAAGCAACATGTATAATAACTCCATAAGTAAAACACACACACACACACACACATACACACACACACACACACACACACACACACACACACACACACACACACACACACACACACACACACACACACATACACACGCACACACACACACACACACACACACCACACACACACACACACACACACACACACACACACACACACACACACACACACTCATCTATTCACAGTACAGATTACACCTTGCTTGGGGGAGGGATATCTCTTGACGTTAAATAAAGTTGGTTGGTTAACCGGACTTAAAAGCCTGTCGAGGCATGAAGGCTTCACTGTGCATGTCACCTACTTATTACAAATCGAGAAAACTTTACTCATATATATATATATATATATATATATATATATATATATATATATATATTATATATATATATATAAACACTGATCTCTGGCTGAAGGAGACTCGAACCTACGAACCTTGGAACAAGGTACGCAGTGCTTTACCAATCTACCCACACTGGACCAATACCTTGGAGTCCAGCTTGCGCTAGACTTTGATCCAAGGCAGCCAGCTTTCAGGGAGAAGGCTTACAGCTTTTCATCTCATCCCCTGCATGCATCAGCCTTACTAGAGATATTAACAATGCAAGGAATTCGCAAGAGCAGGCGAAATATACACAAACACTGATCTCTTGCGAATTCCTTGCATTGTTAATATCTCTAGTAAGGCTGATGCATGCAGGGGATGAGATGAAAAGCTGTAAGCCTTCTCCCTGAAAGCTGGCTGCCTTGGATCAAAGTCTAGCGCAAGCTGGACTCCAAGGTATTGGTCCAGTGTGGGTAGATTGGTAAAGCACTGCGTACCTTGTTCCAAGGTTCGTAGGTTCGAGTCTCCTTCAGACAGAGATCAGTGTTTGTGTATATTTCGCCTGCTCTTGCGAATTCCTTGCATATATATATATATATTATATATATATATATATATATATATATATATATATATATATATATATTATATATATATATATATATAT
>NC_069413.1:57161778-57189278 GCF_026875155.1 Cherax quadricarinatus
CAAAACACGACTGACAGCCACACACGACTGACAGCCACACGCGACTGACAGCCAAACACGACTGACAGCCACACACGACTGACAGCCACACACGACTGACAGCAACACACGACTGACAGCCACACACGACTGACAGCAACACACGACTGAACAGCCAACCACGACTGACGCCACACACGACTGACAGCCACCCCACGACTGACAGCAACACACGACTGACAGCAACACACGACTGACAGCAACACACGACTGACAGAAAACCCCGACTGACAGCCACACACGACTGACAAACACACACGACGACAGGCAACACACGACTGACAGCCACACACGATGACAGCAACACAAAGACTGACAGCCACACACGACTGACAGCAACACACGACTGACAGCCCCACACGACTGACAGCCACACACGACTGACAGCAACACACGACTGACAGCCCAACACACGACTGACAGCCACACACGACTGAGAGCCACACACCGACTGACAGCCACACCCCGACTGACAGCCACCACACGACTGACAGTAACACACGACTGACAGCCCCACACGACTGACAGCCACACACGACTGACAGCCACACACGATGACAGCCACACACGACTGACAAAACACACGATGACAGCCACACACGACTAACAGCCCAACACTAACAGCCCCCAACACTGACAGCCACCATGACTCCAGCTGACAGAATTTTCTTTTTAGCCTAATTTTTTTCCCTTTTTTTCTTTGGGTTTTTGGAAATTTAAAAAGTTTTTTTAAATGCGAACAAAAACAGCGTTTCCCAAAAGCCCTTTTTTTCTGAGGACTAGAATAGTTTTTTAAAATTAATAGCCAGCTGTTTAAAAAATTTACAAAATTCACACCAGGGTGTTAAATTTTTTCGATTTCTGGGGGTTTGGCTATGTTGGTTAAAATTTGGTTATGGTTTTGGTTTTGTTTTGTTATGTTTTGGTTAGTTAGGTTATGTTAGGTTATTTGGTTATGTTAGGTTTTTGTTAGGTTAGTTAGGTTATGTTAGGTTTGTTTGTTAGGTTATGTTAGGTTTGTTAGGGTTTTGTTAGGGGATGTTAGGTTTTGGTTATGTTTCGTTTTTTGGTTATGTTAGGTTATGTTAGGTTTTTTTAGGTTAGGTTATGGGAGGGTTTGTTAGGTTATGTTAGTTTGTTGGTTTTGTTAGGTTAGGCTATGTTGGTTATGTTAGGTTATGGAGGGTTTTTTTGGGTTGTTAGGGTTTTTAGGTTTTTGTTAGGTTAGGTTATGTTAGGTTTTTAGGTTGGTGGTTTGTTAGGTTTTTTTTATGTTAGGTTATGTTGGGTTGAAGGTTTTTAGGTTGGTTATTATGTTTGGGTTAGGGGAGGTTATGTTTGGGGTTTTGTTTGGGTTTTGTTAGGTTATGTTTGGTTTGGTTATGTTTGATTTTTGTTGGGTTTTGTTAGGTTTTGTTAGGTTATTTTATGTTTGGTTATGTTAGGGTTTTTAGGTTATGTTAGGTTATGTTAGGTTAGTTTTGGTTGGGGTATGTTAGGTTAGGGTTTGGGTTTGGTAGGGCTATGTTAGGTTAGGGTTTTGGTAGGTTTGTTAGGGTTTGGTTTTTTAGTTTTAGGCTTTTAGGGTTGGTTTTGGGTTTGGGTATGTTAGGTTAGGTTAGGTTAGGTTAGGTTAGGTTAGGTTAGGGTTTGTTAGGTTTGGAGGTTATGTTAGGTTTGGTTTTGGTTATGTTAGGGAAGTTAGGTTTTGTTTGGGTTAGGGGTTTGGTTAGGGTTTTATTTGGTTAGGGTTTGGTTAGGTTTGGTTAGGCTTTAATGTTTGGTTATGTTAGGGTTTTGTTATGTTATTTTTTTATTAGTTTTTTTAATTTTTTTTTATTATTATTTATTATTATTTTTTTATTATTTTTTTTTTATGGGTTATGTTAGGGTTTGGGTTTGGGGTATGTTATAGGTTGGTTTTTGGGTTAGGTTGGGTATGTTGGTTTGGTTAGGTTAGTTGGTTATTTAGGTTCGTTGGTTATGTTTGGTTTGGTTTGGTTGGGTTTGTTGGTTATGTTAGGGGAGGTTTGGTTGGTTTGGGTTTGGTAGTAGGTTTGGTTAGTTATTAGGGAGGTTTGGTTTTGGTTTTGTTTTGGGTTTGTTGGTTTTGTTAAGTTATGTTTGGTTATTTTGGGGATGTTAGGGTTTTTTTTGGTTATGTTGGTTTGGTTGGTTATGTTAGGTTATGTTTGGTTATGTTAGGTTTGTTAGGTTAGGTTTGGTTTTGTTGTTTTGTTGGGTTTTGTTAGGTTAGGGGAGGGTTGGTTAGGTTTGTTAGGTTAGGTTAGGTTTGTTAGGGGTTTTGGTTAGTTAGGTATTTAGGTTTATGTTAGGTTTGGGGTTTTTGTAGGTTTTGGGTTGGTTTTTGGTTATGTTTTGTTAGGGAATTTGGTTATGTTGGGTTTGGTTTTGGGGGTTTGGTTTGTTAGTTTTTTTGGTTTTGGTTAGGGGTTTTAGGTTTAGGTTTTTTGTTTGTTTTAGGTTTATGTTAGGTTATGTTAGGGTTTTGTTGGGTTTTGTTAGGTTAGTTAGGTTTTGTAGGGTTTTGTTTTGGGTTTTTTTAGGGTTTTGGGTTTGGTTAGTTAGGTTTTGTTAGGTTATGTAGGTTAGGTTTTAGGTATGTTAGGTTTTTGTTAGGTTTTGTTAGGTTATGTTAGGGTTTTGTTAGGTTAGGGGTTTGTTAGTTTTGGTTATGGTTATGTTAGGTTTGTTAGGTTTTGTTGGGTTTGTTAGGGTTTGGGTTAGGTTTTGTTAGGTTAGGTTAGGTTTTTGGGTTTGGTTTGTTTGGTTATGTTAGTTTTGTTGGTTAGGGTTAGTATGTTATTAGTTTGGGTTTGGTTTGGTTAGTTTGGGGAGGTTATGTTAGGTTTGTTAGGTTTAAGGGTTTTGTTGGGAGGTTTTGTTAGTTTTGTTGGTTTGTTAGGGTTTGTTAGGGTTTGGGTTTGGGTTTATGTTAGTTTTTGATTTGGGTTTGTTAGGTTAGGTTAGGTTTTGTTAGGTTTTTGTTGGATGTTGGGTATGTTTTGGTTAGGTTATTAGGTAGTTAGTTAGGTTATGTTGGTTTTGGTTTTGTTAGGTTAGGGTTAGGGTTAGGGGAGGTTAGTTAGGTTGAGTTTAGGTTTTGAGGTTTGGGTTGGTTTGGTATGTTTTTGTTGGTTATGTTAGGGTTGGTTTTGTTAGGTTTTGGGGGTTTTGTTAGGTTTTGGGTAGGGTTGGGTTTGGGTTTTGTTTTGGTTTGGGATTTAGGTTAGGTTTTGGTTGGTTAGGTTGGGAAAGGGATGTTTGGTTGGGTTTTGGTTGGATATGTTTGGTTTGTTGGTTTGTTTTTAGTTAGGGTTTGGTTTGGGGGGGTTTGGTATGTTAGGTTAGGGGTTTTTGGTTTGGGTTTTGTTAGGGTAATGTTAGGGTTTTTTTTGGTTATGTTAAGTTATTTTAAGGGTTTGGGATGTTTTGGTTTTGCTTGGTTTTGTTAGGTTGGGTTGGGTTTTGTTGGTTAGGGGTTTTGGGGGGGTTGGTTATGTTGGGGGGTTTTTTGGTTGGGTTTTGGTAGTTAGGGGGGGTTTGGGGTTGGTTATGTTAGGTTAGGGGGAGGGTTTTGTTAGGGTTTTTTGTTAGGTTATGGGTTTGGGTTTTGTTTATGTTATGTTAGTTATGTTAGTTAGTTAGTCTTTTGTTTTTTGTTGTTTTGTTATTTAGTTTTGTTATTTTGGTTATTGGGTTTGGGTTTGGGTTTTGGTAAGGGGTTTTGTTTGTTATGTTAGGTTAGTTAGGGGTTTGGTTTTTTTTTTTTTGGTAAGGGTTTGTTTGTTTTTGGTAGGGTTTGGGGAGTTAGTTATGTTAGTTGGGTTGTGGTTGGGGTTAGGGTTGGTTTTTTTTTTAAGGTTTGTTATTAGGTTAGGTTTTGGTTTGGTTGGTTAGGTTGTAAAGGTTTGGTTTTTGTTAGGTTGGGAAGGTTAGGTGAGGTTTTGGGGTTTGGGGTTTGGTAAGGGAGGTGGTTGGTTTGTTAGGTTTTGGTTTGGTTTTGGTAGGTTGGTTAGGTTATATGTTGGGTTTGGGTTTGGTTTAAGGTTAGGGAAGGTTAGGTTAGGTTAGGTTAGAGGTTTTTGGTTATTTGTTAGGTTTTGTTAGGTTTAGGTTAGGTTTTGGGGGTTTGGGTTTTGGGTTTTGGTGGGTTTGGTTAGTTAGGTTAGGGGTTTTTTATTTTTAAAGGGTTTTTGGTTTGGTTAGGTTTGGTTGGTTTAAGTTTTTTTTAGGTAAAGGGTTTGGTTAGGTTTTTAGGTTTTGGTTAGGTTTTGGTTAGGTTTTTTGGTTTTAGTTAGGTTAGGGAGGTAAGGGGGTTGGAGGGTTTTGGTTAGGGTTTGGTTAGGTTGGTTATTAGGTTAGGTTTTGGGTTAGGGTTGGTGGGTTTGGTAAAGGGTTTGGTTAGGTTAGGTTAGGAAAGGGTTTGGTTAGTTATGTTAGGTTAGGAAGGTTAGGGGTTTTGGGTTTAAAGGGTTTTAAGGTTTTTTAAAGGGAAAGGGTTTGGTAGGTTTAGGTTTGGGAAAGGTTAGGTTATTAGGTTAGGGTTTGGTTTTGGTAGGTTAGGTTTAAGGTGGGTTTGGTTAGGGAGTTGGTTTAGGGTTTGGGGTTTGGGTTTGTTAAGTTAAGTTGTAAGGGTTTGGTTGGTTAGGTTTTGGGGTTTGGGAGTTAGAGGTAGGGTTTTTATTAAGTTGGGTTAGGTTAGGTTAGGGTTTGTTAGTTAGGTATGTTAAGAACATAAGAACATAAGAAAGGAGGAACACTGCATGAGCCCGTTGGCCCACACTAGGCAGGGCCTTTACAATTCTCCCACTAACAAAACATTTGCCCAACCCAATTTTCAATGCCACCCAAGAAATAAGCTCTGATGTGAAAGTCCCACTCAAATCCAACCCCTCCCACTCATGTACTTATCCAACCTAATTTGAAACTACCCAAAGTCCTAGCCTCAATAACCCAACTAGGTAGACTGTTGCACTCATCAACTACCCTTTTTCCCAAAACCAATACTTTCCTATGCCCCTTTCTAAATCAAACTTATCAAATTTTAAAAATCCATTACTGCGGTTCTCTCTTGGAGAGACATCCTCAAGACCTTATTAATATCCCCTTTATTATACCTACCCTTCCACTTATGCACTTCGATCAGGTCTCCCCTCATTCTACGTCTAACAAGTGATTGTAACTTAAGAGTTTTCCCAATCTTTCTTCATAAGGAAGATTTCTAATGCTATGTATTAATTTAGTCATCCTACGCTGAATGTTTTCTAACGAATTTATGTCCATTCTGTAATATGGAGCCCAAACTGAGCTGCATAATCTAGGTGAGGCCTTACTAATGATGTATAAAGCTGCAGTATGACCTCTGGACTTCTGTTGCTTACACTTCTTGATTTTAAATTCCCAGTAACTTATTGCCCTTTTTACGTACGCTTAGGCATTGCTGCTTGGTTTAAGGGTTTCTGCTCACCATAACCCCTAAGTCCTTTTTGCAATCTGTATGGCTAAGTTCTACATCATTTAACTTATAAGTACTAGGGTTATGGGCACTCCCAAGCTTCAGAACCTTGCATTATCTACATTGAACTGCATCTGCCACTTTTCTGACCAAGAATAGAGTTTGTCTAATCCTCCTGAAATTCCCTAACATCTACGTTTGAATCAATTATCCTACCTATCTTCGTGTCATCGGCGAATTTGCTCATATCACTAGTAATTCCTTCATCAAGATCATTGATATATATTATAAACAACAACGGGCCCAAGACGATCCCTGTGGAACGCCACTTGTTACTGAACCCCCCTCGGGTTTAACCCCATTTATGGACACTCTCTGCTTCCTGTCTGTGAGCCATGACTCGATCCACGAGAGCACCCTTCCCCCAATGCCATGAGCTGCTACTTTCTTAACAGTCTTTGGTGCGGAACTCTATCAAATGCCTTACTAAATCTAAGTAAATAATATGAAATTTTTTATCGTGGTCAACAGCCTCAAAAGTTTTACTGAAGAAGTTAATAAATTAGTTAGACAAGACCGGCCTCTTGTGAATCCATGCTGAGTAAACATTAATCAAGCTAGCTTATCGAGATGGCTCTTATAATTCAGCTATAATTGACTCTAGTAATTTGCCTACAATTGAGGTCAGGCTTATTGGGAGGTAATTTGACGGTAACGACTTGGGCCCCCGTTTAAAAATAGGGAAATTTCATTAGCCATCTTCCCATATCAACACTACAACCTGTTTGAAAGACAAATTAAAAATATTAGTTAATGGTTCACAGAGTTCCATTTGCATTCCTTAAGAACCCTTGAAAAAACCTCATCAGGACCCGGCACTTTTTTTGCTTAGCGGTCTATCTGCTTCACAACCATTTCACTAGTGACTGTGATGTTACATAATTTATCCTCTTCTAGCCCACTAAAAAAAATTAATTACCGGAATATTAAAAAGTGTTTTCCCTGTTTTAAAAACTGAGAGAAAAAAATTTTTTTTTTAAAACCCGAGCACATTTCATTCTTTTTTTTTAGGTTGGGTTTTTGGTTGGGTTTTTAGGGTTGGGGTTTATTTTGGTTAGGTTGGGTTGGGTTAGGTTAGGTTAGGGTTGGGGTTTGGTTTTTGTTTAAAGTTTAAAAATTTTTTTTTGTTAATTTGTTGAAACGAAAATGGGTCATTTTTCAGGTGATGTCTCACTCAGTAAAAGTTTCCCCAAAACTAAAAAGAAATAGTGAGGTCTGTCTTTCGCCCCTATTGGGTTTTAAACTGCCCTTTCGGGTTGACAGAGGGGAGAGAAATTTTCCAGACAGGGCTGCAGAGTAAGTTATATGGGAAAAACATTTGGCCCTCCTCTCTTCTCCCCTCTCTACTCTCCCCTTTTCCTCTCTCACCCTCCCCTCTCTTCTCCCCTCTCTTCTTTTTTTTCTTTTCTCTCTCCCCTTCCCCTCTCTATCAAAACTCTCCTCTCTCCTCTCTCTCTCTCTCTCTTCTCTCTTCTCCCCCCTCTCTCTCTTCTCTCTCTCTCTCCTCTTCTCTCCCCATGAAAAACAATCTTAAAAATATATAAACGCAGTCTTTAAAAATTTTTGTATCTCAGCATTTGCATAAAAAAATTTTTCTATAGCTCTGGAAAATCGGGGTCAGGGATTTTTAAAAAAAATGTCAGACTAAAGGGGTCGGGTTTCTTTGAAAAGGTCAAGAGCCCAGGGCGAAAGGTAACGGGCCCTACAGGGGGAAAAATAGGGGGAAATCACAACTCATTTGACATCAAGATCACTGAAAACCTACCCAGGGTTTAAAACCTTTAAAATACTGACCTAATTTTGGGTTGAAAATTCAAAATCCTAAAAAGTTTTTTTTTCAAGGTACACTTTTTAAAATATGTAAAAATTTTTTTTAAATTTAAATCCGCCCTAAAACCAAAATTTGTAAATATATTTTAAAATTATTTATCCATCAAATTTTCCGTCACTCTTTCCATCAGACTGTAACGTAAACTCATCCATCAGACTGTCACGTCACCATCCATCAACTGTCAGTCATCTTTCTCAGACTGCCCCCGTCACTCTCCACCAGACTGTCACGTCACTCATCCATCGGGACTGTCACTTTTAAACCCCAACCATGGGACTGTACGTCACTCTTTCCAAAAGACGTCCCCGGTCACTCACCCCATCGGGAATGTCACTTTAAATTTCCATCCACCCAGACTTTTAACTTCACTCACCCCTCGGGACTGTCACGTCCCCTCATCCCCCCGATTTGTCAGGGCCCACCATCCATCGACTGTCACGTCACTCATCCATCAGACTGTCACGTAAACCATCCATCAACGTCATTTTAAATTCATCCATCAGACTGTCACGTCATCATCCTTAAACCCTGTCAGGGCACTCACCCCATCAGATTTGCCCAAGTCACCTTTCCATCAGACTGTAAACTTTCACCTTTCCACCCCGACTGTCACGTAAACCATCCATCGGGACTGTCACTTTCATTTCTTTAAACAACGTACTTCACTCACCCAAACCAACTGTCAGGGTCACTAAACCTCAGACTGCCCACGTCCTCATCCATCAGATTTCCCAGTCACTCATCCCACCAAACGTCCCTTTCCAATAATCCATCAGACTCCCCACGTACCCCATCCATCAAAACTGTCAGCCCACTCTCCCCCAACTGTCACGTCACTCATCCATAAAACCTGTCACGTCACTCTTAAAATCAACTGTCACGTCACTCATCCACCAGACTGTCAACGTCACTCATCCATCAGATGCCCACGTCCCCTCTTTTCCACCCAAAACGCACGCCCACTCATCCAAAGACTGTCACGCCACTACCCACCAGATGTAAGTAACTCATCCCACCAGCCCGTCAGTCATTTTCCCCAAACCGGGATTGTCACCCCACTCATCCACCAGACTGTCCCCGTAACCCCCTTTTCCCCCTGATTTGTCAGGGTCACTCATCCACCAGATTTTTCACTCCTCTTTCCTTTCAGACTGTCACGTCACTCATCCTTTTAACTGTCACTCCCCTCTTTCCAAAAGACTGTCCCCGTCACTCAAAAAACCAGACGGGTCACTCACCACCTTTCAGACTGTCACGTCACTCATCCATCAGATTTTACGTCATCATCCACCAGCCCTTGCACGTCATTTACCCACCAGGACTTTTCCCCCAAGACTCACTAAATCCTTTCAGAGGGGTCCGTTCACCCATCCATCAGACTGTCACGCCATTTACCACCAACGGGTCCGTCACTCTTTCCATCAGCCCCTGTCACTAAATCACCACCGGGGACTTTCACGTCACTCATCCATCAGATGTCACGTCACTCACCCATCAGACTTTTCACGTCATCATCCATCGGGATGTCACGTAAAATCTTTAAAAAACCAACTGTCAGTCACTCACCCATCGGGACTGTCACGTCACTCATCCATCAGCCCTGTCCGCCCACTCACCCCTTCAGGTTTCACTCACTCATCCATCAGCTGCCCAGCATCACCATCAGACTGCCCACGCCCACTCTTCCTTTCCAAAGACTTTTCACGTCATCTTACCCATCAATGTCACGTCACTCATCTTTAAAAAGGACTGTCACCCCCATCACCCACCAACTGTCCGTCATCTTCACCCAGACTGTCACGTCATTTCTTTCCAAATCGGGTTTCACGTATTTCATCCTTTCAACGGGTAAACGAAATTTTATCCCCCAGATTTTGCCCACGTAAATTTAATTCCTTTCGGGACGCACGTCACTAACCTTAGAGTGTCAGTACTCATCCATCAGACTGTAAACGTCACTTAACCCACCAGACTGTCACGTAAACTCATCCATCAAAACTGAAGCCCCAACTCATCCACCAATGTCACGTCATTTCATCCATCAGACTGTAAACGTCACTAAACCACCCAGACTGTCAGGGGCCCACTCATCCATCAATGTCACGTCCCTCATCCACCAGACTGTCAGTCACTCATCCCAACTGTCCCCGTCACTAAACCCATGGGGACTGCCCACGTCATTCCCCTCCTTCAGAGTGTCCCCCGTCACTCATCCATCAGACTGTCAGCCCCCCCATCCATAACTGTACGTCACTATCCTTTCAGACTGTCACGTCACCCCATCCATCAGAGTGTCACGTTAAATTCCTTTCAGACTGTCACGTCACTCATCCATCAACGTCACGTCACTCATCCATCGGGACGGGTCACTCACTCATCCACCAGACGTCCTTTAACTCACCCCAACCAGACTGTCACGTCCTCATCCCACCGACTGTCACGTCACTCTTTCCACCCAACTGTAAAATAATCATCCACCGACTGTAAAGTCACTCACCCACCAGCCCTGCCCACGCCCACTAAACCAAACCAAACCCTTTTCAGTCACTCATCCACCAGACTGTCCGTCACCACCCCACCAGATGTACTCACTCTCCATCGACTTTTCAGCACTCTTCCCAAACCAGATTTGGTCAGCCCACTCACCATCAAACTGTAAATCACTCTTTCCATCAGAGGTCCCCGTCACTCATCCATCGGATGTCAGCCCCCCCCCCCATCAGTTTGTCACGCACCCCTTTCTTTCGACTGTAAACTCACTCATCCATCAGATGCCCCACGTCACTCATCCATCAGATGTCAGCCACCACCCAAATCAGACTGTCACGTCACTCTCCATCAGCCCTTCCCCACTTCACCCCACCCTTTCAGATGTCACGTCCTCTTTCCTCAGTTGCCCACGCCCCTAAACCATCAGACTGTACGCATCACCCCCATCGGGACGGTCAGGGTCCCTCATCCATAAAGGGGTGTCACGTCACTCTTTCCATCAGACTGTCACGTCACTCACCATCAACTGCCCAACCACTCTCCATCAGACTTTCATCACTCATCCACCAGACGTGTCACGTCACTCCCCCACCAACTGTCACGTCATTTTCCCCCAGACTGTAAAACGTCACTACCCCACCCAGGACTGTCACTCACTCATCACCAACTGTCCCCCGTCACTCATCCCCAGATTTGTCACTCACTCATCCCCCGGGACTTTTAAACGTCACTCATCCACCAACTGTAACTTCCCCTCATCCCCAACTGTCACGTCACCCCATCCACCAGACCTGTAAACGTCACTCATCCACCAAAAATTTTCACGTCACTCATCCACCAGCCCGGCCCACCCCATTTAAACCCTCAACTGCCCAACGTAAATCTTTCCACCAACTGTCCCGCCCACTAAACCATCAGGGGTTTTTCACGTCACTAAATCCATCCGGACTGTCACGTCACTCCCCCAATCAGCCCTGTCCCCGGCACCCATCCATCGGGACTGTCACGTCACTCATCCATCAGTTGTCACTTACTCATCCATCGGGATTTGATTTTCATCTCCACCAAACTGTCACGTCACTCATCCATCAACTGCCCCGTACTCATCCACCCGCCCTGTCACGCCCCCCATCCACCAGATGTCAGTCACTCATCCCCCCCAAATTTTCCACTCACTCTTTCCCATCAGACTTTTCACTCACTCATCCATCGGGCTGTCACGCCACTCATCCCCCGACTGTCAGTCACTAAATCCATCGCTGTCACGTAAATCTTTCATCGACTGAAACGTCATTTCATCCACCAAAATGTCCCGTCACCTTCCCCAGACTGTACGTCAAAAAACCCCACCAACTGTAACGTAAATTTTTAAGACTTAAATAACCTTTCATTCCCTTTTAAGGCCCCAAACTACTACTCCCTATATTTTTTACACTAATAAAATTAAAATATATATTACTAGGGGGGAACTATATATATTACGAAAGTATATACTATATATCCTACTACTCTTATACAAATATTTATTACTACTACTACAACTACTACTACAAACTTTTTACATTTACTAACTATTACTACTACACTACTCATTACTACTGCTATTACTACTCCCTTACAAATTTACTACTACAAACTACTATTACTACAAACCTACTACTACTATACTATTATTTCTACAAATACTATTACTACTACTATTTACTACTATTTATTTAAATTTTATTTTTTTTTTTACTACAAATACTTTTTATACACTATACATTACAAACTATTTTAAAATTATACTACTATATTTTTAAACTACTATTTAATACTACTACAAACCTATTACTACTACTACTACTACTTTTAATTTACTACTACACTATACTACTACTATTACTACTACTACTCCTACTATTACTACAAGCGACTACTACTACAACTAAAACTACTTTTACTATTACTTTTTTAAAACTAATACTACAAACTATTACACTACTTACTACACTACTACTTACTATTACTATTTACTACTACTACTACTCTATTTTTAAACTACTACTACATATTTACTATTTACAATTACTACTACTACCTACTACTATTAAATACTACAAACTACTACTCTATTACACTACTACTACTAAAAAATTTACTACTACTACTACCAAATACAACTACTCCCTATTACTAACTAATTACTACTACTACTATTACTACTATTTACTACTTTTATACTATTACTACAAATACTCCCAATTACTACTATTTACAAATACTACTATTACTACATATACTTTTTTATTTACTACTACTACTACAAAAAAACTACTATTTGCTGCTGTGCTGCTATGTTTCTGCTGCTGCTGTGCTGCTGCTGTGCGGGCTATGTGCTGCTGCTCCTGCCGCCGCTGCTGCTGCTGCTGCTGTGCTGCGGGGCGGGTGTGCTGTTTGCTGCGCTGCTGTTTGCTACTGCTGTTTGCTATTTGCTGTGCTGCTGCTGCTGCCGCTGCTGCTGCTGCTGCTGCGCTATTGCGGGCTGTGCTGCTGCTGCTGCGCTGCGTTTGCTGTTTTTTTGTTTTTTTCTGCTGCTGTTGCGGTTTGGCGTTCCCGCGGGTTTTTCCCGCTGCTCGCTTGCTGCTGCTCCCTTGGCTGTTTGCTGCTGCTGCTGCGCTGCTGCTGCTGCTGCTGCTGCTCCCCGCTGCTGCTGCTGCTGCTGCTGCCGCTACTGTGCTGCTGTTTGCTGGGCTGCTTTTCTGCTTCGCTGCTGCCGCTGCGCTGCTCCCTTGCCCCCCGGGCATTGCTGCTGCTATTGCTGCGCGCTGTGCTGCTGTGTGCTGCTGCTGTTGCTGCTGCTTTTTGCGCTGTTTCTTTTTGCCGCTGCGCTGCTGCTGCTGCTGTGGGTGAAAGTTTGCTCCCTGCTGCGGGCTGCTGTTTTGCGGGTTTCCCAGCTGCTGCTGTCCCTGCTGCTGCTGCTGTGCGCTCCCTGCTGCGCCTGCTGCTGCTACTACTACTGACATCACTTATTTCCCTTATTGGGGAATATTATTCGTATTCAAACATCTTAAAAAGGAAGTCGGGAGTAAAAAAAAAATCTAAAAAGGGAAAACAAAAAGTAAATGTTTGAAATTATTTTTAAATTTGACAGGGGAAACCCTGAGTGGCCCAAAAGGGTCCCTGAGAGTGACACAAGGGCAACAACACGGCAACAGGGGCATTAAGAACGGCAAAAAACAACAACAGGGGCAAAACAACTTTTAGAAAAAACCCAGAGAGGAAAATAACAAAAGGGCCCAATCAACAACAGTAGGGGGCAGAAAACCAACGGCAAAAACAACAGCAACAACAAGAATAGAGGCAACAACAATAAAAACCGCAAAAACCGGGGGCGCATCACAGGGCAAAAAACCCCCCGGAGACAAAACTTAAGAAAGGGGTACTAAAAAACCTGTAAAAGAAACCCAAAACAGCCCCATAAAAACGGGAAAGAAAAAAAACAGCAGAACATAACAATAAAAGAGGAAAGTAACAACAGCAAAAAGCAGAGCCCGTAACAGCTTCAATAGCGGGACCCAGTTTCAGCAGCAGCGCAACGCAGCAGCAGTTTCCCGCAGGAAAGAAAGCAGCAGCAACAGTTTCCCACCAGCTTCAGCAGCAGCACAGCAGCAGCAGAAACCCGCAGCACAAAAGGGTTTAAAGCACAGCAGCGCGGGCAGCAGCAGCAGCAGCAGCAGCAGCACCCACAGCAGCCTTCAGACCCAGCACAGCAGCAGCAGCGCAGCAGCGCGGGCAGCAGCAGCAGCAGCAGCTTCAGCAGAAAGGCAGCAGCAGCAGCAGCAGCACAGCAGGCGCAGCAGCAACAGCAGCCAGCAGCAGTTTCAGCAGCAAAAAGGCAGCAGCAGCAAAAAGGGGCAGCAGTACAGCGGGCAGCAGCAGCAGCACCCTTCAGAAAGCAGCCACCCTTCAGCAGCGGGCAGCGGGCCTTCACCCAAGCCCCAAAACAGCCCCACCCAGCAAGCAGCGCAGCAGCCAGAAAGCAGCACCCGCAGCAGCACAGCACAAAAGACCCGGCAGCAGCACCCAGCAGTAGCACCCAGCCCCAGCAGCCAAAAGCAGCAGCAAAAAACCACCCAGCCCCCCGCCCAAAGCAGAAACAGAAAACAGCGGCAGCAGCAGAAAAGCACAGAGCAGAAAGCACCAGCAGCAGCAAAAGCAGCAGCAAGCAGCAGCAGTTTCAGAAAGCAGCAGCGCAGTTTTTCGCGGGCAGCAGCAGCAGTGGCAACAGTTTGCGCTGCAGGGTAAATTCTCTCCTAAACGCCCCGGACGGAAAAACCGATGATATCCAGTTTTTGCCATTTATTTTCCCGGGAAAATTAAAATTTCCGATGCGCGGGAGGGGGCGGGTTTGAGGATTAGGATGATTGATGGGGCATAAAGTCAAGAGGTGCCGGCACGCTGGCATCAACCATCCCTAGGGGGGGCACTACCTGAAATTTCCCCCCCTCCCGTTTGGGGCAAAATTACAGTGAGTCAGGGCGGGGGAACCCCCTGTTTTGGTTTAAAACCCCTTGAAAAACCTTTCGGGAAAATCCGGGGTTTGGTGCACCGGGGGGTGGGGGGCCCCGGGGTTGTGGGTGGGGGGCATCGGGGTGGGGGGTCCCACCAGGGGTGGTGGTCCCCCATCAGGGGGGTTGGGGGGCACCAGGGGGTGGTGCATCAGGGGTGGTGGTGCACCGGGGTGGTGGTGCACCAGGGGGGGGGCTTCAGGGTGGGGGTTTGCCCCCGGGGGTGGGTGGTGCATCAAGGGGGGGTTGGTGAACCAGGGTGGTGGTGCATCAGGGGTTGGGGGTTTGCACAGGGTGGGGTTTTTGCAACCGGGGTGGTGGTGCATCGGGGTTGGGGGTTTTGCTTCAGGGTGGGGGGTTGCTTCCGGGGTGGTGGGGCATCAGGGTGGGGGGCATCAGGGTGGGGGGCTTCAGGGGTGGTCCCATCAGGGGGGGGGTTTGCTTCGGGGGTGGTGGGGGGTTTTTTCAGGGTTTGGGGGTTTCATCAGGGCGGTGGGGGCATCAGGGCGGGGGTTGCATTTAAGGTACTTCCTGACAGGGGCAAAAGACTTTTTAAGAGCTCTTTTTCGAAAGGAAATTGGGTTTTTTGGGAAGTTTCAGGGGGGGGGGTGGGGTTGGGGGGGTGTAGGGGGTAGGGGGTGGTAGGGGGGTTAAGGGGTTAGTGGGGTAGTTGGGGGTTATTTGGTTTTTGGGGTGGAAAGTTGTGGTGTTTTGGGGTATTTGGTGGTGGGTTGTGGTGTTGGGGGGTGTGGTGGGGGTTTTGTGGTGATAGGGGTTTGTGGGGGTGGGGGGGTTTGGGAAGTGGAGTGGTGGTAGTTGTGGGTTTTAGTGGTAGGGGTTTGGTTATTTTGTGGTGATATTTGGAGTGGTGGGTATTTTTGGGGGGATAGGGGGTTTTGGGGGTATTGGGTGTTAGTGGTAGTGGGGGGGGGGTTTTTGGGTGATAGGGGGTTTTGGGGGGTTTATTTGGGGGGATAGGGGTAGTGGGGGGGTTGGGGTGGGTTAGGGGTTTGGTGGGGGTGTTTTTGGTGTTTTAGGGGAAAGTGGGGGGTTTTGGTGGTGTTTGTTTTTGGTGGGGGGGATTTGTGGGGGATAGGGGTTTAGTGGTGGGTAGTTTTTGGTGATATTTGGTTTAGGGGTGGTATTGGGGGTGATAGTGGTATTTGGTGGTAGGGGGTGGGGGATAGGGGTTTGGGGTTTGGAAATTTTGTGGGATAGTGTAGTGGGGGTTTTTTGGGGTGATAGTGGTAGTGGTGTGGGTTTGGGGGTTTTGGGGGGTTTTTGGGGGGGTTGTGGGGGAATTTGTGGTGGGGTTGGGGGTAGTGGGGGGTTTGGGGGTGGTGATAGTAGGGTATGGGGGGTTTAGGGGTTTGGTAAATAGGGGGGTAGTTTTGGTATGGTGGTGTTTGTAGGGGTTGGGGGGGAATGGTGGAAAGGGTGGTGTTGGTGGGGTTTGTGGTGGGTTGGGGGGGGTGTTTGTATGGTAGTTTTTTGGGTTGGGGTTAGTTAGTGGTGGGTGATAGTGGTAGTGGTGGTTTGGGGGGGTTAAGGTGGTGGGTGGTGGTGGGTTTAGTAGTGGTGTTTGTAGTGGGTAGTGGGGGTAGTGTGGGGGGATAGTAAGTGGTAGTTGGGGTTTAGTGGTGGTGATATTTTGGGGGGGTTGGTTTTAGTGGGGGTTTGATATTTTGGGGTTTGGTGGGGGTTTTAGTGGGGGGAGGGGGTATTTAAGTGGGGGAATAGTAGGGGGGTAGTGGTGGTAGTGGGGTGAAATTTGGGGTTTTAGTTGGGGGTTGGGGTTGGGGGGATAGTGGGGTGGGGGGGTTTGGTTTGGGGTGGTGATAGAAATGGGGGTGGTGGGTAGGGGTGGTGTTTGTAGTGGTGGGGTGGTAGTGGGGGTTTGTTTTGTAGGGGATAGTGGTAGAAATTTGGGGGTAGGGGGTGGCGTTTGGTAGTGGTGGTGGTAGTTGGGGTTTGTTTAGGGGGTTGGAAAGTGGTGGCGGGTTGGTAGGGGTTGGGGTAGTAGGGGTTTGGGTAGTGATGGTGGTAGGTTAGGGGTGGTGTTGGGAGTGGGGGTGGGGTGGGGGGTTTGATGGTAGGGGTTTGGTGGGGGGAAGTGGGGGGGTTTTTTGGAGTGGGGGTGGGGGGTTGGGGGAAGAAATTATTTGTAGGGGGGGTGGTAGAAAGTGGTGGTTTTGTGATTGGTGATGGTAGTGGTGGGGGTTGAGGGGTGGGGGGGTTGGGGGGTTGGTAGTGGTGGTAGGGGTTTGGTAGGGGTTTGGTTGGGGTTTTGGGAGGGAGGGGAAGGTGGGGGTGGTTGTGGGGGTTGGTATGGGGGGTTTTTTGTGGTGGTATTTGTTATTGGTGAGGTAGTTTAGGGTGGGGGGTGGTAGTGAGGGTGGTGATGGTGGGTTGGTTGGGGTTGTTGGGGGTGTGGGGTGGTGGTGATGGGGGGTGGGTTTGTGGTGGGTGGATGGTGGTGGTAGTAATGGGGGTAAAAGTGGTATTTGGAAAGAAAGTGGGGGAAAGTGTTGGGGGTGCGGGTAGGGTTTGATGGTATTTTGTGAGGGAAATTGGGGGTGGAAAAGGGTTGGGTTGATATTTTGGTGGTAATAGTGGGGTGATATTGGTGGTTTTTTTTTTAGTGATGGTAGGGGTTTTAATGGGGGTTTATTTTAATGGTGGTAAAGCAAAAAGGATCCTGGGGGAAAACAAATCCCCAAGGGGTTTCCCACAGTTATTATGCCCCCCAACATACCCAACCCTTAGGCAAGTCACAGAACAGCAGTCAAGCCCTTGTCCAATATTCCCCAAATTTTTAAATGAAACCTTTTAACAGGTGACCCCATCGAGGACGTGGCCCCAGTGTTGAGCCCAAAACTCCTCATAAAAATATGCCTAACTTGGAAAACTAAAAACCCATTTTTGGGCACGGAAAATGTTCCTGATGACGTTGGTGGAAGGGACAAGGGAGACCCTGATTACAATATATAAAATTTTTTAAAAATACTGAACAAGGGAACACAGGGAGAGGCTTTGGGGACACAGCGGGGCCCAAAGGGAAAGTTAAGAATGATTATGTAATTTTTGAGTGGTTTTAAAAGTGAAAAAAAGCTGGGTTTAGGGGAAAAGGAAACCAAAAACTAATACAAAAAGCTTCAGGTAGGGTTATTTTTAAAGCCCGCAGTCAGAATTTTTGATGAAGATCCCAAGGGGAATCCAGAAGGCCCGGGCCCCCCCCGGACCCCAAAACCTCGACCCCCCACAAAACAACCCCAAGGGACGCACGCACACACACACACAAACACACACACACCAAAAAAAACACACACACACACACACACCCCACACACACAAAACACACATACCACTGCAAGAAGGCTTTCCCACACAGTTCCTCACAAGAGGGTTTACTGAAAAGCTAGAGGACCAGGCACACCTAACAGGAAAAAAGGGAATGCAATGGTTTAGGAATATCTACAGGGAGGGGGAAAAACGAGTCTTGGTACGCGACGAGGTGTCGAGGGGCCCCCTGTTTACAAGCGGGGGGTTTCCCCAGGGGCAGTCCCCAGGGACCTGTCTGTTCTTGGGATTTCGTGAACGACATAACGGAAGGGGGGAAGACTCAGAAAAGGGCCTTTTTTGCAGGGCGATGTTTAAGTTAATGAAAGAATCGGAATCGGACGAGGATCCGGCAGGACACAAAGAGATCTGGACAGGTACAAACCTGGTCCCGCAACTGGCTCCTTGAATTTAAACCCCGCCCAAATTTCAAAGTCAAGAAGATTTGGGGGGAAGGGGAAAGAAGACCGCAGACCCCCAAATAGGGTTTTGATTTTGGGCCCAAAACTGCAAACCCCCACTTTAAGGAAAAAGATCTGGGGGGGGAGTATTTAAAACCGATCATATCTCCCCGAGGGGCAAAATCAATCGATAACTGCTGCACTTACGGGCCCCCGGGCAAAACCCACGGGGTAGCGTTCCGATACCTCAGGGAAAGGGTTCATTTAAAGGCTCTGTACCCATCAAAGTCAGGCCCCTACTGGAAATATTGGGAGCACCAAATTTTTTGGGAAACCACACCTAGTCCCCAAACACTAAGGGAAAATTTGAAAAGTGCAAAAAGGTTTTCAACAAACTATCCCCGAGCTACGGGGGTTGTCCTATGAAAAGGTTTAGGGGAAATTTGGCCCGACGACACTGGGGGCCAGGAGGGTCAGGGGGACATGATAACGACATATAAAATACTGCGCCCCGGGAAAAGGGCGAGGGGGGCAAAGACGGGGTTTCCAAAGATGGGGCACAACACAAGAGGGCACAAATTTTGGAAATTGAAGACCAGATGAATCAAAAAGGGGGTTTTGGAAGTATTTCCCTTTAGTCATAGGGGGGTTTTTGGGGCAAAGGGCCCTGGGGGGCCTAAAAAAGTGATGTGGTGGGGGGCAAAGGGAACCTACATAGGTTTTTTAAGGGGAGGTAGATAGAGCCTTTTATTTGGGGCAGGGAGGAAAAGAGGACCTAGTACAATAGGAAGAGGCGGGGCCCCGGAAAACGTGACTCGACCCCTGCAACCACAAAGAGGGGAGTACAAAATTTGGTTTAGTACAACCCACCACACACACACACACCACACAACACACAAAACACACCCCACACAAACCCTTTTGGACAAAGAAAGGGATGTTTCCCGAGATGGGGGCCAGGGCACAAAAGGTTTACAATTGGAAAATTGAAGGGCTCAGATGAATCAAAGGGATGTTTTGGGAAATATTTTTTTTCAGTTTATAAATTTTGCAGGCCAGGAATTTGCCTTGAAAGTATGTGGGGGGGAGGGGGGGGAAAAAAAGGGAAACCCTTTTCTAGTTTTAAAAGGGGAGGGTTTTGGGGCTCATGGGGGGAGGGGGAAGGGCCTTGTACAAAAAAGCGAAAAAGGGGGGGCCCGGAAAATGTGACTCGACCCCCCGCAACCACAAATAGGGGAGTACAAAAAAGGGGAGTACACAACACACAAACCCCACACACACACACACCACACACAAAACCAACAACACACACACACCACCCACAACACACACAACCAAAACCCCCACCCCCAACGCACACACACAAAAAAAAAACACACACCAAACACACAAGAAATTATCGGGAGAAGAGTGGGGGAACCCCTAAAAAGGGAAGACCGTCAACAGCACCAACATGGTTTGGGGAGGGGGAAAATCCTGTGTCACAAACCTACTGGAGTTCTATGACATGGTGCAGCAGTAAGCAAAAGGAGAGGGGTGGGTGGTTGCATATTTTGGGACTGCAAGAAGGCGTTTGACCATTTCCAACAAGAGTTTGGGTGCAAAAACTGGAGGACCAAGCAGGATAAAGGGAAGGCACTAAAATTGGTCAGGGAATATTGCGGGAAGAAGAGGGGGTTATGGTCGTGGCGAGGTGTCAGAGGGGGCACCTGGCCCCAGGGGGGGGTCCCACGGGGGTCATTCTGGCCAGGGGTTTTCTGGTTTTTGTGAAAAAGAGGGAAGGGGAATAACTTGAGGTGTCCCCTGTTTGCAGAACGTGAAGTTGTGGATAATTCACTCGTCGAAGACCAGGCAGAATACAAAGGGATCTAAAGGGCAGCCTGGCCAAGCAATTGGCTCCGGGAGTTCAATCCCACCAAGTGCAAAGTAGAAGATTGGGGAAGGGCAAAAAGATGCAGACGGAGTAATTTAAAGGGGCCAGAGACTAAAAACCCTCACTAAAGGGGAAAAAGATCTTGGGGGAGTATAACACCAGGCACATCTCCGGAAGCGCACATAAACCCAAAATAAACTGTGCGCTATGGGCGCCTAGCAAACCTCAGAACAGCATTCCGACATCTTAATAAGGAATCGTTCGGACCCTGTACACCGTGTACGTTAGGCCCCCTATTGGAGATCGGCACCAGTTTGGAACCCCCCCTACCCTCACGTAAAGAAACTAGAGAAAGTGAAAGGTTTGCAAACAAGACTATCCCCGGTAAGAGGTATGTCTACGAAGAGAGGTTAAGGGAAATCAACCCGACACACTGGAGGACAAAAGGGGAAAATAGGGGGGGGCATGATAACGAAACAAAAAACTGGAGAATTTTACAAGGTGGGGCAAAGACAGGGTGTTCCAAATTTTGGGCACAGTAAAAGGGGGACACAGTTGGAAGTTGAAGACACAGATGAATACAGGGAAAATTAGGAAGTATTTTTTCACCCACAGGTGTCATAAGTGGAATATTTGGGGAAGCGAGTAGGGAGGCGGATCCATACATAGCTTTAAGCAAAGGTATGATAAAGCTCACGGTTCAGGGAGAGTGACCTAGTAGCGATCAGTGAAGAGGCGGGGCCAAGAGCTCGGATTTCGACCCCCGCAACCTCAACTAGGTGAGTACACACACACACACATACACCACACATACACACACACACATACACACACACACATACACACACATACACACACACACACACAGACACACACAGACACACACAGACACACACAGACACACGCACACACCACACAACAACACACACACACACACACACAAACACCCCATACACACACATACACACACATACACACAACACACATACACACACACACACACAAACACACACACGTTCAACTTTCCAGAACGCTTCTAAATCTTTAATCGCCTTCCTGGTACTTACTCTAGTCCCTATCTCCCTTAATAGCCATTAGTATTCCTTGCAGCTAGTCTTGTCAGCGGCCAACTAGGTGCTCAATAGGCCCTTCCAGCAGGTCTCCTATTCTTGTCAATAGACAGGTGGTCTTCCCCTGGCTGTTAGGTGGTCACTGCTGCATCAGCAAGCAGGTCCCTGTGCGGACCTGTGAATAGTCAGTGAATTTCCATGCCAACACTTGACCCCTCGCGCTGTGCCGAGTGCTGCAGCCTTCAGCAACCCTGCTATATATAGAATTTAGCTAGGGAATAGGTCTCTCTGGGAGACTTCCTGTCTAAAATTGATTATATAATTTTTATGGTATTATATGAAAGGGGATGCAACTGCTAGTTGAATAAAACAACTAAAATACGAAAAGGAGACTTAACGAATGAGTCAGCTTCTGTTTGAGCGAGAGATTTTCGAACATAAGTCACAGCTGATATGCGAACGTCAGAGCTAATACACCAACCAGAGATAGTTAATAAATGAAAGGAGACAGATAGCTAATGTTCGACACACGCACACACACAAAACACACACACACACACACACACACACACACACACACACACACACACACACACACAACACACACACACACACACACACACACACACACACAACACACACACATCAAATAATCCAACAGAAAAACAAACTCAGCTGTATAGCTGACGGTGATTCAGAGAGTGAGAGAGAGAGAGAGAGAGACAGTGGAGAGACAGTTACCAGTCTCTCATGACAATAACTCGGCAGTGTTTGTTTGGCAGTGCTAGATTATACTAATTTAAAATCCATATTGCCGAAATAATGCGTATATGACTGTGCATTCCCTGCCGATGCATAGGCGCATATATCTGTATAAACACATACACACACACGCACACAACACAGACACACAACACACACAACACACACAGACACACAACACCACACACACACATACACACACACGCACACACACAACACAGCAGACACAACAGAGACAACACACACACACACAGACACACACACACACACACACACACACAAACACACACATCACACACACACACACACACACACACACACACACACACACACACACACAGACACACACAAAGACAAACCACACACACAAAACACACAAAACCACACACAAAAACACCCCCGTCAGTCAGCAGACGTGGGGCCCAAAAGTCCGGCCTTAGGGTTTTTTTAATGCGTGCAACAACTGCTAGCAGTAATCAGGGGTTAATGACAACGTCAGTGAACAACCCTCGAGTGTAACCAAGTTATTATTTAAAAAAAGTCGAGAAACCCTAAATTTTTTAAATTTTTCAAAGTGCAAACCGTTGGGGGAGTGGTTCGTTGCTACAAAATTCAAAATAAAAAGATTCAAGTGAGGGGGAAACGGGTTTTTCAAGAATTTCGAGTGTTTGGGATAACAAGTGAAATGTGGGCACCTTACAGTAGTGAAAAAAAAAAAAATAAGCAAGATTGAAAGGAAAAAATTTAAAAAGGGGGAAGGGGGCATTTACCTGCTAAAACGGACTCACAAAGTTTGGAAATTATACTAAAAAGCGTAAACCGAATGTAAAGTGTTTTCCATATAAGTGAAGTGTACTCATCAAAGGACACTGGGGGTCGGGGGACAGAGTATACGTTTTAAAAGACACGGGTGAAGAATTTTAAAATTGGATAAAGGCAACTCACAGCTCGGGCAACTGTCATGCATCCTGCCAGCAAAATACATAACCGTTGGGGTTTTTTTTGGGGGGTCCCTAACCCTCCTTGAGTCACTGTTAATACTGGTCACCACTCCTGCAAGCTATTACCAAAAATTAGAGCGAAATAGATAGAAAAGGAAGATAGGTTACTACAAAGGAGCAGCCTACGGGGGGAACCTAGTGGGGGGACGTAGACACCCCTAGAAGCTCAAAAAGCAAATTTTTACAACCTAATTACTTTTTGGTTTTATAAGTAGAAGTGAAAAGTGCTAGAATCACTTTTGGGTAGTTTTTGAATTTGGGTAACTCCCGTTATTTTAGCAGTATAAACTTAGAATGGGGCCCCAACACCACACCACACGACACACACACCACACACACCCCCACACAAAAACACACACACACACACACACACACACACACACAACACACCACACACACACACTCCACATAACATAAACACACACACCACACCACACACACACACGCACACACACTACCATCCACACACATACCCACACACAAACACACCATACACACACAACACACACACAAACACCACACAAATACACACAACACACACATACACACTACACACTACACACCATACCACACATAACACCACTACACACACCACCAATACACACATCACACATACACACACACATACACACTACACCACAGGAACAAGACTTGACTTTTAGTACACACAGCTGTAAAAAAATACAAAATTTCACCCCGTCCTGTGAAGACCATCGAACCTTTTCCCTGCCCATTCTCTCTCTCCTTGCTCTCTCTCTTGCTCTCTCTCTCTCTTTTTCTCTCTCTCATTGCTCTCTTCTCTCGCTCTCTCTCTTTCCTCACTCTCTTGCTCTCTCCCCTTCTTGCTTCTCTTGCTCCCCCTCTCTTGCTCTCCTCTATTTGCCCTCTCTATCCTTTGCTCTCTTCTCCTTGCTCTCCTCCTCTCCTCTCCCCCCTCCTCCTCTCTTCCTTCTCTCTCTTGCTCCCTCTTGCTCTCCTGCCTCCCCTTGCTCTCCCCCTTGCTCCCTTGTCTCTCTCTTGCTCTCTCTCCTTCCTTGCTCTCCCTTCCCTCTTCCCTCTCTTCTCTTGCTCTCTCTCTCTCTTCTCCCCTCCTCTCTTCCCTTCTCTCTCTCTTTTTTCTCTCTCCTTGCTCTCTCTTTTCCTCGCCCTCTCTCCTTGCTCTCTTTTTGCCCCCTTCTTCCCCTCTCTCTCTCCTCTCTCTCCCCCTCTCCCCCTCTTCTCTCTCTTCTCTCTCTCTCTCCTCTCTCTTGCCTCTTGCTCTCTCTCTCCTTGCTCTCTCTTTTTGCTCTCCTCCTTTGCTTCTCTCTTGCTCTTCCTCTTGCTCTCTCTTGCTCTCTCTCTCCTTCCCCCTCTCTCTTGCTCTCTCTATTCTTGCTCTCTCTTTTTCTTCTCTCTTCTCTCTCTCGCTCTCTTGGGTTGCTCTCTTTTTTGCTCCTCTCTCTTTTGCTCTCTCTCTCTCTTGCTCTCCTCTCTCTTGCTCCTCTCTCTCTCTCTTTGCTCCTTCTTCCCCTCTCTCCTCTTGCTCCTCTCTTCTCTCTCTCCTTTTGCTCTCTCTCTCTCTCTCTCTTCTCTCTTTTCCTCTCTCTCTCTCTCTCTTGCTCTCCTCTCTCTTTGCTCTCTCTTTTTCTCTCTCTCTTGCCTCCTCTCTCTTGCCTCTCCCCTTTTTGCTCTTCTCTTGCTCCTCCTCTCTCGATCCTCTCTTGCCTCCCCCCTCTTTGCTCTCTCTCTCTTGCTCTCTCTCTCCGCTTCTCTCGTCCCCTTTTTCCCCTGCTAACTCCCCCCTCTCCTCAAAAAAAAAAAAAAAAAAAAAAAAAAAAAAAAAAAAAAAAAAAAAAAAAAAAAAAAAAAAAAAAAGTGGGGACTCGCAAAACCCCAAGGATCGATGAAATGGTTCGGGTAGGGAGGATGGATGGGGGAGCAGGGGAAAAGGATGGAACAAGAGGGGGAGAGAAAATTGGGAGAGTTTTCTGAAAAAAGGAGAAAGAGCTTCTGTAAAATTTGGGAAAAGGGGTTTGGGGAGCAGGAACAAAGAATTGGGGGGCACAATCGAAACTGCAGTGCCAAGATAAGGGCCTAAAAGTTGAGAAAATAGGGGGGAGGGGTTTAAAAGGGGGCAGTGACCGAGAAACCGATATGAAGCTGCGGGGCTGAACGGGAAGGGAAAGGAATTTATGAATTATCTAAGGCACATCTTGCCAAGGGGGACCAAGGAGTAAAAGGGAAAATCATGGTTGCAGATGGGGGGGTATGGGTCAATGCGGGGGCACAAAAGGGTATCAAGAGCCACTGGAAAAATAAAGGGGAGAAATGACCACATACGGGGCAGGATCCAATCACAGAGGGTAGGCAATGGGAGGAAAAAGAGCAAAATCGTGTTTATCCATGGGCTTAGGAGAAGGGGGAAAGGACACCACTGAAAAGGGAAACGGAAAAGGAAAGGGGGAATTTAGAAAACATCACGGAAAAAGGTGAAGAGAGGGCGAGAGAAAAATTTTTAGAGAATAGGGGGGGTCGAAGGGGAAAAACCCACCCAAACAACTGATTTCAGGGCGGAAACAGTGCGGAACAGGACCTCCAAGAAAACCCCATTTAAAAACTCGGAAGAGTACAAAAGGGGTTCCCAGACAGAGACAGAACCAAAAACAAACGACAGCAGCGAGGGGGAGGGCAAAAAAAAAAAAAGGGCTAGGAAAAGAGACAAGGGGGAATCAGCAGGGTCGCGACAGGACAGAAAAGCAAGGGCAAACACACAACAAATACTCTCAGAACCATACAACCCATCACACCACCCAACACACACACAATCCATACCCCCACCCCCCCCAACTCGACTATAGAATCCCACAGTTGCCACCAGGTCTCCCACCCCACAGGCCCCATAACCCCGTTTGGAAAGGGAAAATGAAGGTTGGTACACAAACCGGGTAAAAAACAAAAAGTGGGGGGTGGGACGAAAGAGTCAAAAAAGCATCAACCCCACTCATGCTCTTACAGAAAACCCAAACTTTCAGGATGATAACAATCCATCTTTCCAACGGGATACCCAAAAACCCAGGAAAGACAGAGGGAACAGGGGGGGTGGAATGGGGTTGCTATCAAAAATCCTGGAATTTTTATGACTGGAGAGAGGAGATACGAGAAAAAAAAAATGATTTCATATGGGAAAAATTTACTTGAGTCCCAAGGTGGTAATGCAGTGATTTTTAAAACCCCCACAGAACAGCAGGAGGCCAAGGCAAGAGTACGACGAGAGCAATAGAGCGATGGGGTTTACACACTGGGTAGACGGCCCGAAGAGCTTGCATGCAGTGCAAAGCTCCTGATCATGGGGGGCTTTAAACCCCAGGGGGATCGATTGGGGAAAAATTGACCCCCATGGGGGCCAAAAATACATGGAGGGCTAAGATATGGAGTGGTACTGGAGCTTCATTACCCCACGTAGGGACACTACAAAGAGAGAGGGAAAGGGGAAACCCGCAAGGCTGGACTTGTATTCACCTTCATAGTCAGATATCGAGGGCATCACTATGAAAGACCCCCTTGGGCCAATGACCCTGTGGTTTTAAGCTTCAATACACAGTGGAGCTAAAAGGGGGGAGAAGCAGAAGGCCCGGGGCGAAAGAACCAAACTACAAGAAAGGGACTAAACAGGAAAGAGGAATACCCGAATGGGGTTCAGGGGACGAGAATGGGAGGAAGCCAGTTTTTAAAGAGAGAGGAATATGACAACAAAAGCAAGGGGGCTGAGGGGGGGTTTTACCCCAAAGGGGAACAGGGTAATGAAAAAGCCAGGATGACCCATGGGGACCCAAAGGTGCAGGGGGGCAAAAAAACCCAAATGTGCAGGGAATTGGGAAAAAATAAGAAGGCAAAGGACCCGGGGAATAAAGGGGAAAAATCGTAGACCAAAAAAAAAAATATGCACAGAAAAAGGGGGGCCCCAAAGACAAAGAAAAAAACTAGCAGGGGGAAACCAAAACGACCCAAAATGTTGTACGCCAATCAGGAGGAAAAAACAGTCAAGGACCAGGGAATCAGGGAAGGAAGGAAAAGGGGGAGAGACAAAGGGAAAAACCCTGAAGTATGAAAACTCAACAAAGATCAAAAAGTGTTACAGAGGGGGGACAGAAGGGGCCCAGAAAGACGGGGAGGTGGGGCACCCCCCAAGTGCTGGAACAGTGCAACAACCGAGGAAGAAGTGAAGAGGCTTCGAGTGAGTAATACCTCAAAGGGAATGGGGGCCGAAAATCTCCCCATGGGGATTAGAGAGGGGGCAAAGGCGCTATGTTACCCCTAACAACAATATTCAAAACATCTATCGAAACAGGGAGTTTGCCAAAGGCATGGAAGACAGCAAATTTTAGCCCCAAAATTTCTTAAAAAAGGAGACAGACATGAAGCGTTAACTACAGCCCGGGTGTCACTGACATGTATAGTATGCAAAATCATGGAGAAGATTATCAGGAGAAGAGTGGTGGAACACCTAGAAGGAATGATCTCATAAACAGCAGCCAGCATGGTTCGGGGACGGGAAATCCTGTGTCACAAACCTACTGGAGTTCTATGACATGGTGACAGCAGTAAGACAAGAGAGAGAGGGGTGGG
>NC_069413.1:57194278-57224278 GCF_026875155.1 Cherax quadricarinatus
TACTTGCTGCCTGCTCTCTGCTGTTTGCTGCCTGCTCTCTGCTGTTTGCTGCCTGCTCTCTGCTGTTTGCTGCCTGCTCTCTGCTGTTTGCTGTCTGCTCTCTGCTACTTGCTGCCTGCTCTCTGCTACTTGCTGCCTGGTCTCTGCTACTTGCTGCCTGCTCTCTGCTGTTTGCTGCCAGCTCTCTGCTACTTGCTGCCTGCTCTCTGCTACTTGCTGCCTGCTCTCTGCTGTTTGCTGCCTGCTCTCTGCTACTTGTTTCCTGCTCTCTGCTACTTGCTGCCTGCTCTCTGCTCTTTGCTGCCTGCTCTCTGCTACTTGCTGCCTGCTCTCTGCTGTTTGCTGCCTGCTCTCTGCTACTTGCTGCTTGCTCTCTGCTGTTTGCTGCCTGCTCTCTGCTCTTTGCTACCTGCTCTCTGCTACTTGCTGCCTGCTCTCTGCTGTTTGCTGCCTGCTCTCTGCTACTTGCTGCCTGCTCTCTGCTACTTGCTGCCTGCTCTCTGCTGTTTGCTGCCTGCTCTCTGCTCTTTGGTGCCTGCTCTCTGATACTTGCTGCCTGCTCTCTGCTGTTTGTTGCCTGATCTCTGCTCCTGCTGTTTGTTGCGTACTGTCTACGGCCTGCTGCCTGTTATTTGCTGCCTGCTACCTTTTTCCCCTCATATTCAATCCCTCCCTCCCCTACTATATCCACCCTCCCTCTCCCTTCTTTATTACCCTCCCTCCCCTTCTTTATTCCCCTCCCTCTCCCTTCTTTATCCACCCTCCTTCTCCCTTCTTTATTTCCCTCCCTCTCCCTTCTTTATCACCCCTCCTTCTCCCTTCTTTATCACCCTCCCTCCCCTTCTTTATCCCCTCCCTCCCCCTACACATTAATTAGTTAGCAATTATTTTCGACTCTCATTTACTCTCATTTATTTAGTGTCTCGTCTTTACAAGTGTTGTGCTTCACCTCTGTTTATTGTACACGTATTGTACGTGTATAATAAGATGTATAATGCGTGTTGTATAATGTACATGTATTCTATAACGTGCAGCGTATGATGTATAATGTGTATTTTATGATGTATAATATAAATGGTTTAATGTGTATTGTATAATGTTTGATGTATAATGTATAAATAACGTGTATGTAATATACATTTTTTGTAATGTATATTGAGTAATTACAATTTATATTATTATTATTATTATCATCATTATTATTAATAATTATTATTATCATTATTATTATTATTATTATCATTGTTATTATTATTATTATTATTATTATTATTATTATTATTATATTATTATTGTTATTATTATTATTATTATTATTATTATTATTATTATTATTATTATTATTATTATTATTATTATTGTTATTATTATTATTATTATTATTATTATTATTATTATTATTATTATTATTATTATTATTATTATTGTGGTTAGTGATGGTGGGGACAACGTGGTGACAGTTGTGATAGAATAGTTGTTGTAACAATAATGGTTAAAGTGGAAATGGTAATAGTAGAGACAGTGGCAGTATTATTGGTTGCAATGGTAGTCAAAATGGTAGTGATAATAACAGTCGTGAAAGTAGTTGTAGTCGTGGTGGTAATAGTAGGGGGTACCAGACACACACACACACGCCACAAGAGCTGGAGCCCGACACACACCTGTACATCTGGTTGAGTAAAGCAAACCTACCACACCTGCGCCTGAGGGGGCGTGGCCAGCCACCCATGAGCTAAGCTAATTGGTGGAGGTGGAGATCAGAGAGTCATGACGTCACTTCCTGGTAAACGGAAGCCGCCATGTTGGCCAAAGGTAAACAAATTGAAGCCATATTTCCTAACACTTGTTATTTTTTTTTTTATTTTGATGTCAAAATTTGTTAAGAGTGAGAGAGAGGACGTTAGAGGTGTGACGAGGACAAAACATACGAGTGACGATGTCCAGACATGTCTTATTTACATAGTTTTTTTAATCGAACAAACGTTGATACACCAATAGTGTGCTGCTACACTGTTCTGGACAGTTACATAGTGGGAACAAAATCCAGCTATGTTCTCCCTGTCACAGTCCATCACACAGAATGATTTACCTGCAGCAGGTTATAAAATCTATCAGCATGAACCGGGAGACTTCAGTAGGGCGATGAGGATGTCGTCAAGCCATCCGCTATGGGTATAGTATCTACAACAACTTCAAAGGTTCCTTCCAGGAGAGCTGGAGTTACTATTACCTGGCGATTACCCCCCATCCCTGTCTCTCTCTCTCTCTCTCTCTCCTCTCTCTCTCTCTCTCTCTCCCCAAATTGGAAGCGAGTACAACCCTGCCACGATAATGAATTCTCTAGTCTATCGCAATTACATAAATTGAAAACATTAATATAACAATTCCATAATTATCCCTTCCCCAAAAGACGGAGTAAATAAGTTTTTTACAAGATTGAAATAATGTAACAACATAAATAACTCGCTGATTGCGAAAGTAATTAGAGCGGGAATTACTGTGCAGGGAGGAGCTGGAGGAGAAGGAGGAGGCTCTGAGATGTGTTAAGATAATTTCAAGTTTAATGCAATCAGATTCCATTTACTTCTCTCAAATTTACTCGAGGACTTGGTGGCATATTGGACTCTATGTTCCTAATGTAATTTCAGAGTCAGTGGCTGGGAATTACATTAAATGTCGTTATTTTAGGGTTGGTTGGCTTGAATATACTGCATTACAGCTGGTGCTGTGACATCTCACAGTTGGTGTTGTGATATCATACAGATGGTACTGTGACATCTCGCAGCTGGTGCTGTTACATCACACAGCTGGTGCTATGGCATCATACAGATGGTGCTGTGACATCTCGCAGCTGGTGCTGTTACTTCACACAGCTGGTACTCTTGCATCACACAGGTGTTACATCACACAGGTGTTACATCACTCAGCTGTTACATCACACAGCTGGTACATCATACAGCTGGTACTCTTGCACAACATCTGGGAGACCACCAGCTGCTGCCTCAGTCGCATCAACAAACGTGGAAAAAAAGTCTGACGGAAAATCGAAACAATGTATCAGAATTTTTCCCCCTAGTCTTATGTTCTGTCTGATGACGGCTGAGATAAGCGGAAATGAGAGAGACAGACAGACAGAAAAACAGGGAGAGAGAGAGAGAGAGAGAGAGAGAGAGAGAGAGAGAGAGAGAGAGAGACAGAGAAAGAGATAGCAAGATAGAGAGAGAGACAGCAAGCCAGGAAGCCAGGAAGCAAGCCAGACAGACGGGTAACAATCCAGGAAGATGGTTAAGAGGCCAGAGAGCAGGTTAACAAGCCAGAAAGCCGGTCAACAGGCCAGAAAGCCGGTCAACAAGCCGGACAGCCAGATAGCAAGCCAGGAAACCGGTCAACAAGCCAGGAAGCTGGTCAGCAAGCCAAGAAGCCGGTCAGTAGGCCAGGAAGCCAGTCAGCAAGCCAGGAAGTAGGTCAGCAACCCAGAAGCAGGCAAGCAAGCCAAGAAGCCGGTCAGCAAGCCAGGAAGCCGGTCAGCAAGCCAAGAAGCAGGTCAGCAAGCCAAGAAGCTGGTCAGCAAGCCAAGAAGCCGGTCAGCAAGCCAAGAAGCAGGCCAGCAAGCCAAGAAGCCGGTCAGCAAGCCAAGAAGCCGGTCAGCAAGCCAGAAAGCCAGTTAACAAGACAGATATTCAGGGCTTTCTCTGCCTGGTTACTATAACTGTCAAGGAAGAGTGGCAAATCCCTGAGGAATGGTAGGTGATAAGGTCTGATCCAAGGAAAGGGAAGGGTTTGCTCCAGTTCGTGGGATTAAGAGCCCTTCGTGCATGAACACATGCATTCAGACATACACGAAGATAAAACACACATACAAGGAAATAAATAACACACACACACACACACACACACACACACACACACACACACACACACACACACACACACACACACACACACACACACACACACACACACACACACACACATACACACACACACATACACACACACACACACACATACACATACATACACACATAATCACCCATATTCTGCAGCAGTTATTTGGTTGATGTGCCCCTCAGGAGAAGTGCTCGGTGTTATACTCACCCCAATATCCTTTTCCTGCAAACTTCACTAAAGAAAAAGGATCTGTTGTCCTCCAGTGTCCTGTCGACACTGGAGGACAAGAGGGACGGGGAAGAACATGATAACGACATATAAAATACGGAGAGGAATTGACAAGGTGGATAAGGAAAGGATGTTCCAGAGATGGAACACATCAACAAGATGTCACAACTGGAAGTTAAAAACCCAGAGTCACAGGGATGTTAGGAAGTATTTCTTCAGTCATAGAGTTGTCAGGAAGTGGAAGAATCCGGAGAGTGATGTAGTGGAGGCAGGATCCATACATAGCTTTAAGAAGTGGAATGATAAAGCTCATGGAGCAGGGAAAGAGTGGGCCTAGTAGCGAAGAGGAGGGGCCAGGAGCTGTGAATCGACCCCTGCAACCACAATTAGGTGAGTACACACTTATTCACCTTCGCTGACTTACATGTTTGTTTTTCCGCTCATATATATTTATATCCTAACCATCAACTTTTATTCTCTCTCTATTATTCCTCCTTTCATCCCATTGAACTTTTCTTTTCACTTTCACAACTTTCCTGTTCACTTTCACCACTTTCTGTTTCATTTTCACTACTTTCTTTTTAACATTTACCACTTTCTTCACTTTCACCACTTTCTTTTTCACTTTCACCATTTCCTTAGTCACTTTCACCAGTTTCTTCTTACCTTTCACTGCCTTCTTCAATTTCACCACCTTTCCTTCGCTCACTTTCCTTACCACTTTCACCCACTTTCTTTTCCACTTTCACCCACTTTCATAACTTTCACCACTTTCCTCTAATTTTTCTTCTAACTTTTCACACTTCTCTCATGACAAACTCTTCTCCATCTTTATAGAAAGTTATCTTTTGTTTTTTCCTTCTTAGCTACGTTTTCTCCTCCCTCTTCGCCGAGTAAACAAAAAATACATCAACAAACAGAACAAAGACAACAGTACTGGATAAACCAAACAAACAGTCGCTTCAATTATCATACACAAACGGAACAATGTGAATTAGAACGGGAGAACACAGTCAAAAGTTACGAAATAGTAAGAGAGAGAGAGAGAGAGAGAGAGAGAGAGAGAGAGAGAGAGAGAGAGAGAGAGAGAGAGAGAGAGAGAGCGGTTTTCACTGATCTGGAAGAGATTAGCTCTCAGTTGCATATACTTCCTGCATAATACCTTTTTGTAATATCCATTGTGATATTCCCGGTGTAATACTGAAGTAAGCCAGGGGTGAGGCTACCCCCCCAGGGGTACTGTAAGCTACACTGACACTCACACTGACACAAATACTGACAGATACAGACAGAGAGACAGGCTGAGATATACAACAGGTCATACACACAGACATACTGAGATATACAACAGGTCATACACACAGACATACTGAGATATACAACAGGTCATACACACAGATATACTGATATATACAACAGGTCATACACACATACATACTGAGATATACAACAGGTCATACACACAGACATACTGAGATATACAACAGGTCATACACACAGACATACTGAGATATACAACAGGTCATACACACAGACATACTGAGATATACAACAGGTCATACACACAGACATACTGAGATATACAACAGGTCATACACACAGACATACTGAGATATACAACAGGTCATACACACAGACATACTGAATATACAACAGGTCATACACACAGACATACTGAGATATACAACAGGTCATACACACAGACATACTGAGATATACAACAGGTCATACACACAGATATACTGATTATACAACGGGTTTCATACACACATACATACTGAGATATACAACAGGTCAAAACACACAGACATACTGAGATATACAACAGGTCATACACACAGAATACGAGGTAAAACAAACAGGTCATACACACAGCATACTGAGGTATAAAATAGGTCATACACACAGACATACTGATATAACAAACAGGTCATACACACAGACATACTGAGATATACAACAGGTCATACACACAGACATACTGAGATATACAACAGGTCATACACACAGACATACTGAGATATACAACAGGTCATACACACAGACATACGGGAGATATACAACAGGTAAATACACACAGATATACTGATAAAATACAACAGTCATACACACAGACATACTGAGATATATACAACAGGTCCTACACACAGACATACTGAGATATACAACAGGTCATACACACAGACATACTGAGAATATACAACAGGTCATACACACAGACATACTGAGATATACAACAGGTCATACACACAGACATACTGAATAAAATACAACAGGTCCAAACACACAGACATACTGAGATATACAACAGGTCCTACACACAGACATACTGATATATACAACAGGTCATACACACAGACATACTGAGATATACGACAGGACATACACAGACACACATACAGACATATTAACATATCTACACCAAAACACTCACCTTTTCTTCCCGCTTCCGGATTCTCTATCCGCATTAATTTTTTTCGGCAAAAGACCATTCATATTTTAATCTCAACTCGAAAATTAATTAGATTTTCCGACTTAGTAAAGAAAAATCAGTTATGTTTTGCTGATGAATTTTCTGTACTCTGTTAAAAATCATCCTGTACTTTTGAAAATCCTTCCTGTACTCATAAAAGCTTCCTGTACTCATAAAAATCATACTGTATACTCATAAGCCTGCCTATATTTGTAAACAATCATACGTACTCTGAAAAACCGGCCTATATTCGTAAAAAAATCGTACTGTACTCTTAATAAGCAGCCAGGACCCGTAAAAACCTTTCCGGACTCTTTAAACCCTGTATGTGCTCGTAAAAACCATCCTGGACTCTTAAAAACCAGGCTGTAATCCATTAAACTATGCTATACTCTTGAAAGCCTGTCTGTACTCTCAAAAACCTCAATGTATTTGGGAAAAAAACATTCTGAACTCTCATGAGCCTCTCTGTACTCGTAAAAAACAAACTTTTGATAAACCTGCTTCGTGACTCGTTAAAAACCATCTGAAAACCTTGAAAAACATTCATGTCTCAGTGAAAGCTTCTGTACTCTTGGCTGTGCCCGGCAGCATGTGCTTTTGGGACAATGTCATTGACATGTCATTTGTCAGTGTTACCCGTTAATAGACACATTAGACTATGTGTCATAACAGTGTCAACTGTTAATGTGCGGCATACAGAACGACACTTGTGTTTTTGAGGAGATATCAGTGTTGTGAATGGAGATACAGTGTTTTGCTGGGGAGTTGCATTTGCTGTAGGGAGAGTGCATTGTGTGTTGAGGTGAGACATCATGTGTATGTGTGATGGAGATACATGTGTTGTGAGGAGATGCAGTGTGTTTGAGGGAGATGCAGTGTGCTGTGAGGGAGATGCAGTGTGTTGTGAGGGAGATACAGTGTGTTGTGAGGGAGATACAGTGTGTTGTGAGGGAGATACAGTGTGTTGTGAGGGAGATAGTGTGTGTTACTTGCTCTGGCAGATCCATGTATTATAATATATAATAATATTATATATATATAATATTATATGATGATATAGTGTATATAATATAATATAGTATATATAATATATGTATATTATATGATAATAACATATATTAAATAATATGTGTATATAATAATTATTATATATATATAATTATATTATATAATAATTTATATTAAATATATGTCGTGCCTGAGGATATGCAGAATTTGCAATCTTGGCTTAAATAGCACCTCATCTTGCGATAAAGACAAGGAAAATTTGTGTATGCAGATAGTTATGTTCGTGCACAAAACCATTCTGAACCTTAACGAAAAAATATATTGTCTGTAGGGTATGTGTTTAGTATAATTATTGTAAACAAATGCTAAAATATAATTAGTTGGTTAGGCTAAAATAATGCTTTGTATGAATAAGGTTATGAGATAAGTTTTCTAAGATACTTCGGAGCAAAATAAATTTTTTACAGTATACATTTATGAAATAAATAATCTTTAACGTAAAGAGAAACATTTTAGAAAGGACATCATTTTCAATGAGTACTTGCTAATTGGACCAGTTTTACATATCCGGCACGACATATATATATATATATATATATATATTATAATATATATATATATATATATATATATATAAAAAAATATATATATATTATATATATATCCTTCCGGAGGGAAGGATACATTAGCGTGCAGGTCACAGTAACTAGGGACAGACGTCTGTGACACAGAAAAACCACAACAGCGACGTATGAGAAATCAAAGGAGTGATCACAGCGACGTACAGCGACGTACAGGACAGAGGGGTCACCACAACGAGGCACGAGAGGTCAAATGCGTCATTGTGGCGTTAAGAATCATAGGGACAATAAATCTGGCAGGGCTGTTGTATTCTCCATACTAAAATTTAATGACAGCATTTGAGCTTTCTCGTAAAATTTACTGAACGATGACAGTCCTTCAGCAGACAGACCAGAGTGACTGACAGGACTTAACAGCCAGACTACTGTGACTGACAGGACCTAACACTCAGACTAGTATGACTGACAGGACTGTACAGCCAGACAAGTGTAATTAACAGGAATTAATAGTCAGACCAGTGTGTTTGACAGAATTAACAGTCAAATCTATAGGAATGACCGGACTTCAAGAGAGTGAGAGAGAGAGAGAGAGAGAGAGAGAGAGAGAGAGAGAGAGAGAGAGAGAGAGAGAGAGAGAGAGAGAGAGAGAGAGAGAGAGAGAGAGAGAGAGAGAGAGAGAGAGAGAGAGAAAGAGAGAGAGAGTGAAAAAAAATATCACAAATTCTAAAGGAAGATTTCTAAATCACGTAGTGTACAAACAACATTTTTTTTTCTAAAACCTAGATCAGATAATTACTTCCTGTGAGCTCGTAGTACAGTAAAATGACTGGATTTCAATGCAACTAAATTGGAAAACGTCAGAGACTAACTATGAGGGAAACAGAACTGACAGATGTATTATGATACATTAAAATTAAGGCTGGAGCTGTTTCAACATATGAAAGGAATTCTGACAGACGAAATGCCCGTAATCAGTAAAGCATCAAGGTGTAGTTGATGCCTCAGCCGTGGTAGAACAGCTGTGGTGCAGCGGCTGTGGTGCAGCAGCTGTGGTGCAGCAGCTGTGGTGCAGCGGGTGTGGTGCAGAAGCTGTGGTGCAGCGGCTGTGGTGCAGCGGCTGTGGTGCAGCGGCTGTGGTGCAGAAGCTGTGGTGCAGCGGCTGTGGTGCAGCGGCAGTGGTGCAGCAGCTGTGGTGCAGCAGCCAGGGATGTGGACAATTTCACGAGTGGGCTCGCAGAGGAGAGAAGCTGGTTATCAGGCAGCAGCAGCATCCTCCTCCTCCTCAGTCCCTGCCTCACACAGCTCAGGAAAAAGAACTGAATACCAGCAATAACAAGAGTGGTCCTAAAACCCCTTCTGCTGTACCTAGTACCACTGATGGTGCTCATATTAACACTAAAGCTGCTACTGAGGCAAATATTGTTAACTGTGTTAGTAGCAAATGTAGTGATGATGTTTGAGAAAGCGTGAGTGAGAACATATAAGACTGTTAACTGTTGATCCTGTGGCAGGATTGAGTGTGTGTGTGTGTGTGTGCGTGTGTGTGTGTTTGTGGTTTGTTTGTGTTGTGGTGTGTGTGTATAGTGTGTGTGTTGTGTGGTGTGTGTGTGTGTGTGATGGTGTGTGTGTGTGTGTGATTTGTGTGTGTGTGTGTGGTGTGTGTGTGTGTGTGTGTGTGGTGTGTTTTAATGTGGTGGGAGACGAAGAATGGTTCACAAGTCTCTCTTTATTAAGCGTCTAGGGACATGGGACGCTTCAGACAGTGGTCTTTATTGGAGGTGAGAGAAGCGGAGAGATTTATTAAAAGGTTCTGAAGATGTGGCTTTGAAAGGGGAAGTAAGAGGAGGAAGATTAAGAGGAGGAGGAAGAAGCGGAAGAAGAAGACGAAGAAGAAGAGGAAGAGCAGAGCTATTCATCGTTTGTTTCCGTAAGGGAAGTGATATTGTCTGTCTTGTGACTACGAAACCTTTTGCCAGCCAGTTTCAGATTTTTTAAAGAATTTTTTTTTTGGAAATCAAATCTCCACGAAATATAATTTTTTTTTATCAGACTAGAGGGCAGACGTGTCCACGCAGCATCACAGAGAGAGAGTACTCCAGCACTCCTGCCCTCATTTGTGTCGTCCAGCAACGATTCTTTTTGAACGCCTCAGTGACAAAGTTATGGTACACTCAACGTTCATGAATGTATCCAGGTTCTACTTTACTATGACAGGTTCTTTAACCAGACCAGTTACCCCTAATAATTACTAATAGTCTCAGGGTGATGGCTCATTAGTGAAGAGTACAACGTTAACAATGCTTGAGAGTGTCGGGGAAGTATAAAGCTCACTCAGAACATTCTTATTGGTGTTGCGCTCCTATCCTCGCCGAACACGAGTGCATCTGCGACAGAGCATCATCAGACCGAGTCAGGTACCATGGCCTTGTTCTCAGTAGATCAGAGAGCAAGACTGCAAGACGTGAAGGGGTCAACATTAGAGAATTTTTGCAAAATCCGGATGCCCAGCAAAAAGAAAGCGGCTCAAACTCTGCAGATTCGATGTTAGCCATTACAATCTAGGTGAAATTATCTTGAAACCTTAAAGATATGGCAAGCAGGTGGTGTGGGACTACACATGAGTATCCACGTTTCGCCTTGAATGCAGGATAATACAACACTTGAGATAGCCGTAGAAATTTTGACATAATCAGTCTGTCACACTTAGTAGGAGATGGCCAGTCCCTCAAGCCTGAGGGCCTGACCACCTGACACTTTTCTTCAGTACAGCAGCTGCCACCTTCACGGAGTGCCAGAAGTCTAGAAAAGACAGTGAAGTTGATCAACATTACATGTATGTTCCTCTAAGTTCAGAGATACTCGGCTCACAGGGTAAGAGCTGAAGGTGTGGAAAAAGACACTTAAGTACAGTTCAGGACATTTATTAAAGGAAACTTTTCGCCACGAGTGGCTTCTTCAGTCCTGCGACTCGTGGCGAAACGTTTCCTTTAATAAATGTCCTGAACTGTACATAAGTGTCTTTTTCCACATCTTGTCGGTATCATCATACCATTTCCTCAAGAACTGAAGAATCAGGTAAAAGACTCATCAGGAAAACAAAGTATCCCGGAGAAGCTAGTTCACTGTCCCAGCGGCCCAGTGGTGCAGCTCAGAGGAGTGAAGACGGCTGTATGTTGGGCTCGCCGCACCTCAGCTCTGAAGAGCCGGACGCAATTGATGACAACCTCAACTTTGTACCAGCAGTGAATATCCAGACACCTTCAGTGAGAAATTTCAAGATTTTTCCAAAAATTTTATTTATAATTCCGTGTCTCTAAGTCCCCACATTTGCATTAGAGATGCACTCCAGATATATATATATATATGTATATATATATATATATATATATATATATATATATATATATATATATATATATATATATATATATATATATATTATATATAAACTTGCCTCTTCCCAGTAATTTTATGAGTCAGCTTGAGAAAGGTGGTAACTTGACATACATTTTTCATTAACTCTTTTCAGTTAATTTTTTGGTGAAAATACAGAAGGTTCTGACTCGGTGTGTCACGTGTGGGGGAAGGAAGGAAGGAAGGAAGGAAGGAAGGAAGGAAGGAAGGAAGGAAGGAAGAGAAGGAAGGAAAGAAGGAAGACAAGTCTCAGAAGGTCTGACATGAAAGATTTTCACTGCTATGAGGGTTAAGTTGATTACCTTAATTGATCTGTTTTCTTCAGAGTAATTGGCTCTCTCTCTCTCTCTCTCTCTCTGCTCTCTCTCTCTCTCTCTCTCTCTCTCTCTCTCTCTCTCTCTCGCTCTCTCTCTCTCTCTCTCTCTCTCTCTCTCTCTCTCTCTCTCTCTCTCTCTCTCTCTCTCTCTCTCCTCTCTCTCTCTCTCCTCTCTCTCTCTTTCTCTCACTCACTCTCTCCCGAGTTGATCAGACAATATTAAAATTTAATTCTTGCGTCACTAAAGTATTTAATTTTCATTAATTTCACAGATTCTTCTGAAGACGAGAGTAAATATTGACCCTCCTAGATGGTAGCACATCTCTCATCCCCAAACAAAACAAACAAATAAAACACTGAGTTTGTGTATGTGTGTGTGTACCTCCCGCCAACAAGAACAGCCTCCTTGACCAGTCAACAGTAAGTAGGAAAAAAACTCTGGAAACAGGTAACGGGTAACAGGTGAAACCCTTTGTGCTTACCCTGTGGTGGTTGCGGGGGGATGAGCCTCGGTTCCTGCCTAAGTGGGTTGCTGCCATACCCACTCTTGAAGCTGTGTATGGAATCTGCTTCTGCCACTTCATTGCATTTCTTGACCCCTCTTCAAATTGTATGATTTCCGTGACATTGCATGCGCTAAAGCCGCATGGGTGATGGCTAGAGCCTGGTTGAACGGGGTAGGAGGGGGATGATTAAGTCCATTTCAAGGCAAGGGAGGGAATAACTCCAACTCCTTGGATCAAACGCAATATTGGCCAGCATTGAGGCACTCCCACTTGAAGGGACTTCATATTGAAGAGGTACATGAAGACGTCCCTGGAGTTTATTGCTCTCTCTCTCTCTCTCTCTCTCTCTCTCTCTCTCCCCGGTGTCGTCTTAACGACCCACTAAAGCAATCCGTTCACATAATGTACGACATTACCCACTAACTCACAATGCTCAGTCATTCTCACCAAATTTCAGAGTCACTGTTGAAAATTTCCTCTGCCATTGTGAAATTTGGGCTCATTTTTTTAGTTATAGATTTTCAGCGTGAGCGAGGCGGATGCTGAAGCCTGATTGATGTATGGTAATTACTGCTCTAGTGGTGAGAGAGAGAGAGAGAGAGAGAGGAGAGAGAGAGAGACAGAGAGAGAGAGGCTGTACTGCTTAATATATCTAGTTGCTGTACTGGTTGCTATACAATCATCCACTGAAGGTACTCACTAAACAATCATCCACTGGAGGTACTCACTAAACAATCATCCACTGGAGGTACTCACTAAACAATCATCCACTGCAGGTACTCACTAAACAATCATCCACTGCAGGTACTCACTAAACAATCATCCACTGGAGGTACTCACTAAACAATCATCCACTGCAGGTACTCACTAAACAATCATCCACTGCAGGTACTCACTAAACAATCATCTACTGGAGGTACTCACTAAACAATCATCCACTGGAGGTACTCACTAAACAATCATTCACTGGAGGTACTCACTAAACAATCATCCACTGGAGGTACTCACTAAACAATCATTCACTGGAGGTACTCACTAAACAATCATTCACTGGAGGTACTCACTAAACAATCATCCACTGGAGGTACTCACTAAACAATCATCCACTGCAGGTACTCACTAAACAATCATCCACTGCAGGTACTCACTAAACAATCATCCACTGCAGGTACTCACTAAACAATCATCCACTGGAGGGTACTCACTAAACAATCATCCACTGGAGGTACTCACTAAACAATCATCCACTGGAGGTACTCACTAAACAATCATCCACTGGAGGTACTCACTAAACAATCATCCACTGGAGGTACTCACTAAACATCATCCACTGGAGGTACTCACTAAAACAATCATCCACTGGAGGTACTCACTAAACAATCATCCACTGGAGGTACTCACTAAACAATCATCCACTGCAGGTACTCACTAAACAATCATCCACTGGAGGTACTCACTAAACAATCATCCACTGGAGGTACTCACTAAACAATCATCCACTGGAGGTACTCACTAAACAATCATCCACTGGAGGTACTCACTAAACAAATCATCCACTGCAGGTACTCACTAAACATCATCCACTGGAGGTACTCACTAAACAATCATCCACTGGAGGTACTCACTAAACATCATCCACTGGAGGTACTCACTAAACAATCATCCACTGCAGGTACTCACTAAACAATCATCCACTGGAGGTACTCACTAAACAATCATTCACTGGAGGTACTCACTAAACAATCATCCACTGGAGGTACTCACTAAACAATCATCCACTGGAGGTACTCACTAAACAATCATCCACTGGAGGTACTCACTAAACAATCATCCACTGGAGGTACTCACTAAACAATCATCCACTGGAGGTACTCACTAAACAATCATCCACTGGAGGTACTCACTAAACAATCATTCACTGGAGGTACTCACTAAACAATCATCCACTGGAGGTACTCACTAAACAATCATCCACTGGAGGTACTCACTAAACAATCATCCACTGCAGGTACTCACTAAACAATCATCCACTGGAGGTACTCACTAAACAATCATTCACTGGAGGTACTCACTAAACAATCATCCACTGGAGGTACTCACTAAACAATCATCCACTGGAGGTTACTCACTAAACAATCATCCACTGGAGGTACTCACTAAACAATCATCCACTGGAGGTACTCACTAAACAATCATCCACTGGAGGTACTCACTAAACAATCATCCACTGGAGGTACCACTAAACAATCATCCACTGGAGGTACTCACTAAACAATCATTCACTGGAGGTACTCACTAAACAATCATCCACTGGAGGTACCCACTAAACAATCATCCACTGGAGGTACTCACTAAACAATCATCCACTGGAGGTACTCACTAAACAATCATCCACTGGAGGTACTCACTAAACAATCATCCACTGGAGGTACTCACTAAACAATCATCCTGGAGGTACTCACTAAACAATCATCCACTGGAGGTACTCACTAAACAATCATCCACTGCAGGTACTCACTAAACAATCATCCACTGGAGGTACTCACTAAACAATCATTCACTGGAGGTACTCACTAAACAATCATCCACTGGAGGTACTCACTAAACAATCATCCACTGGAGGTACTCACTAAACAATCATCCACTGGAGGTACTCACTAAACAATCATCCACTGGAGGTACTCACTAAACAATCATCCACTGGAGGTACTCACTAAACAATCATCCACTGGAGGTACTCACTAAACAATCATCACTGGAGGTACTCACTAAACAATCATCCACTGGAGGTACTCACTAAACAATCATTCACTGGAGGTACTCACTAAACAATCATTCACTGGAGGTACTCACTAAACAATCATCCACTGGAGGTACTCACTAAACAATCATTCACTGGAGGTACTCACTAAATCAAATCCTAATTCACGATAACTAACCAAGATCTTATTGTGTAGGCAGTCAGCTGTGGTGGGAGCTGAGTTAGCCCACAGTTACACAGTTACACAGTTACACAGTTACACAGTTACGCAGTTACACAGTTACGCAGCAAAACGTCAAAAACTAACTAAAATAAAACAACCATGATGTCTGGGGAGACGAAATGGTTTCTTTATTGATTAATAAAACGGGTGTTTGTAATTTTATGTTAATTTTATTAAGGAACAATGCTGAAAACGATGAATATGTATTACGTATATCATCCATCGCTCTGATCTCTCTCTCTCTCTCTCTCTCTCTCTCACACACACCACACACACACACACACACACACACCCTACACACACACACACACACACATACACACACACACACACACACACGCATAAAACACACACATACACACACACACACACCCCGCATAAACACACACACACACACACACACACACACACATACACACACACCACACACACACACACACACACACACACACATACACACACACACACACACACGCATAAACACACACATACACACACACACACACCAAGTGCAAAGTCATGAAGTTTAGAGAAGGGCAAAGAAGACCGCAGACGGAGTACAGTCTACGGGGTCAGAGACTACAAACCTCACTCAAAGAAAAAGATCTTGGGGTGAGTATAACACCAGGCACATCTCCTGAAGCGCACATCAACCAAATAACTGCTGCAACATATGGACGCCAAGCAAACCTCAGAACAGCATTCCGACATCTTAATAAGGAATCGTTCAGGACCCTGTACACCGTGTACGTTAGGCCCATATTGGAGTATGCGGCACCAGTTTGGAACCCACACCTAGCCAAGCATGTAAAGAAACTAGAGAAAGTGCAAAGGTTTGCAACAAGACTAGTCCCAGAGCTAAGAGGTATGTCCTATGAGGAGAGGTTAAGGGAAATCAACCTGACGACACTGGAGGACAGGAGAGATAGGGGGGACATGATAACGACTTACAAAATACTGAGAGGAAATTGACAAGGTGGACAAAGACAGGATGTTCCAGAGACTGGACACAGTAACAAGGGACACAGTTGGAAGTTGAAGACACAGATGAATCAAAGGGATGTTAGGAAAGGGTTTCTTCAGCCACAGAGTATCGGGGAAGGGGAAAATTGGGTTTGGGAAGCGATGTAGTGGAGCCCAGGATCCTTTACATAGTTTTAAAAAGCAAGGTCCGATAAAGCCCCAGGGGTTGGGGAGAGGGGACCTAGTAGCGCCCCGTAAAGGGGGGGGCCGGGAGTTTGGGCCTCAAACCCCGCAACTTCAACTAGGGGAGTAAACTAGGTGAGTACACACACACAAAACCACACACACACACACACACACACACCCCACAATAACAAAAAAAAACACACACACACACACACACATACAACACACACACACACATAATACCACACCATACACACCAAAACAAAACACACATGTAAGTACGTGCCGGTAATCCCAGGAGGTTGGGGGTCAGGTCAAAAAGAATTTGGGGGGCCCACCCCAAAGGCCCCACGGAGACTTACATTACAACGCCCCAAGGGGCCAAAACCTACCTTTCGTAAAAATAATAAACCCACACTAACCCCCCAAAAAAAAATTTACCAAAAAATTTAAACCACCCAACACACACACACAACCCACACACACACACACCCCAAACACACACACACACACACAAACACCCCCACACCCCAACAAATATATCCAAAAAAAACACAAAAATCCCCCCCCCCCCACCACCAAAACATCTCACTACTTCCCCTGTTCCCTCCCCTCCCTCAAACACCCCCCCTCCCCCGTTCCCCCAAAACCCCTTTCCCCACCCCTCCCCCCCTCCTCTCCCACATAGCTACGTTCCTCCATATTTTCCCCCTCCACACTCTGAATACCACAACTAACCTAACATACAAAATTTTAACAAAAGGTTTCACATTTCTGAGGAAATCAGGATAAAAAAAAAAGGGGGTTTGCCAGAGAGAAACCCAAAAAAAACCCCAAGGGGACAGGAGGAGGAAACTGAAAAAGGAAAAGTTTGGGCACAGGGGCCTCATAAAAAGGGATCTTAAAAGGGGAAAAAGAAACTAGAAGAACTTAGCATGAGAAGGGAAGAGGGGAAAAAAATTGGAAACCCGGGGGAAAATGGGGGGTCTGAAAAAGGGGCAGCAAAAAGCTAGGTACAATTTTTAAAAGGGAGGAATTGAAAAATTTTAAACACCCCTTAAAAAACTAAAGAACTTTTTTGGGTTTGACAAAAAGGGGAACTGCCCTTTCAGCCACAAATAAGGGGACTGTGGGAAAAAAGGGGGCACAACGGGCATGGAGAAGCTCTATCAGAGGGGCCCTGTGGCAAATGAAAGAGATAAGTTTTTTTTGGAGGCCCAAAAGGGACAAAAACCGGCCCCCAAGGGAAACCCCCGAAAAGGGAAAATAAACCAGGCCATAAAAGCCCAAGTAAATAGCCAGTAAACTGATGAAAGGAAAGCTGCAGTGGGGGAAAACCCAAATTTAATGGGGGATACACGGGATAGCAGGGGGGAAATAAAAGGGGTTGAGGTCGTTTTGGGGGTTAAGGGGCTCCAGGAAGTTAAGGGGGAAAATTTTAAGAAAGAAAACAAGGAAAAAAACAACAATTAAAAAGCTTTATGAAAGCAAAAAGGAAAAAGAAGACACATGCCCCAAGCTGAAAAATTTTCGGAAAATTTAGGGGGGTTTTTTAAAAAAAAGAACCCCGGGCCAGTGGGGAGGCCCTTCAAGGCAGAAGCGACTCGGACCAGGATCCTGAAAGGAGAAAGCACGATTAAGGGACTGCTGGAAATTACAGGAAGGTGAAAATTCTACCGCGAAAAACCCACAAGAAGAAAGGCAAAAACTGGGGGAGATGGTAAAAAGGGCAAAAGGGAAAGGAAAAAAGGGGGGATGGAAAAACCCAGACGGGGAGACCCCAAAGCCCCAGGAAGAAGATAAAAATACCCCCTCCCTCACAACTTCCAAATAAAGCCCCCCAACCGGGTAAACCCCCAGTGAAACCCAAAACACTCAAAATCAAAAAACCCATGCCACATCCAATGCCCCCCCCCCACTAATTTACAAACCCCAAACCCCCCACAGAAAAAAAAACCCTAGTTCTTACCAGGTCTCCATTTCCCCCAACCCCAATATACCCCCCCAGACCACAGTTTAAAAAAGGGAAGTTGAAGGTGTGGTATAAAAAATGCAGATGGAATAAAAAAACAAGTTGAGGAGTGGCAAAATAATCAAAGAGACACCCCCAGACATAATAGCACCACGGGAAAAAAAAACTCACCAAAATTAATAACAAAATTCAATCTTTCCACCCGGATATAAAAGTCCTCGGGAAAACAGAGGGAGGAGGGGGGGAGGAGGAGTTGCACTGCTCCTTTTAAAAAACCAGGGGGGTTTTGAGAAAGGGAAAGGGAAAAGGAGGGGCAGGGGCCCGAAAAGGGGGACAAACTTAGGGGGAACAATCCATCTGGGGAATAAGGGGGATAATTGCAGTAATGTAAAACCCCACAAAAGAACTGCAGGGGGCCCAAAAGAAGAATACATGAGACAACAGAGCAAAAAATCGACACACTAGCCGAGGGGGGCCCCCAGGAAAGAGCACACAGGGGGGGAAGAAAATTTTACTAGTTTTGGGTGTTTTTTCCAATCAAAAGGAGTTGGGACTGGGAAAACCTGGACCCCCATGGGGGCCCCGAAACATGGAAAGAAAAATGAGGAAATGTGGTATTTTAAAAAACCTCATGCATAACATGTTAGAGACACTACCAGAGAGGAGGAGAGGATGAACCAGCAAGGCTGGACTTTTGTATTCCCCATAGTAGTTGGGACTCGAGGGTAAAAATGTATAAAAGGGCCCCCTTTGGAGCTAGTGATCATGGGGTTTTCTGTGCTTCGACTACATATTTTAGCCCCAGGTGGAGAAAAGAAAGGGGGAAAAATGGCGGGGAAAAAAACCAAACTAAAAAAAGGGGAAATACCGGGGCATGGGAAAACTTCCCTCAAGACATTCAGTGGGAGAGGGAACGGGCCCAGGAAAACCGAACAAAAAAATGATGGACTTTTAACAAAATGCAAGGGGGCCGAGGAGAGGTTTTTTCCCCAAAGGGAAAAACAGAAATAAGGGGAAGAACAGAACGAGTCCTTGGTTCCCCCAAAGGTGTAGGGAGAAAAAACAAAGGTTACTAGAGAATGGAAAAGGAACAGAAACAGAAAACCCTCAGGAAAATAAAGAAACCCAGCCGAAGACCAGAAACGAAAATGCACAGATAAAAAGGGAGGCCCCAGAGACAATATAAAAAAATGACATGCTTTCAAAAGAAAAGGACTGACCCAAAAGTTTTTGTACAGCCACATCGGGAAAGGAAAACAACAAAAAAGGGAAAGGTAATCAAAAGGGGAAAAGGGGTGAGGGGGGAATTTCACAAGAAACGCCCGAGGGGTTTTGTCAGGAGCTCAACACAAGATTTAAAGAGGTATTTCCCAAGGGGAAAAACCAGTGGACTCCCAAGAAATCAGAACGGGGGGGGCCACACCACAAGGGGCGGATGGGGTACATAAAACCCAAGGGGGAAAGGTGAAAAACTGTTTGGGGCGAACTTGACCCCTCAAAGGCGGGGGGCCCAACAACATCTCCCCAGGGGTTTTTAAAGGGAGGGAGCAGAGTATTGTGTGACCCTTTAAAAACAAAGATCTTCAACAAAATCATTTGAAACGGGGAACTCCCTGATGTAGGGAAAAATGGAAAAAGTACCCCAATTTTTTAAAAAAGGGAGAAAACCATGAGGCACTAAACTACAGACCGTTTTCACAAAACCATGTATAGAAAGCTAGGCATGGAGAAGATCACCCGGAGGGGGAGGGGGGGGCACCTGGAAAGAAAAAAGGGGTAAAATTTGAAACCACCGGGTTTTTCGGGGAAGGGAAAATTCTGTGTAAACAAACCTATTTAAGTTTTTTAAAGAACAATTGGGACAGAATTTAAGACAAAGAGAGAGGGGTGGATCGACTGCAAAAATTTTTTTTTTGGACGAAAGAAGGCCTTCGAAAATTTTTCCCTCACAAGAGGTTACAAAAAAGGGCTTGGGATCGGGCACACAAAACAGGAAAGGGCACTGCAATGGATCAAAAAGAAATATTGACGGGAGGCAAAAAACGATCTGGTACGGGGACGGGGTGTCAGAGTGGGGGGCCTTTTACAAGGGGGGGGTTCCACGGGGGTTTCAGCCCTTGGGGAACCTGTTTTTGTTCTTGGTTAATTTTTAAAACGCATAAGGGAAAGGGGATGATCAGAAGTGTCCTTTTTTTGCAGATGAGGGCGAAGTTAAGAGAAAAACCCCAAATGGGACGAGGACCAGGAAAGGACTACAAAGAGACCTGGAAGGCAAACCAACCCCTGGTCCCAAAACCCTGGCCCCTTTAAATTTTTCCCCTGCCAAATGCAAAGTCTGAAGAGGGGGGAAGGGAAAAGAAGACCGCGACACAAATTTTTTGATGGCCAAAGACTGCCAAACCCCCACCCCAAGGGAAAAAGATCTGGGGGTTGAGAAAAACCCCGAGCTATCCCCTTTGGGGGCAAAATTTCAATCAGAAAAACGGGGGCAGCATAGGGGAGCCTGGAAAAACCTACGGATAGGGGGTTCCCATACCCAGTAAGGTTTTCGTTAAGCCCCTTGTTCCCATCTACGTCAGGCCCATACTGGAGTTTTCAGCACCGTTTGGAATCCACACCTATAAAGGGCACGCCCAAAAAAATTAAAGGAAAGGGGCAAAGGTTTGCAAAAAAGGGAACTATTTCCCAGAGTGGGGGTTGGGCCCAATGAAGAAAAGGTTGGGGGAAAAATCGGCCTGCGCCCACTGGGGGGGCCCAGGGGGGGGCGGGGGAGCCCATGAAACGAAATATAAAAATCTGCCCCGGAAATGGGACAAGGTGGAAAAAGACGGGATGTTCCAGAGAGGGGAACCCCGACACAAAGGCCCACAATTGGAATTTGAAGACCAGGGGAATAAAAGGGGTGTTGGGAAAGAAATTTCTTCAGTCATGGGAGTATTTAGGCCTTTGAATCCTAAAAAGGGGATGTAGTGGAGGCAAAACCATACATAGTTTTAAGGCGGGTATGATAAGTTTCGGGGGCGGGGAAAAGAAAAGGACCAAGTAGCAATCAGCGAAGAGGCGGGGCCAGGAGCTGTGACTCAAACCCCTGCAACCAAAAAAAGGTGAGTAAAAATGGGGTAAAGGTACACACAAAACATAATTCACACATACGAACACAAAACACACACACCACCCACACACACACAAACAAAACACACAAAACACACACCAAAAACACCAAAAACACACACACACCACCCCCGGGCGAGGGGAAACCGGACAACATCTCCCGGGGGCCCTTTAGTAAGGGCAAAAATGCTTTTGAGTGCCCCAAACCCCAAAATCTTAAAACAAATCCCTTAAAACTTGGGAAAACTCCCAAAAAATTAAGGAAGAGGAAAAAATTTTCCCCCCAAATTTAAAAAAAGGAGACAGAAACGAGGATAAACTACGGGACCAGTGTTCTGACGTGTATAGAAATGAAAAGTATGGAAAAGATTTCAGGGGGGAGAGGGGGGGGGAAACACCTGGAACGAAAAAATTTATAAATAAAAACCCAGCATGGACTTTTGGGAAAAGGAAAAACCTGTGCCCAAAAAACCCTTCTAGATTTTTAAGAGGGGGGGTTAACAAAGTAAGACACGAGAGAGAGGGGTGGGTTGTTTTGCTTTTTCCTGGACGGGTAGGAAGGCCTTTGAACATTTCCCTCACAAAGATTAGGGCAAAAAGCGGGAGGATCAGGCGTTTTATAAACAGGGAGGGCACGGGCAATGGATCAGAAAATTTACCTACAGGGAAGGCAACAAGGTCATGGTGGGGTTGAAGATGTACACATTTGGGCCCCCCGTGACAAAGGGGGGCCCCCAAAAGGGGTCGTTCTGGGCCCAGTGTTTATTTTTGAATATCCCGAACGACATGTTTGGAAGGGAAAAGGATCTGAAGTGCCCCCAATTCGCAGATGATGGGGAATTTTGATGAGAAGAATTAAATCGGAGAGGTGAGGCAGGATGCAAAGAAAACCTGGACGGGCCTGGACCCTTGGCCCAAAACCCGGCCCTTCCCCGCATTAAACCTTCCCAAAAATGTAAATTTCATGAAGATTGGGGAGGGGAAAAGAAGACCCACAGACAGAGTATAGGCTAGGTGGACAAAGACAACAGACCTCACTCAGAGAGAAAGATCTTGGGGTGACCATAACACCCAAACACGTCACCGGGAAAACAAAATCAACCAAATAACGCTGCAGCATAACCCGGGGGCCCGCAAACCTGAGAAAAGCATTTCCCTTTCCTTAATACGGAATCGTTTAAGACATGTACACTGTTTTATGTTAGGGCCCCAACCGGGGAAAGCAGCACCCGTCCCGGAAAAACCCACACCCGGTCAAGCACGTAAAAAGTTTAGAGAAAGTACAAAGGTTTGGGAAAAAGGCTAGTTTTCCAAAAGCTCAGGGGGAAAGTCGTACAAGGAAAGGTTGAGGGAAATGGACTGGGCGCCTGTTTGGACAGAAGGGTCAGGGGGGACAGATAAAAAGACATACCAAAATACTTTCGGGGAAAAGACAAGGGTGGACAGAGACGGATGTTCCAGAGAGGAACACAGAAACAAGGGGGCCCAAATTTGGAAAACTGAAGACTCAAAACGATCCCCGGGACGTTAGGAAAATATTTCTTCAGTATGAGTCGTCAGGAAGTTGGGAAAAGCCCCCAACAAGGAAGTATGGAGGGAAGAAACCCTACCTAGTTTTAAGGAAAAGGTTTGGGGCAAAGCTCAGGAAGCAAAAAGGGAGAGGGCCAAATGCGATCAGTAAAGAGGGGGGGGCCCCCGGGGCTGAGTCTCGGAAACCCCCGCAACCACAATTTGGTGAGTACAAATTTGGTGAGTAAAACACACAACACACCACCAACACACCAGGGGCTCGGACTCGAAAACCCCCCCAAACCCCAACTAGGGGGAAATACCACAAAGAACCTGGGGACAGACTGGCCCCCTGGTCCCGCAACTGGCCCTTTTTTCGAATTTTTAAACCCGCCAAATGCAAAGTCCCTGGGGAAAATAGGGGAAAGGCAAAGAAGGGCCGCAGACAAGTGTTGGCTAGGTGGCCAAAGACTGTAAAAAACCCCCGTCAAGGGGGTATAAAAAACCGAGCAAAGGGCTTTGGGAAATCACATCCCCAGGTAACGTGCAGCATAAAAGGGTTGGGCCCGGCAAAAAGGAGAACTGCGTTCCCTACCTTAATAATAAACGTTCAAGACACTGTACACCGTTTTACGTCAGGCCCCTAAATGGAGTATCGACCCGTTTGGAAAAACCCCACTTTATTTAAAACCCCGCAAAAAACTAGAAAAAAGTGCAAAGGGTTTTCGACAAGGTTAGTTTTTCCCGACTAAAGGGGGAAAGTCTTATGAAGAAAGGTTTTTTGGGAAAACGGGCCCGATGACACTAGAGGACAGAAGGGTCGGGGAGACATGTAACGAAAATATAAAAAAACTGTGCGGGAAAAAGAAAAAGGGGACAAAGACAGAATGTTCCCGGGAGGGGAAACAGAAACAAGAGGTCGCAAATTGGGAAATTTTAAGACAAAAGATGAGTCAGAGAGATATTTGGAAGTTTTTTCTTCCGTCTAAAAGGTTGCAGGGAGTGGAAATAGCCCAGAAAATGCGTTTGTGGAGGAGGGAAACCTTTCATAGTTTTAAGACGAGGGAAAGATAAAGCCCCATGGGTGGGGGGAGAAAAGGACCCGGGAAACCAAAGGGGAAGAGGCCGGGGGCCCGGAGCTAAGCCCGACCCCCGCAAACCCCAAATAGGTGAGCACACACACAAAACCCACACAACACACACACACAACACCAAAAAACCCAAAACAAAAACACAACCCCACGCACACACCACCAAAGTCCCTCATTCCCCGGAAAAAAACAACCCCCCCCCCCCCCCCCCCCCCCCACAAACTTCACTACAAGCGGACGACAAAAAACATCCCCCCGATGAAGTTGAAGAGGTTTAAAAAAGTTGAGAGGGAGGAGAGAGAGAGAGGGGAGAGGGAGAAGTGAGGGGAAAAAGAGAAGAGGGGAGAGAGGGAGAGAGAGAGAGGGGAGAGAGGAGAGAGAGAGAGCAAAGAGCCCTTTTTTGTGACTGCCCAAAATGTCCTTTAAAAAAGGGAATCTACAGTGACGCTCTTGAACTTTCCCGTACGAGCACCTGGGGGTCCCCTACCTCCCTGGGTACATTTTAGTAACGGCCTTAAGGAGTTTTTTTGGGTAGTTTATAATGGAGCAATACTAAAAAATAAAATAATAAATATTGATTTTAAAAGCTTAATCATTAAGAACTAATTTGGGAAGGATTTATTAGGGTGGTGGGGTGGGACCGGGGGAGGAGTGCAAAGGGGTAGGGGTTAGTGGAGATAGGGTTTAAAAAGCGATGTAAAAAAGAAAAACAAAGCTGGTGCGATAGGTTAGGTTTTGTTGAACAAAACGAGAAGGGAAAAGGGTTTTTTCAAAGGTGGGACCTTTTAGTAAAGGAAGTCAGTCAGATTGAACATGGAAAGGGCGGTGAAGATGTCTGCAGTAAATCCTGCGTGCCCGCTGATTATAAGACAATCTATAAAGATAAGGTGAATTTACAGAGCGAGATGGGCGGCTTTTTAACTGGTTTTCCCGGCTGTTTTCTCCCTTTTGGTATCCATGGGGTAAGTCCCCGCGGTTTTGGTTTTGTAAATTTTTGAAGAGCTTAGAGTCTCAGGAAAACGACAATAGTGTGAAAAAGATGGGTAAAATTCCAATTTATTTTTACAGAAAAAAAAAAGTTTTTTTGGCCTTTTGGGTTTTTCAGTTTCGGAGCTGCCCCAAAAGAGTACTGTAAATGCTTGAAATCAGGGAAAGGGCGGAATTCCCGCATGAGTGGATGATCTTCTTTTTTACTGCCCCGAACCCCTGCTTGTCCCCGGAAACCCCCCCAAAAATACCCCTTTTTTTTTACAAAATGCGACATAATCAAAGTTTTTTAAAAACGAAGGAAAGATATTGGGGGGGGAGTTTGATTTTTCTGTATATCAACCCCTGCACTTTGTGAGTCAAAAACAAAAAAGGAAAAAAAATATGGACATGGCTGCAGGTTTATAATTGTGGGAAAAATTTCCCCTTTAAATCCCGCTCTGAAAAAAAAGGGTCGTCTAAAAAATTGGGCTTTGGATTATTATTTTCTCTGATACTATCTTTGATTTAGAACCTTCAGTGGGACGCGGGTTTTAATGTGGGGGAAAAAGGGCTGAAAAAGGTTTAAAAAAGATGAACCTAAGGTTTTGTAAGCAAGTGAGCTTAAATATAGGGGCTAACTTGAATGAAACGGCCTTCCAAGGAGGGGGGATTGGTTTTTAAAAAGTGGAGTAAACCCGAACTCCGGGGGATGCAGGGTTCCCAAAAAAGGGGGTTCCCGATTTCCCCTGTGTGGAATGCCTTCTTCAATTTTCCCCACTTTACCTATTTCAAAAACCCATGCCTATGCCAATGACTTTTATACTCTGACATTTTTTTATACAAGAAAGGAGTTTCCAGCTGCTCTCAGACACTCAATCATTGCTTATAGCCCCACCAACCCGGGGGGAAATAATGACGAATTTTCATTTCCTTGGGAAAATGGACTGATGAAGGTCTCTAGGCACTAATGAGGGAACTGTAGTAAGAAAAAGGGATATTATAGGGCCCCGGGATGAAGTGGAAAATTCTAGGAGTGAAAAATAAACCCGAAAATCTATGAAGAAACACAAAGGTAAATCTTGTAAGAAAAGGAAACCCAAAAGTTTAAAACTAGAGGCTGTAGAAATCGTACGAGGGATAGATGCGCTCACACCGTGAGAAAGCGCCACTTTTTTGGCTACCCCGGCCCCCCTTAAAAAAACTGTGGGCTTTGGACAGAAAGAGAAGCTGCAAACCCCTTTTGGGGGCTACCTTGTTCTCTTTTGTTTTGTTTTTTTGTCTGTCTGGTTTTCCTCTTTCTGTCTGTCTGTCTTCCCGTCCCCGTCTGGGCCTTCTCTCTCTCTTTTCTCCTCTCCCCCTTCTCTCTCTTTTCCCTCTCCTCTCTCTCTCTTCCCCCTCTCTCTATTTTTTTTCCCTCAATTAACCCAAAAAAGGGCCCAGAAAACTTCTTGTTCCCCCACCAATAAAAATTAATTTTTTGTCCGTTTATATTTAAAACCCCGAAACCTTTTAAAAAAAAACCCCAACCGCGCTACCCAAAAGCAAAAACATATGTACTATTAAAATTTCCAAAAAAAAGCACCAACACACTTAATTTAAATACAGCGGGATACAAGCCACGTACAAGTAAAAGCAAAACCCGTACCACAGCCTCAGGCTAGAATTTTCCAAACCCTAAAGGGAAATACTCGTTTCCAACCCAAGGGTATTTAAATACAAAATAGGAACTGTCCCCTAAATTTCCGGCTCCCCTTGTGGAATATTTGACCACCACTGGAAAAACAGGAAAACACTCCTTTTGGGGAAAATAAACCCGACCCGTATTTCCTTGGGAAAACAGACAGTCTCTTGAAATACAAGACCCCGGGCATTGCCATGGGAAACAGGCAGACAGCCCCCAGGAAAATGACAGACAGTCCTTTTTTTTAATTAAAAGACAGCCCGTCAGGGCTCTTTTTAAAAAGGCATCGGGGGGGGGGGGGGGAGGGAAAAGAAGAAAAAAAACAGGAATCTTTTTTTTTTTAAAGTTATTTTTTTTTGCATTTGTTTTACGAAAAATTTAAAAGAATACTAAAAAAAAAAAAAGAGTCTTACTAAAAAATGAACACCAATTAACATTTTAGGTAAAAAGGTTTAGTGGGAGGTTTTGGGGAAATAAATTTTATTAAAAAAAAGCCGGGAGGGCGAGGGCCCTTTAAAATTTTTAGGAAAAATTTTAGTAAGGTGAACTTCCGACACCCCCCTACCCATTCCCCTTTTTCCCCCCAAAAAATCCCCCCACAACCTCCAACAACCCCCCACAAAACCCTCCCCACAAACCCTCCCCCCTTTTTCACCTCAACAACCATCCCCCCTTTTCCCCCCAAAACAAATTTATCCCCCCACAACCCCCCTCCTTACCCCCCACCAATCATCCCCCCCCAAAACCCCCCCCTTCCCCCCCCCAACCACCCCCTTCCCCCCACAACCATCCCCCCCAAAACCAGGTCCCAATTTTTTTTTATAAAAAAGCAACTGTGACTGTGTCTCACATTTTTCTGTGTAATTAAAAGGGTTTTCTGAAGGAAAAAAAAAACGGGAAATTCCTATCTCCCTGACTCCCTTTTTTTTTTTAAACCCCCTTTTCTCTTCTCTCTCCCCCTCTCTCCTCTCCTCCTCTCTCCCGTTTCCTCTATGGGGGTTTTTTTCCCCAATTTCAGAGCAGGATAAACAACAGAAGAAGCTGTAAGCACTAATTTTTTTTTTTTGATAGGGGTGTGTGGTTTTGTGTGTGTGTGTGTGTGTGTGGGTGTGTGTGTGTGTGTGTGTGTGTGTGTGTGTGTGTGTGTGTGTGTTTTGTGTGTGTGTGTGTGTTTTGGTGTGCCCCTAATAAGTAGTCAGAGAAAAAATATTGCCACGAAGTAGCAGTGTACAAATGGGAAGAAAAAGGGGAAAGGGGCTGATGAGAAGGGGGTTTGGGAAACAAAGACCTTTGCAGTGTCAAAACAGGTACAACATGGAAATAAAAAACCCAACAACCCGGGAAAATCCAGTTTAAAATGGAAAGGAAAAATTAAAAAATACTTTGGGTTTTCCTTGTTTCCGGGTTCCCTTGCACCCTGAGTGTTGAGGATTTGGGCCCTTTTAAATTTAAGGTTTCTGGTCAATGTTGAAGCCTCGAACGGACTCTCCGAAGCCTGGGGGGTTTCTTTTTGAAGCCTGGGAAATACTTTCTGAAACCTAGGTCACTAGAAAACTGAAAACTATTCTAAGAAAAATGCAACCACACCTTTAAAAACCCGAAAAAACCCTGTGGCTGATTCCTCAGTTGTCTTGTTTAAAAAAGAGCAAAAACACCCTCTCTGGGAAAAAAAAAAATTCACGAAAAAACCCAAATTAAAAATTTGCAAAAAACAGATGAAACCCAAACCCCCCCATCAATAGAAACAGGGAAACAGACTCAATGATTTTTTTTCCCCCACTATAGGACCCAAAAACCCGCCCAAAAAATCCCAAGCTCAGAAAAACCCCACCCAAAAGGGCTACCCCCACTGGCAAAAAACCCGAAAACATGTTCCCAATCCCGGGGTAACCCTACGAAGTCTCCCTTAATTTTTCAACCCACTAAAAAACAAGGCAGGAGAATTTTTAAAAACCCCTTAAACCCCCCTTTATATACAAAAAAATGTACAAATACTATCAACCCAATTTTATTGCAACCTCTTTAAAAAAAATCATTGAATCCTCCACCTTCCCCACAGTTCTTTTAAAAAGGGAAGGGTCCCCCCCCCGATCCTAAAGGAGGAACCAAACAAATTTTTTAAAAAATATGGGGCCCTATCCAAATTTTCCCCCCTCTCTCAAAACTCTTCGAAAATTAAATTTATAAACGAACCCACTGCTTCTCCCCTCTCCCAAAACATTCTCAACCCCTGCCCAAATTTGGGTTTTAGGCCCAAAAAAAATACTAATGATGCTATTATACACATGCTAGAACATATATACACTGCAATAGAAAAAAAAGAAGTCCCACTGGGGATCTTCATTGACTTACGTAAAGCTTTTGATACAGTTGACCATGACTTGCTCCACGTAAAATTGTCACACTATGGTATTAGAGAGCACTCCCTCAACTACCTCAAGTCTTACCTCAGCAACAGAAGCCAAAATGTGTACGCAAATGGGGCAAACTGTTCCGCTCAACCAATTACAGTTGGTGTCCCACAGGAAAGTGTCCTTGGCCCTCTTCTCTTTCTCCTATACATAAATGACCTACCAAATGCTTCGCAATTACTCAAACCCACACTTTTTGCAGATGACACCACATACGTCTTCTCTCACCCGAGCCCAGTCACGCTAGCCAATACTGTAAACACCGAATTACAGAAAATATCTACCTGGATGAGGACTAACAAATTACACTAAACATTGACAAAACCTACTTCATTCAGTTTGGTAACAGAGCTACAGATGTACCTCTTAACATAACGATAAACAGATCACCTATCACAAAGCTAACAGAGGGAAAATTCTTAGGAATCCACCTTGATAATAGACTCAAATTTCTACACATATACAACAAATTTCTAAGAAAATTTCCAAGACTGTAGGCATACTATCGAAGGATACGGTACTATGTTCCACAGTCAGCCCTCCTGGCCATCTATCACTCTCTTATTTACCCCTATCTTACCTATGGAATTTGTGCATGGGGCCTCAACAAACAATTAACCATCTCAGACCGCTAATTACCCAACAAAAGGCTGCAGTTAGAATTGATAACAAATTCTCACTACAGGCAGCACCACTCCACCAA
>NC_069413.1:57229278-57231778 GCF_026875155.1 Cherax quadricarinatus
ACACACACACACACACACACACACACACACACACACACACATAGTGCAGGGAGAGTGACCCAGTAGCGGCCAGTGAAGAGGCGGGGCCAGGAGCTATGAATCGACCCCTGCAACCACAACTAGGTGAGTACACACACACACGTCTGCACTGAGTCTTCCAGTCGGATCTTCCACACAAGAAACTATTGAATTGTAAAAGAAATTAACGAAAAAATAATTCTGTCTGTCTGTCTCTCTCATTCTCTCACAATTCCTTCACTTATATTCCGTTTTCATTTTTGATCCCCAACCATAATACAAATATATACAAGAGTCTCTGTATTCGTCAGTCGAATATAGATGTGACTAGAAAGCAGAAGCAGCTAAGAGGGAAAAGCTGAAGTGATCAGTCCATCAGCCTTGAGAGGTATTCACCTCCATAGTCTTAAACAATATATATATATATATATATATATATATATATATATATATATATATATATATATATATATATATATATATATATATATATATATATGTATGAATGTATGTATGTATGTATGTATGTATGTATGTGTGTGTGTGTGTTGTGTGAGTATCCTCTATTCTCCATTCTAATTTTTATACAATCCCTACAGGAAAATTTGCATGCGAAGTATATCTCCATTACCGCGGGGACTCTAATGAACCAATTTGGCATTTATTTGGCCCCCAAAAATTGCATTTATTTTTTATTTCTGAATTACATTTAACGTGGAAAAAAAAAATTCTATCAAAATTCTTTTTTCGCTTGAATTGTGATGCATGATTTATATTCACGATATTTTGACTTGAAGAAATTATAATATATAGATATACACACACACACACACACACAATATATATATATATATATATATATATATATATATATATATATATATATATATATAAATTGTTCATGTATTTTGGTAATGTGAACACTATTGGCAGTTTTTTCATTTTGAAAATATGATTTCAATCTCATTCCGCTGCAATATCGTTCATCAACATCCATGTTGCAGTATTGTGTTGATGTCAATGAGGCCGGAAGTACTTACCCAAAATTGAAAATTTGGATTTGCGAGACCAGAGTTGTGGTGGAGAGAATCCTGGAGACCCATAGCATCTCCCCCCCCCCTGTGTGTCTCTCATGCACACTCTGTGTGACAGTAAAGGGCACTTGATTCAAGGTAGTGGAGCAGTCCATCTGTTTCTATTGTCTGTGTACTTTCTCACTCACTCTCTCTCTCTCTCTCTCTCTCTCTCTCTCTCTCTCTCTCTCTCCTAACATTCATGTAGACTGTTCTCTTTGTTCTTGTAGCTGAACCTCAATAACAGTTACAATATTTAGAACATTTGCAACAGCAATAATAAACACAACAATAACAACAATCATAGCAATAACAACAATAAAAAAATCACAACTCTAACAACAGTAACAATCACAACCATAACAACAATAACAATAACAACAATTACAATCACAGCAATAACAACAAAAAACAGTCACAGCTACTACAACAATCACAACTGCAATAATCACAACAACTACAATAATCACAACAACTACAATAATCACAACAACTACATCAACTGCAACTACCACGACAAGTACAGCAATCACTTGTACTACAACAACAACAGTAATCACAGAAGCTACAACAGCCACAACAATCACACTAGCTACAGCAACTACAACAATCACAGCACCTACAACCAGCGCTGCAAAGCAGCATCACCGTTGCATATTGCACATCATTTGCCCGGAAATCATTTCAGAAACTTCCATTGCAAAGCTACTCAACAGTCGCATATTTTTGCTTTGGAGCAGCAGCAGCAGCAGCAACCGAAGCGGCAGCAGTAGCAACAGCAGTAACGGCAACAGTAGAGGCAGCAGTAGCAGTAACAGTAGCGGCAACAGTAGCAGCAACATTAGCAGTAACAGCAGCGGCAGCAGTAGCAGCAACAGTAACAACAACAGTAGCAGAAACAGTAGCAGCAGCAGTAGCAGCAGCAGTAGCAGCAGCAGTAGCAGCAACAGTAGCAGCAACAGTAGCAGGAGCAAGCAGTAGCAGCGCAGTAGCAGCAGCAGTAGCAGCAGCAGTAGCAGCAGCAGTAGCAGCAGCAGTAGCAGCAGCAGTAGCAGCAGCAGTAGCAGCAGCAGTAGCAGCAGCAGTAGCAGCAGCAGTAGCAGCAGCAGTAGCAGCAGCAGTAGCAGCAGCAGTAGCAGCAACAGTAGCGGCACAAGTATTGACAAAGATTGCTGAAGCAGTAGCGACAACAGTAGTAGCAGCAACGGCAACAGCGATAACAGTGCCTACTGTAGCAGCATCAGCACCAGCAATAAATCACTTAACTTCATTATACAACAGAAACAAAATAAAGTTTCAACACAATCTGCCTTCAGTCAGTGGGAAGAGTAGTTTGTGTGTGTACTTACCTAGTTGTGGTTGCAGGGGTCGATTCATAGCTCCCGGCCCCACTTCTGCGCTGGTCGCTA
>NC_069413.1:57234278-57272451 GCF_026875155.1 Cherax quadricarinatus
TGTGTATTACTGTGAGAGTTACATGTGTATTACTGTGAGAGTTACATGTGTATTACTGTGAGTGTTACATGTGTATTACTGTGAGTGTTACATGTGTATTACTGTGAGTGTTACATGTGTATTACTGTGAGTGTTACATGTGTGTTACTGTGAGTGTTACATGTGTATTATTGTAAGTGTTACATGTGTATTATTGTAAGTGTTACATGTGTATTATTGTAAGTGTTACATGTGTGTTACTGTGAGTGTTACATGTGTATTATTGTAAGTGTTACATGTGTATTACTGTGAGAGTTACGTGTGTATTACTGTGAGTGTTACATGTTGTGGCATGCAAAGAGTACGTAACCTTTATTCGGCGCATGTACACACCCTCATTTACAGGCTATCTCCCCCAACCAGCGAACCAGGTTGCTAAGAGTTGATGATGGGGCCCCGTCGTTCAACTAGTGACCAGGTTCTAGCCAATAAGAAGATGGTTTTGGCAATCGCAGAGGTTATGTGGGTACCGCTCTCCTGTCTGCCCTTGTCATTCCCATTCTAGAGCTGGTTGAAGCACGGTCTGCTATCTTGTGGCTTCTATTTCTGCTTTGCTTACCGTGGAGTGCACTATACTTATCTCTGTACATAGTGTACATATTGCTGTTCTAAATTGGTGAAGGATAATATAAGTCTAAACTTTTTCTACTGTGTTTATTTGCTCCCATTACACCCGGGGTAACAGGCCATTTGGAATCCTGGGTTGTAATACATGTGTATTACTGTGAGTGTTACATGTGTATTATTGTAAGTGTTACATGTGTATTACTGTGAGTGTTACATGTGTATTACTGTGAGTGTTACATGTGTATTACTGTGAGTGTTACGTGTGTATTACTGTGAGTGTTGCAGAGGAACTAATGACCAAAACAGACTTGGTTATGTTAGTCAGATGTAAATGCCATTACTTTTTATTAGGTAATTAACCGAGTATACAAATGATGGCAACAATGTATTTTTCCTCCGGCCCAACATAAGCTGATACTCTTAATAATTATTACCAACTGTCGTCCAGCTGTACTCAAGCTTTACCTCAAATGTAAATTTGCTGAGCACGTGTATTTTTATAATTTTGGAAGCATTTGTTTATATTAACCATGTTCAAAATTATTTGAACTTTAATCATGGTAATGCTAATTTTTCTGTAGAGAATTACAATGTTAGATGTTAATATTTGTAGATGTTAATATTTAACGCTGTCAGCTACTCTGTGTTGTTAACCTTCCTCTGGACACCATCTACATTTTCCTGTAATTTGAGCTAAACAAAAATTATATCAAAAGAAATTATATAAAAATTTCTTCCTCTTTTGATTATTATATTTCTTTTTTTTTTTAAGAAAGAAATAAGTCTTTTTCCAAGGGATATAAAAGTCCTTTTCACACACAATAATTTTTTTTAACTTCAGCATTTCATTGTATTTAAATGATGCTTATAACATCAAATTTTTTTTTATGAAAAAATAAACTGTCTTCAAAAAACTTCAAGATTATAAAAAATCGATTTTCCACCAATTTTTTCGTTAAGCCTTTAATGATTGGCAGCTAGAGAACGCCTTCTGAGATCGGCTTCAAACCTTAAAACGCTGGTCGCTGCTCATTTTTGGATTTGTTTGCGTCTATTTGCTGATTTTTACTGAAGAAATTTTGAAAAAAAAAAATAGAGCACTGATTGTCATGTGATATTTTGCGAATGCTTCGCCCACTCAGTTAATGATCATCTTAGAGGCTACAAATGGTCATTAACAATGAAAAATGTGAAAGATTTATGCAGTATTAGGGGATGTTTCTCGCCCACCAGATTTCTGTAATCCAAGACGGAGGAGAGAAAACAGAGGAAAGTTTCTGAGGTCAGGTTGTGCGCGGAGTGGAGGGAGGAGCTGGGTGAAGCTGTGTACTGCTGAGGAAGGCGGTGTTCTGCTGAGGTAGGTTGTGTTCTGCTGAGGGAGGCGGTGTTCTGCTGAGGGAGGCTGTGTTCTGAGGTAGGTTGTGTTCTGCTGAGGTAGGTTGTGTTGGGTAAATGCTAGATCATAAAACTGCTTGTGTTTTGATCGATGGTGTTAGTAGCTGTGAGAGCAGATTCTAAGCAGTGTATGCGATGCAAGTCTGGTTCATAAGAACATAAGAACATAAGAATGTAGGAACACTGCAGAAGGCCTACTGGCCCATACGAGGCAGGTCCTTATCAAAACGACATCTACCTAAAGCTACTCAAGATGGCCATTTTGTTATTTTTGGAGTTCATGTGATGCTTGTGTATGTCTTGTGCTGTAAGATGCAGGCGTTGTTTAAATCGTCTCTCTGACAAGAATATTTGTCTACTGATGTGTTTTTTTATTTGAGACTCTTAGATGTTTCGCCCAAGTATGGTATATCACATGCTCCACATGGGATGGTGTAAGTGCCAGTGTTGGATACACGATATAATACTGCATGCTCATCGCTGTTACTAGCTTCTTAATAGTGATACATGTATAGAAAACAAAGAAAAAGGGGCTAGTAACCCCTTCTTCTGTATACATTACTAAATTTAAAAAGAATTTTTTTCGTTTTTCTTTTTAGTTCACCCTACCTCAGTGGGATACGGCCGGTTTGTTGAAAAAAAGTATAGGCCTAAGCAATAAGAGTGGACGTTTTTATAAACCTGTCCAAGTGGGAGAATGTTACAAAAAACGCGATTCTAAAAGCTTAAGAGATCTCCAGTGAATACTAGAAAGGACTGCCCTTCTAGCATCCAGCCTGTTACTGGGTTTTCGTAACAATTAGTCAGTATCCTTGTCCAATTATCCATTAGAATTCAGTATGAATTATTAGTGCTTTAGGATTACAACTGGTAGGCTACTAACTAGAGAAATTAAAATTTAATAAATTTATTAAGTCTAGAGGTATATTATCAAATTAAATTAAATTAATCACAGTAATCAAAATAATATTAATCAATTCTCTCGTATACAATAGTATTGTGCTGAAAGCACATATCACATTTATAATTCTTAAGTACCGTCTGGTACATTAACATTTAATAAGATATTACAAATATGTACAAGTAAGTTTGAGTGTATGTGTGTAAGTGCTCTAAGTAATTCGCTATGTCTCAAGACTCGACTAGACTTAAACAAGTGACTGACAAAGTCCTCAAATACACTAACTTCTTGACCGACTGGCAACCAGAACAGTCTGCTTGAACAATAAAAAGAATGCTAAGCCCAATAGCAATATAACAAGCAACTGCGACACACAATCAGGAACAAGGAGATAATATAACGACACTAAGTAGGGACCATCAGCAGATCCTCCACAAAAGTCACAAAACTCCCATACTACTGAATCTAAGTTCAGCATAAGAAAATCCCCGACTGTGATAATACACAGATACCAGTACAAGTTAGGTGAGAAGCTACAGCTCAGGACCTGAGCTGCTCAGTGTCTATGCGACAGACAACCTCAGTACAACGTCGAAAATCACTAAGTCTATATACAATGTTCTGAGAACAGAGTTCTACAGAACTAACAAGAATAAAGAAACAGACAATCTGTCCAACCACCAAGAGAGTCTAGACCAGACTGAATACTTCAGGCGAGGTGAGGACACCCCCCTCGATCACGTGATAGCTCCGTGGGTCGCTGCCCAGCAAGAAGCCGGCAGTCTAACGAGCCACAAGCGATAATTACAGTAGTTAGACAATCAAGACTTGAACTGAGCACTTAATATGTTACATCCTACCTAACAACATAACTAAGTCAAATAACAATATAAAGCAATACATTTACGATTTAGCTATTATCGCAAATATAAGCAATATAAAATTATATGAAAAGGTAATAATTACATGTATATACATAATCATTATATACATTATATATATTGCAACCCATTCAGGGGCTGCAACAGAGAACAATGTAGTGGTCAAACGTCTGCCTTCGTCTAATGCTGTTGAAGATCTCAATAATATTTATTGAGATCTTCAACAGCAGAGAACTGCAGCTGGGAGAATGTCCTGAGTGATCTTTCAAGACGACTTGAATCTAGTTTTATTAAACTCTTAAATAAAAACATACGATGGCTCCTCTCTTGAAGATTATTGGATAATTTATATATATACGTGTGTGTGTGAGTGAGTGGTGTGTGTGTGTGTGTGTGTGTGTGTGTGTGTGTTAGTTAGTTAGTTACCATTTTGTCCTAGGCACATGTCGATTAGACACTAGGCCTGTTGTATATGCGTGTTCGTGTGTGTGTGTGAGAGAGAGAGAGAGAGAGAGAGAGAGAGAGAGTGAGTGTAGGTGTGTGTGTACTCACCTATTTGTACTCACCTATTTGTACTCACCTATTTGTGGTTGCACGGGTCGAGTCTTAGCTCCTGGCCCCGCCTCTTCACCGGTTGCTACTGGGCCCTCTCTCTTCCCGCTCCATGAGCTTTATCAAACCTCGTCTAAAAACTGTGTATAGTTCCTGCCTCCACTGAAGAAATACTTCCTAATATCTCTCTGACTCATTTGTGTCTTCAACTTCCAATTGTGGCCTCTTGTTTCTGTGTCCCCTCCCTGGAACATCCTGTCTTTGTCCACCTTGTCTATTCCACGCAGTATTTTATATGTCGTTATCATGTCTCTCCTGACCCTCCTGTCCTCCAGTGTCGTCAGGCCGATTTCCCTTAATATTTCTTCATAGGACATTCCCCTTAGCTCTGGAACTAACCTTGTCGCAAACCTTTGTACTTTCTCTAGTTTCTTGACGTGCTTTATCAAGTGCGGGTTCCAAACAGGTGCTGCATACTCCAGTATGGGCCTGACATACACGGTGTACAGTGTTCTGAACGATTCCTTACTAAGGTAACGGAATGCTGTTCTCAGGTTTGCAGGCGTCCATATGCTGCAGCAGTTATCTGACTGATTTTGTGCTTCCGGAGACATGCTCGGTGTTATACCCCACCCCAAGATCTTTCCCCTTGAGTGAGGTTGGTAGGTGTGTGTGTGAGAAGGTTGTTGTGTGTGTGTGTAGGTGTGGGGTTTTGCGGGTTTGTATGTGTGTGCAGGTGTGTGGGTAGGTGTGTGGAGTGTGTGTGTAGGTTGTGTGTGTTTGTGTGTGTGTTTGTGTGTGTGTGTATGTAGGTACTCACCTAGTTGTACTCACCTAGTTGAGGTTGCGGGGGTCGAGTCCGAGCTCCTGGCCCCGCCTCTTCACTGATCGCTACTAGGTCACTCTCCCTGAGCCGTGAGCTTTATCATACCTCTGCTTAAAGCTATGTATGGATCCTGCCTCCACTACATCGCTTCCCAAACTATTCCACTTACTGACTACTCTGTGGCTGAAGAAATACTTCCTAACATCCCTGTGATTCATCTGTGTCTTCAACTTCCACTGCCTCACCACCACCACCTCTTCTCCAACACTGCCTCACCACCACCTCTGCTCCAACACTGCCTCACCACCACCGCCTCTGCTCCAACACTGCCTCACCACCACTTCCTGCACCATAACTGCCTCACCACCACCACCTCTGCTCCAACACTGCTTCACCACCACTTCTGCACCAACTGCCTTACCACCACCCCGTCTGCTCAAACACTGCCTCACCACCACCTCAGCTTCAACACTGCCTCACCACCACCACTTGTGCTCCAACACTGCCTCACAACCACCTCTGCTCCAACACTGCCTCACCACCACCACCTCTGCTCCAACACTGCCTCACACCACCTCTGCTTCAACACTGCTCACCACCACCACCTCTGCTCCAACACTGCCTCCACCACCTCTGCTCCAACACTGCCTCACCACCACCTCTGTTCCAACACTGACTCACCACCACCACCTCTGCTCCAACACTGCCATACCAATACCTCTGTTCCAACACTGCCTCACCACTACCTCTGTTCCAACACTGCCTCACCACCACCTCTGCTCCAACACTGCCTCACCACCACCACCTCTGCTCCAACACTGCCTCACACACCTCTGCTCCAACACTGCCTCACCACTACCTCTGTTCCAACACTGCCTCACCACCACCTCTGTTTCAACATGCCTCCCACCACCACCTCTGCTCCAACACTGCCTCACCACGACCTCTGCTCCAACACTGCCTCACAACCACCTCTGCTCCAACACTGCTCACCACCACCTCTGCTCCAACACTGCCTCAACTCCACCTCTGCTCCAACACTGCCTCACCACCACTCTGCTCCAACACTGCCTCACCTCCACCTCTGCTCCAACACTGCCTCACCACCACCACCTCTGTTCCAACACTGCCTCACCACCACCACCTCTGCTCCAACACTGCCTCCCAACCACCTCTGCTCCAACACTGCCTCACCACCACCACCTCTTTTCCAACACTGCCCCACCACCACCACCACCTCTGTTCCAATACTGCCTCACCACTACCACCTCTTCTGCAACACTGCCTCACCACCACCTCTGCTCCAACACTGCCTCACCACCACCTCTGCACCAACACTGCCTCACCACTACCTCTGCACCAACACTGCCTCACCACCACCTCTGCATCAACACTGCCTCACCACCACCTCTGCTCCAACACTGCCTCACCACCCCCTCTGACCAACACTGCCTCACCACTACCTCTGCCCAACACTTTCCTCACACCACCTCTGCATCAACATGCCTCACCACCACCTCTGCTCCAAAAACTTGCCTCACCACCACCTCTGCACCCAACACTGCCTCACCCTACCTCTGCACCAACACTGCCTCACCCCAAACCTCTGCACCAACACTGCCTCACCACCCCCTTGCACCAACACTGGCTCACCACTACCCCTGCACCAACACTGCCCACCACCACCTCTGCACCAACACTGCCTCACCCTACCTCTGCAAACCCAAAACTGCCTCACCACCACCTCTGCATCAAACACTGCCTCACCCCCACCTCTGCACCAAACACTGCCTCCCCACTACCTCTGCACCCAAAACTGCCTCACCACTACCTCTGCACCAACACGCCTCACCCCTACCTCTGCACCAACACCCGCCTCACCACTACCCTGCACCAACAATGCCTCACCACTACCTCTGCACCAACACTGCCTACCCCTACCTCTGCACCCAAAACTGCCTCACCACCACCTCTGCATCACACGCCTCACCATACCTCTGCACCAACACTGCCTCACCACTACCTCTGCACCAACACTGCCTCACCACCACCTCTGCATCAACACTGCCTCACCACTACCTCTGCACCAACACTGCCTCACCACCACCTCTGCATCAACACTGCCTCACCACCACCCCTGCTCTCAACACTGCCCCAAACCAACCCCCTCTGCCCAACACTGCCTCCCACCACCCTGCATCAACACTGCCCCACCACCACCTCTGCACCAACACGCCTCACCACCACCTCTGCTCCAACACTGCCTCACCCCCACCTCTGCCCAACACTGCCTCACCACCACCTCTGCACCAAACTGCCTCACCCCAAACCCCGCCCAACACTGCTCACCACACCCACTGTCCAACAGGGGTTCACCACCACCTCTGCTCCAACACTTCTTTCCCTTGCTCTTGTTCCTCTTCCCCCTTTTTTACCACCCTTTATTGTTTAAAAAATTCTTTCTTCAATTTTTCTCTTGTCACAACCCTAATATTCCTTCCCTTCCAATTTTTTTATTTTTATTCCTTTCCCCATCCCCCCACCTCCCTCCCCCACACTCCCTCCCCCACACTCCTCCCAAATCCCTCCCCCACTCCCTCCCACATCCCTCCCACCTTTCCCCCCCACACTCCCTCCCAACTCCCTCCACACTCCTCCCACACTCCCTCCCACACTCCCTCCCCACACTCCTCCCACACTCCCTTCGCACCTTTCCCTCCAACTCCCTCGCACCTTCCCTCCCACACTCCCCCCACACTCCCTCCCACCTCCCTCCCACCAACCCTCGCACCCTTTCCCCCCCACACTCCCTCCACACTTCCCCCCCCACTCCCTCCCACTCCCTCCACCTTCCCCCCACATTTCCCCCCAAACCTTTCCCCCCCACATTTCCCCCACACACTCCCCCATCCCTCACTCCCTCCCACCATTTCCCTCCACATACTCCCTCCACATTTCCCCACAAATTCCTCCCACATTCCCTCCCCACTTTCCCCCCCACATTCCTCCCACAACTCCCCCCCACATTCCTCCCATACTCCCTCCCCATTCCCTCCCACACTCCCCCCAGATTCCCTCCCACACTCCTCCCCCATTCCCTCCCCACCCCTCCCTCACATTCCCTCACATACTCCTCCACATTCCCTCCCAACACTTCCTCCCACATTCCCTTTCCCCCACTCCCACATTCCCTCCCATCCCCTCCCACATTCCTCCCACACTCCTCCCAAATTTCCCTCCACATCCCTCCCACTTCCCTCCCACTATCCTCCTACATTCCCCCCTTACACTCCTCCCACATTCCCTACATCCTACACATTCCCCCCCACACTCCGCCCCCCATTCCCTCCCCCCAAACCTCCCACATTCCTCCCAGCTCATCCCAAAATGCCAATACGCAATTTCTCATGCACAACGCTGTAATTTGCTCACACAGGGGTGTCTCCCCCCACCCCCTTAATCACTTGCCACCCCCGCGTCTACCTGTATTTTCCCCCCTCCTGCCCTAACCTCTCTCACTGTACCCTACCCACAGTTTTTTTCTTCAGGAAGTTTGGCTTGAGTCGTGTTTGTCTAGCGCATTCTCTTGCCCAAATTTCTTCCCCTCATTTTTGCCTCCTCTTTTGCCCTCATTCTTTGCCCAAATTCTTTCCCCTCTTTTTCTTGCCCAAATTTCTTTTCCCCTCATTCTCTTGCTCTCACTCCTTGCTCTCATTCTTTTTGTTCCATTCTCTTGTTTCATTCTTTGGCCCTTTCCCTGCTCTCATTTCTTGCCCTCATTTCTTCCCCTCTTCTTTTGTCCTCATTCTCTTGCTTCTTTCTTTTGCCTATTCTCTTCCCCTCTTCTTTGCCCTCATCCTTGCCATCATTCTCTTCCCTCATTTTTTGCTCTCATTCTCTTGCTTATTTTTTGACCCTTTCTCTTGCTCTCATTGTTTTTCTCTCATTGTCTTGCCCTTTTTTCTCTTGCTTCATTCTCTTCCCCATTCTCTTGCCCTCATTCTCTTGCCTCTTCTTTTTGCCTTCATTCCTTGTTTAAATTCTTTTCTCTCATTCTTTTGCCTCATTTTTTTTTCCCCTCTTATCTTCCCCTGTTTTTCTTGCTCTCTTTTCTTGCCCTCATTCTCTTGCTCTCATTTCTTGTTTTTTCTCTTGTTTCCATTCTCTTGCTCCATTGTCTTGCTCTTTATCTTCCCCTCATTCTCTTCCCTTCATTATTGCTCCATTCTCTTGCTCTCTTCTCTTGCTCTCTTTTTCTCTCATTCTTACCCCCTTTTCTTCCCCTCATTTCTTGCTCTCATTTTTCCCCATTCTCTTGCCCTCTTTCTTTTGCTCTCATTCTTTCTCTCATTCTCTTGCCATCATTCTCTTCCCCCTATTCCTACCCCCTCTTCTTTGCCCATTCTTTTTGCCCTCATTCTCTTGCTCTCATTTCTTGCCCTATTTCTTGCCTCATTCTCTTCCCCCATTCTTTCCCCTCATTCCTTGTTCTTTTTTGCCCTTATTCTCTTGCTCTATTTCTAGCCCTCTTTCCTTGCCCTCATTCTTTGTCTCTTTCTCTTGTTTCCTTTTCTTTTCTCATTCTTTTCCCCCTCATTTTTTGCCTCTTCTTTCCCCTCTTTCTTTTTGCTTATTTCTTGCTTCTTTCTTTTGCCCTATTTTTTCCCCTCATTTCTTCCCCTTTTCTCTTGCTTCTTTCTTTGTCTATTCCTTGCTTCTTATTTGCTCTCTTTGTCTTCCTCTTGTCTTGCTCTCTTTATTTTCCCCTCATTCTTTCCCTCTTTTCTTGTCTCATTCTATTGCTCTCATTCTCTTGCTCTCATTCTCTTGTCTCTTTCTTGCCCCTTCTTTTGCCCTTTTCTTGCCTCATTTTTCCCCCTCATTTTCTTGCTCTATTCTATTGCTCTCATTTCTTGTCTATTCTTTGCTCTCATTCTCTTGCTCTCATTCTCTTGCCCTCATTCTCTTGCCCCATTTTCTACCCCCTCTTTCTCTTCCCCTCATTTTCTTGCTCTCATTTTTTGCTCTTTCTCTTGCTCTCATTTCTTGCCCTCTTTTCTTGCCCTCATTCTTTCCCCTTATTTTTTTTGCTTCTTCTATTGCTTCATTCTCTTGCTTCATTCTCTTGTTTCCTTTCTCTTGCCCTCATTCTTTGCTCATTATCTTGCCCTATTTTTTGCCCTCATTTTCTTGCTCTCATTTATTGCTCTCTTTCTTTGCTTCTTCTTTGTTCATTTTTTCCCTCTTTCCCTTTTGCTTCATTTTCTTGCTCTCATTCTTTTGCCTCTTTTCCTTGCTCTATTCTTTGCTTCTTCTTTGCCCTTTTCTATTCCCCTCATTATCTTGCCCTCATTCTTGCCCTCATTTTTTTTGCTCTTTTATTCCCTTCATTCTCTTGTCCATTCTCTTGTTCATTCTCTTGCCCTCTTCTCTTCCCTTCTTTTCTTGCTTCTTCTATTGCTTCTTCTCTTGCTCCATTCTCTTGCTTCATTCTCTTCCCCTCATTTTTGCCCTATTATCTTCCCCTCTTCTCTTGCCCTCATTTTCTTGCTTCATTCTTTGCTTATTCTTTGCTTTTCATTTTTTTTTGTCTCATTTCTTGTTCATTCTCTTGCTCTCCATTCTCGTCCTCATTCTCTTCCCCTCTTTCTTGCCCTTATTCTCTTCCCCTCATTCTTTGCCCCTCATTCTCTTGTCCTCTTCTCTTGCCCTCATTCTTTCCCCTCTTCTCTTCCCCCTCGTTTTTTTTCCCCTCTTTTCCTTGCCCTCATTCTCTTCCCCTCATTATCTTGCTTCATTTTGTCCTCATTCCTTTGCCCTATTCTTTGTCCTGTTTTTGCCCTCATTCTCTTCCCCCTTTCCCTTTCCCTCTTTTCTTCCCTTTCTCTTTCCCTCATTCTCTTGTCTTATTCTTTGCCCTCATTTTCTTGCTTCATTCCTCTTGCCCTCTTTTCCTTTGCCTTCATTTTTTCCCTCTTTCTCTTCCCCTCATTCTCTTGCATCATTCTTTGCCCTCATTCTCTTGTCCTCATTTTTTCCCTTTTTTTATCTTGCCTCTTTCCCTTTCCCCTCTTTATCTTGCCCTCATTCTCTTGCCTTTTTCTTTTCCCCTCATTCTTCCCCTTTTCTCTTGCCTTTCTTCTCTTCCCTCATTCTCTTGTCCTCATTCCTTGTCCTCATTGTCGCTAAAATTTTCTTGAGCATCACTGTTTTGTTCTCATTCTCTTTCTCCTGGTCTTTTCCCAAAAACTTTTTTTCTTTTAATTTCTTTTTAATTTGCCCCTCGAAATATTGTCCTCGGGTTTTTGTCTTCCGTTTAATGTCCCCCCATTTATTGTCCTCCTGTTTTTCCCCTCCTACATTGCCTCCTCTTAATGTGTTCCCCATCTGTTTATTCTACTCACCTCACACCCTCATTCTATTCCCTTAACCCTTTTCCAATGGGATTTTCTCCCATTTCTAAAACTCTTTCTCTCTCTCCTTATATTTACTGCTCTCTCTCTATTCCTTCCGCTCTCCTCTCTATTCTCTATCTCTCCCCTTTCCCTTCCTTCTTATACAAAACGTGCAGTACAGAGGGATGATTTGTTCCCTTGGGGGGGAAATCTTGATCCGAGGAAATGGATCCTTTTACTCGGGACGAACCCGATTACCTCCCATTTTTTTCCACCCCCCGGGGCTGTTAACCCTTTAAAGGGCCCGTTTTCAAAAGGAAAACTGCAATATTTATTTTTTATGGGGTTTTGTTTTTTGCTGTTTACTCCCCAAACCCCCTCAGGGAACATTCTCAAGGGCTCGCAGGGAACATCCCCAGGGGAAAATCCTCAGGGGAAAGTCTTAGGGAACATCCTTAGGAAACCTTCTCAGGAACTTCTCAGAGAAAATTTTTTAAAAACATCCTCAGGGGAAAACCTTCGGGGAAGTCCTCCGGGAAATTCCCCAGGGGAAAAGCTTAGGGAAAGCCCCAGGAAAATTTCAGGATTTTTCTTAAGAAAACCTCAGGGGAAAATCCTGTGAACACCCTTTGAGAAGGGCCCCAGGGGAAAATCCTCAGGTAACATTCTTCATTTTAAGAGCATCCCTGGAACATTCAGGGAAAACGTCAGGAAAATCCCCAGGAAAATCCCCAGGGAACATCGTCAGGGAAAATCCAGGGGGAAAACCTAGGAAAAAAATCCTCAGGAAAAAATCCTCAGGGGAAAATCCTAGGGAACATCCCCCAGGGAACATCCCAGGGAAAAATCCCCAGGGAACCATCAGGGGGAAAGCTTGGTTTTTAAGTACATCCCTTAACCCCAAATTTTAAAGGGGTATTTTTTGGATTTCCCCCAAAAAGGGTATACTACAGAAATCCCCTAAAAAAAAGGGGGGTATTCGTGTTGCCCGGGCGCTGGGATTAAGGGGTGTGGACCCTGTTTTTGGCGTGATGGAACACATCGAGTTTTTCTTTCATTTTTCTCGAAAAAGGATGAATATATTTTGGCTTGCCTTAAAAAGGGGGGCCCCTAGTTACACTGGCATGCGAAACTAAGCTGCGAAAAAGTGCTAATTGTCACATTGTTTAGGTTCTGGAAGATACAGAGCTGCCAGGCAAGTAGTTACCAGTATTTTCATTTGCTTGTGATGAGTTATAATTTTCACAGATATGTATAAGTTACACTTAACATAACCTAACTTAAAACAAAGTACAATAAGAAAAAATGTAAACAGGAAACGTTGAGAAGTTAACGATGGTTAACGAGTAAATGAGTTTCACATAGTCCACTACACCTGTCTTGTGTGTGTGTGTGTGTGTGTGTATGTGTGTGTGTGTGTGTGTGTGTGTGTGTGTGTATGTGTGTGTGTGTGTGTGTGTGTGTGTGTGTGTGTGTATCAGGAATACTGGGTGGAAATAATTAAATTTTCAGTTGCCTGGACGAAAAATTTTAATACCAGTATTTCTCATCGAATGTATTTATTTACTTGTATGATACGAGTCCCCTCACCTGCACCTCCAGGAGGACCTCAGCTATGTAAACAACACAGTGAAACACAAATATAGATGCAACAGCCCCTTCTTCCCTGTGTTCCGCTCTTTTGTTTTTTTTCTTTGTCTAGCTTAAGTAAACATTTGCAAGAGTTAGGTTATCGTTTTGCAAGTCTCCTCAAGTTTATCTTGAGAGATCCTCATCTCCACCGGGTATATACACACTGAGAGGTGTATTTCTTTCAGCGTATATATGCTAAGAGTTTACTTCAATCCTTTTCCTAGGGATCAAAGTATTCTTGTCTGGTGGTGAAAAGGTGCAGCCTTAATGACCCTCGTGCAGTCGATAGGCTTTAAATCCCATTATCCACCCAACCAACCATCATCCCCACTTGCCTGCTTCTTACTCTTCTTCATCTCCTCGTTTATCAAAGGTTGCTTCCCAGCTCTCCCATTTCTACCATGGTAATGCTGGAGGACACACCCTTCGTCTACTCTAGTAGCTATTACCTTACCGACTTCTGTCACTATGCCTCACTCAGTCCGGATCAAGTCAAGTCATCAGTGGTTCATTTACTGTCTTCCTACACCACCACAACTGTCTCTCCCTCCCTCTCTTCCTCGCTCACTCTCTCCCTTCCTTCCTCCCTCGTTCCCTCGCCTTTACCACAAAACTGTCCTCTTTTCCTGCCTCCTCCACACCATCACAACTCTCTCCCTCCCCCCACACACTCCTCCAAATCTCCCACACTCCCCTCACCCACATCACACAGTTCCATTCATCACCCTGAAATCTCCTCCACACCTCCCCAACGTTGCCCTTACAAAGTTCCCCTAACCCTATCCCCATTCCCTCCACCCCACACACCCAGTCCTTCACCTCATCACCCTTCAGTTACCCCTCACCCCCACGTCACACACCCCATCACCCCCACTGTTCCCATCACCTCACCACACACACTAGCAAACGAAGACTACACATAAAACTCTCTCCAACCACACCTTCCAAGAATTTCTCCGCCTCACTTAGGCTTGTGACTGCTTTCCTATTCCTCTTTCTTCTTTCTCTCTCTCTCTCTCTCTCTCTCTCTCTCTCTCTCTCTCTCTCTCTTCTCTCCTCTCTTCTTTATCTCTGTCTCTGTCTGTCTGTCTGTCTGTCTGTCTGTCTGTCTGACTGTCTGTCTGTCTGTCTGTCTGTCTGTCTGTCTCTCTCTCTCTCTCTCTCTTTATCTCTGTCTCTGTCTGTCTGTCTGTCTGCCTCTCTCTCTCTCTCTCTCTCTCTCTCTCTCTCTCTCTCTCTCTATTTTCTCCTGTGTTTACACCAGCCTCCATGCGTACATGAACCGGTGTGTAAAAACGAATCTGCGTGTGTACTTAAGCTTATGTGTGTACATGAGTCTTTGTGTGTATGTATGCGTCTATGTGTATGTATGCGTCTGTGTGTACACGAGTCTCTTTGTGTACATGACTAACTGGGTGTTGACAAATCTCTGTGTTCGCGAGTCTCTGCGTATTCTGTGTGTGTACACGAGTCACTCCGTGTACACGAGTCACTCTGTGTACACGAGTCACTCTGTGTACACGAGTCACTCTGTGTACACGAGTTACTGTGTACACAATCTTCCTCGTAACATTCAGATATTTCCCAGCACTCTCCTCTCCACCCTTCATATTTCTTTTTCCATTTCCCCCACTTTCCTACACACTTCCGTAGCCTTTCTCTCTATCTCTCTCTTTTAGCTTTCCTTTCCGTTTTCCATGCCCTCCATAACTTTCGTATTACAACACACACACACACACACACACACACACACACACACACACACACACACACACACACACACACACACACACACACACACACACACTCACACACACACACTTGCTCGTTAATGCAAATATCAAACCAGCCAATCACGTGGCAGCACATCAGTATCTAAAAGCATGGATACATGGTCAAGAGTTTCACTTATTGTTCAGATCAAGCAAAAAGAATGGGGAAGAAATGTGATCTAAGTGACTTTGACCGTGGAATGGTTGTTGATGCTGGACGGGGTGTTTGTGTATCTTAGAAACAGCTGATCTGGCATTTTCATGCACAAAAATCATCGCTTAAATTTACAGTGAATGGTGTGAAGTACAGAAAACATCCAGTGTGTGGTAGTTCTGGGAGCGAAAATGCCTTGATAATGAGAGAGGTCAGAGGAGAATGGCCAGACTGGTTCAACCTGATAGACAGGCGACAGTAACTCAAATATTCGTTACAACAGTAGTATACACAAGAGCCTCTTTGAACGCACAACACGTCGAACCTTGAAGTGGATGGGTTACAGCAGCAGAAGACCACTCCTGTCAGCTAAGAACAGGAAAATGAGGCTACAGTAGTCACAGGCTTACCAAAACTTGACAATTAGAAACTGGAACAGACGATTCAGGCGAATAAAATTTTCTCCTGCAGCATACTGCAGTTTGATATACTAGCTAGGTATACTAGCTTAATTTACTACCAACACAGAGAGAATTTATCAACAAAATGTTGGAGTCTTGAGTACAAGTTACCAGTGAGCCAAAGGATATTATATAAATCCAGTTGATATACATGAAGGTCCTCTTAATTTCTCTGTTAGGCAGGAACTTAATAGCATTTTGTCAGATTCGTCTACTTAAATTGGTTTTAGAGTAGAGTATGTTGGATAATAGGACACAAGTGCAACTAATGTGATATTTTATTGTGGTAATGTTACGTTCTCCAGGAGCTTTGTCAAGCAGTGGTTTTCGAGTAGCCTCTAAAACAGATTTACTTTGAAATCATAATAACTTTGCTACACGCTCTCACACCACAAGTTAATGTCATTTACATGTTAAACCTACTGTGCTTGATCTGTTGGTGCCGGTGTGCACGCACTGACACATAGGTAGTTACCACTGTGTACTCACTAACAAACGTGGGTACCACTGTGTACTCACTAACAAACGTGGGTACCACTGTGTACTCACTAACATAATCTGTGACCCCAATGAAAATAACCCAAACTGATTTTTTTTGGTCATCCTAGGTTCTCCACACATATGCCGCTATGTGGGATAGTCTTTTCAGACCATCACATTTTACTGGAGGAACAAACTAACTCTCACACACATATCAGAGCACTGACATCTGACCCTCGTCAGTTAAACCTTTTATTTGGTTGGTTCGCCTAAAAGCCTGTCAACTACGCTAGGTCAAGAATATATTATTCCCTAAAGTAGAGATTAAGGTAACTTTTCAGCTTATATACACTAAGAGGCAAACACCTCACTATGTATACATCCTGTGGTTCTCCATTTTAGTCTCGGAACGATAATGTATGTTTATTCACACACCCACACACACACACACACACACACACACACACACACACACACACACACACACACACACACACACACATATATATATATATATATATATATATATATATATATATATATATATATATATATATATATATATAAAACACTGGTCTCTGGCTGAAGGAGACTCGAACCTACGAACCTTGGAACAAGGTACGCATGTGCTTTACCAATCTACCCACACTGGACCAATACCTTGGAGTCCAGCTTGCGCTAGACTTTGATCCAAGGCAGCCAGCTTTCATGGAGAAGGCTTACAGCTTTTCATCTCATCCCCTGCATGCATCAGCCTTACTAGAGATATTAACAATGCAAGGAATTCGCAAGAGCAGGCGAATATATATATATATATATATATAATATATATATATATATATATATATATATATATATATATATATATATATATATAAAATATATATATATATATATAATATATAATATTTGAAACGTTGCCACAACGAGAGAGCCCTTTCTGCACTTCTGCCTTTTCGTCAATATTGTCCACCAGCACGACATCTGGTTCTATTCTTCTCAGTCCAATGCATGTCACTGTCTCTTTCTCTCTGCTTCTCTCTGTCTCTTTCTGTCCTTTCTTTATTCATTTTTTCCATGCTTCTCTCCCGTTCCTGGTTTTGCTCCGCAGTTTTCCCGCTGCCGCATCTCTCCCGGGATACCCGAGTTATGATAATCTTAATGCTCTCCGGGGATTCCCAAATGCTGTTGAACTGAATCATCGTGAACCTGACAGCGCAGGTGGGTGGTGGTGGTGGTGGTGGTGGTGGTGGTGGTGGTGGTGGTGGTGGTGGTGGTGGTGGTGGTGGTGGTAGGTGATGGCAGTAATGGTGACAGTGGTAATGGTGGTAGTGGTGGATGATGGCAGCAATGGTGACAGTGATGGTGGTAGTGGTGGATGATGGCAGTAATGGTGACAGTGATGGTTGTGGTGGTGGTGATGGCAGTAATGGTGACAGTGATGGTTGTGGTGGTGGGTGATGGCATTAATGGTGATGGTTGTGGTGGTGGGTGATGGCATTAATGGTGACAGTGGTGATGGTTGTGGTGGTGGGTGATGGCATTAATGGTGACAGTGGTGATGGTGGTAGTGGTGGATGATGGCAGTAATGGTGACAGTGATGGTTGTGGTGGTGGGTGATGGCATTAATGGTGATAGTGGTGATGGTTGTGGTGGTGGGTGATGGCATTAATGGTGACAGTGGTGGTGGTGGTTGTGGTGGTGGGTGATGGCATTAATGGTGACAGTGGTGGTGGTGGTTGTGGTGGTGGGTGATGGCATTAATGGTGACAGTGGTGGTGGTGGTTGTGGTGGTGGGGTATGGCATTAATGGTGACAGTGGTGGTGGTGGTTGTGGTGGTGGGTGATGGCATTAATGGTGACAGTGGTGGTGGTGGTTGTGGTGGTGGGTGATGGCATTAATGGTGACAGTGGTGGTGGTGGTTGTGGTGGTGGGTGATGGCATTAATGGTGACAGTGGTGGTGGTGGTTGTGGTGGTGGGTGATGGCATTAATGGTGACAGTGGTGGTGGTGGTTTGTGGTGGTGGGTGATGGCATTAATGGTGACAGTGGTGGTGGTGGTTGTGGTGGTGGGTGATGGCATTAATGGTGACAGTGGTGATGGTGGTAGTGGTGGATGATGGCAGTAATGGTGACAGTGATGGTTGTGGTGGTGGGTGATGGCATTAATGGTGATAGTGGTGATGGTTGTGGTGGTGGGTGATGGCATTAATGGTGACAGTGGTGGTGGTGGTTGTGGTGGTGGGTGATGGCATTAATGGTGACAGTGGTGGTGGTGGTTTGTGGTGGTGGGTGATGGCATTAATGGTGACAGTGGTGGTGGTGGTTGTGGTGGTGGGTGATGGCATTAATGGTGACAGTGGTGGTGGTGGTTGTGGTGGTGGTGATGGCATTAATGGTGACAGTGGTGGTGGTGGTTGTGGTGGTGGGTGATGGCATTAATGGTGACAGTGGTGGTGGTGGTTGTGGTGGTGGGTGATGGCATTAATGGTGACAGTGGTGGTGGTGGTTGTGGTGGTGGGTGATGGCATTAATGGTGACAGTGGTGGTGGTGTTATTAAGTAACCGAGAAAGCTTGTATCATGAGTATTTAGAAAAGTCGCATGAAAGTACTCAGTCACTCTTATCCAATATACCTTGTTTACATTCTTAAAGGACAGTTTCCACCCTGGACCTTGATATCATCTGTTCGAGCTAAAGTCATTTATGCGCTCACCAAAGAGGCGAGTGTTCTTTGTAAACCCATCTTGGTATATCATGATTCTAGTTTTCTTTCTTGATCTTCCCTTCTGCTTCACCACATTGTTCCTCTAGAATATTTCATCAATAGCTTCGTCTATTTCTTATCCTGTTTCTCACTTTTGTTTTAATTGTCAGGTCTTACCTACAATCATAATCATTCGTCTCGTTTCGCGTTTCACAGTCTCCTATAGTTCGTATTGTCTTGTGTGATTACTGCTCTCTTCTTCTATCGCCTTCCTACTTCTTGTGCTCCGGTCACAACTGCCTTTGACACCAACTCACTTTTTGACTTAATATTATTCTTTGCCGTCCCAGAAAATTCAGATTCCGGTGACACAACACAAGCCAGGTCAGTGTAAGTGTTCAACTCAACACTAATGCTGGAATCTCCCATGTTCCTCTGTCTCATTTCCATGTGAGTGTTGGTTATCTGTCCTAGATTAATACTGATATCTTCCTTGTTCATGTGGCTCTCGTGCTGTAACGCAAATCAAGTGAATGCTAGTTATCTGGTCAAGATGGATGCTGATATCTTCCTTCTTCCTCTGGCTTACTTGCTACGCCACGAGCCAAGTGTGTGCTGGTGACCTAGTCGAGATTGATGGTGACATCCTGGCTGTTTACAACTTTTCTTGCTTCCTCTCGTCCTGCTCTGTGAGGAGTGGAGCGCAGCGCGGTCACAACACTACAGAGTTCAACATATTTACATCTTGCCTACTGTCTCCTGCTCACCTGGTTTACTTGTTTCACACCATTTCTCTGCATTTCTGTCATACTTAGTCTTCTCTGATTGTTTTAGACGCTCTTGGAGCTCGTTTACAATTTCTGGGTCAGGAAACTCACCCATTGACACCCATTGTCCCTCAGGTCTTTAATTTATCTCGAGGATCTATAACACCCTTTGCTCCCTTATTATATAGATTATTTAAAACATCTCTTCTTCTTCTTTATGCAACACCTGCCTCTCTTCCTCATTCTTACACTGTGTTATTACACTGATCGCCTTTACACAGCTGTTCGTATGTGTTCTTTATTCATATGCTCTTAGCAGGTTAATTCACAGGACCAGAGATGACCGCTGACACAAGTGTGTTGGAGTGTTGTGTGAAGAGTATGGTGGAGGGTGCCGTGGAGAGTGTGGTGGAATGTGTGGTAGAGTGTGGTGGAGTGTCTGGGGAGCGTGGTGGAGATTGTGGAGTGTGATGGAGAGTGTGGAGTGTGGTGGAGAGCGTGGTGGAGAGTGTGGAGTGTGGTGTAGAGCTTGGTGGAGAGTGTGGAGTGTGGTGGAGAGCGTGGTGGAGTGTGGTGGAGAGCGTGGTGGAGTGTGGTGGAGAGCGTGGTGGAGGGTGTTTGTGACATTGATTTGCCTCCGTCAGTTGACATAAGATATCAATAGCTTGTATAAAGAATATTCTTCAAGGAGTGTCTTACCCTCCCTGCCTTTCCATGCCCTTCTTTCCCTGCCCTGCCCTTCCCTCCCTGCCCTGCCATACCCTCCTCTCCCCTGCCTATTCCTTACCCTATTCTACCCTCACCTCCACTACCTATTTTGCACGCCCCTCTTTTATCTTGCCCTTCTATCTTCCCTCCCACCCTACCCTAACCTTCCTTCTCCTATCCTCCTCTACCATCCCATAGCCCGTTTTTACACCCCTCCTTCCTTTTCCCTCCTCTCCTTTCTTCCTGCAACTCAAATATTTCAGTCATTTTTGCAACACAGTATTTTTTCGTATGACCTGGCGTTGTGTTCTCGTAGTGGAGAGTTTTGTAAGATGTATGTATTCTGAACTTGTGCCTCCAGCCTCGCTACCTCCGGCTCAACACAGCTTTCATTGGGGGGATTACTCTTTTTTTTTCAGGTGTATTTTTGTGCCCAAATATTTATAAACGTGACTGGGTTTTGTTGATAAAGTTGTGAGTTTCGTAAAGTCTCTACTGAAGTTGCTTCTTATAGCTCTTGGAAGTAAGGTAAAGCTGCTCCTGTGAGAAAGAGAGAGCTGTTGCTGTCTCTAGGCTTTCAGCGGAGTTTGGCACGGGAAAGAAGCTCAGATTGGGAAAACCGAAGCTGCATTAAAGCTTCCTACAAAGAAGAAGAAGAAGAAGCTCTACTAGGAGAAAAATCGACGTTGTGTCTCAAAGCTTCGAAGAGACGAGAAGCTCAGCTTCAGGAAAATTTTTTTCCTGCTGTCCCTCTCAGCATATATTCACGGAAATACATTTTTAGTTTAGTTTATGATCGAAAACTTTAGAATTCATGTCACATTGGCATCAGGACTGTTTTCCGAGGGCTGGTCTTCCCTCTAAAGACCTCTGTCACATTTCCTTCAGTACGGTATGTGGGAGACTAGCCAGCCCTCTGTGACAGCCCTGGGCTTGGCTTCCATTAAATGTACATATATGTTACGATTCATATGTGAGGTGTGTTGAGTATAAGCTACAAATCCTATGCTATGTGGTAGCACTTGCTTCCCTGTCACCCCTCTAAGCAGCGGGGATGCTGGTGGAAGTCGAGGAGGAGGAGGAGCAGGAGGAGGAGAAGAGGGAAAAGAGGAGGAGCAGGAGAATTTAAGAGGAAGGGGAGAGCTCTTGTGGAAATCTCTACCCGCTGTGATGAAGAGTTTGCAAGGCGTGACTGATACTGTATACACATAAAATTCTCGCAAGGGCTCTTTAGGCTCTTCTTGTTCGGTTCATCCCAGTGTTGCTGTTCTTGTTCGGTTCATCCCAGTGTTGCTGTTCTTGTTTGGTTCATCACAGTGTTGCTGTTCTTGTTTGGTTCATCACAGTGTTGCTGTTCTTGTTTGGTTCATCCCAGTGTTGCTGTTCTTGTTTGGTTCATCACAGTGTTTCTGCTCTTGCTTGATTCATCACAGTGTTGCTGTTCTTGTTTGGTTCATCACAGTGTTGCTGTTCTTGTTTGGTTCATCACAGTGTTGCTGTTCTTGTTTGGTTCATCACAGTGTTGCTGTTCTTGTTTGGTTCATCACAGTGTTGCTGTTCTTGTTTGGTTCATCCCAGTGTTGCTGTTCTTGTTTGGTTCATCACAGTGTTTCTGCTCTTGCTTGATTCATCACAGTGTTGCTGTTCTTGTTTGGTTCATCACAGTGTTGCTGTTCTTGTTTGGTTCATCCCAGTGTTGTTGTTCTTGTTTGGTTCATCACAGTGTTCCTGTTCTTGTTTGGTTCATCACAGTGTTGCTGTTCTTGTTTGGTTCATCACAGTGTTTCTATTCTTGCTTGGTTCATCACAGTGTTGCTGTTCTTGCTTGATTCATCACAGTGTTGCTGTTCTTGCTTGATTCATCACAGTGTTTCTGTTCTTCCTTGGTTCATCACAGTGTTGCTGTTCTTGTTTGGTTCATCACAGTGTTGCTGTTCTTGTTTGGTTCATCACAGTGTTGCTGCTCTTGCTTGATTCATCACAGTGTTTCTGTTCTTCCTTGGTTCATCACAGTGTTGCTGTTCTTGCTTGGTTCATCACAGTGTTTCTGTTCTTGCTTGGTTCATCACAGTGTTTCTATTCTTGCTTGATTCATCACAGTGTTTCTGTTCTTCCTTGGTTCATCACAGTGTTTCTGTTCTTCCTTGGTTCATCACAGTGTTGCTGTTCTTGCTTGGTTCATCACAGTGTTTCTGTTCTTCCTTGGTTCATCACAGTGTTGCTGTTCTTGTTTGGTTCATCACAGTGTTGCTGCTCTTGCTTGATTCATCACAGTGTTTCTGTTCTTCCTTGGTTCATCACAGTGTTTCTGTTCTTCCTTGGTTCATCACAGTGTTGCTGTTCTTCCTTGGTTCATCACAGTGTTGCTGTTCTTGCTTGGTTCATCACAGTGTTGCTGTTCTTGCTTGGTTCATCACAGTGTTGCTGTTCTTGCTTGGTTCATCACAGTGTTGCTGTTCTTACTTGATTCATCACAGTGTTGCTGTTCTTGCTTGATTCATCACAGTGTTGCTGTTCTTGTTTGGTTCATCGCAGTGTTGCTGTTCTTGCTTTGTTCATCACAGTGTTGCTGCTCTTGCTTGATTCATCACAGTGTTGCTGCTCTTGCTTGATTCATCACAGTGTTGCTGTTCTTGTTTGGTTCATCGCAGTGTTGCTGTTCTTGCTTTGTTCATCACAGTGTTGCTGCTCTTGCTTGATTCATCACAGTGTTGCTGCTCTTGCTTGATTCATCACAGTGTTGCTGTTGTTCTTTCCAATGTGTTTTGTTTTTGTCTTGTTTGGTTAACAACTCGTAGCTTCGGAATGTGTCATGGCAGCCATTTTTTTTTTAATTTTTTTAGGAGTTTAAAGACTCTGATCTTCTTCTTCTTCCTCTTCTTCTTCTTCTTCTTCTTCTTCTTCTTCTTCTTCTTCTTCTTCTTCTTCTTCTTCTTCTTCTTCTTCTTCTTCTTCTTCCCAGTATTTCATAGAGCTACTAACATTCTACACTGTATCAAGAGCTAACGTCAGTGTTTTCGCTCGCTCTTTTACAACTCAAATTTCTTACGGCTACAATCCACTTTGTTGGAAATCTTTGACACAGTTAACAGTTTTTTCCCACATCAACTGCAGCCATTAAGGTGGGATGACTTAAAGTGGAAGACACTCGCGAGTATTTAGAAGCTGCCAGACAGAAGTGGTCGGATATCACAATTTAAATAATTTTTTTCCTTTAGCTGAGGTTGCCATGCAACACACGCACATTACCCGGATTTAACATTCTCTTTAAACAATTTCTCCAACGCATCACAAACTGTATACATAACGTGACTGTGCATAACATAGCTATATACATTCCAGTATGGACCTAACGGACTCAGTGCACAGTGTCTTGAACGATTCCTTATTAAGGTATCGGAACGCTATTCTCAGGTTTGCCAGGCGCCCATATGTTGCAGCAGTTATCTGGTTGACGTGTGCATCCGGAGACGTGCTCGGTATTATGGTCACCCCAAGATCTTTCTCCCTGAGTGAGGTTTGTAGTCTTTGTCCACCTAGCCTATACTCTGTCTGCGGTCTTCTTTGCCCTTCCCCAATCTTCATGACTTTGCATTTGGCAGGGTTAAGTTCGAGAAGCCAGTTTCTGGACCACGTGTCCAGTCTGTCCAGGTCTCTTTGTAGTCCTGCTTGACCCTCATCCGATTTAATTCTTCTCATTAACTTCACATCATCTGCGAATAGGGACACTTCAGAGTCTATCCCTTCCATCGTGTCATTCACATATATAAAAAATAGCACTGGTCCTAGAACTGACCCCTGTGGGACCCCGCTCGTCACAGGCGCCCACTGTGATACCTCTTCACGTACCATGACTCGTTGTTGTCTCCCTGTTAGGTATTCTCTGATCCATTGCAGTGCTCTCCCTGTTATATGCGCCTGATCCTCCAGCTTCTGCACTAATCTCTTGTGAAGAACTGTGTCGAAGGCCTTCCTGCAGTCCAAGAAAATGCAATACACCCACCCCTCTCTCTCTCTCGAGTCTTACTTCTGTTACCTTGTCATAAAACTCCAGAAGGTCTGCGACACAGGATTTGCCTTCCATGAGTCCATGCTGGTTATCATTTATAATCTTGTTCCGTTCCAGGTGCTCCACCACTCTCCTCCTGATAATCTTCTCCGTGACTTTGCATACTATACACGTCAGAGACACTGGTCTGTAGATTAGTGTCCCGTTTCTGTCTCCTTTCTTAAAAATGGGGACTACATTTGCCGTCTTCCATATCTCAGGTAGTTGCCCAGTTTCAAGGGATGTGTTGAAGACTGTGATTAGGGGCACGCACAGTGTGTCTGCTCCTTCTCTAAGGACCCACGGGAAGATGTCCTGTCCCATCGCCTTTGAGGTATCAAGGTCACTTAGCAGCTTCTGTACCTCCTCCTCCGTTGTTCGTATGTCATCCAACACTTGTTGGTACATTTCCTGTTGATGTGAAAGAGGGAAAGAGAGAGAGAGAGAGAGAGAGAGAGAGAGAGAGAGAGGTAGAGAGTGTGTGTGTATGTGTGTGTGTATGCATGTGTGTGTGTGTGTGTGGTGTGTGTGTGTGTGTGTGTGTGTGTGTGTGTGTGTGTGTGTGTGTGTGTGTGTGTGTGTGTGTGTATGTGAGTGTGTGTGTATGTGTGTGTGTGTGTGTGCGTGTGTATGTATGTGTGTGTGTACACCACTCACAGTATCTCCACTGCACACAATAGTAATAAATCGCAATAAAACTTCAGAATAAAGCCTCCAACAGAAGATCTCAACAGAAAAAAGGAAAGAGGAAGAAAATATATTATAAACAATAGCCAATAATGAATGATTGGGAAGGTTAGCGGAATTTGAGGGAACAATGATGATGGTGCAAGAATTGTGATGATGTGAGAATGATATGTAAAGGAGGAGGAGGAGGAGAATTAAGAGGGGAAAAGAAGTAAAGGAATGAAGAGGAAGGGAAGAGAAGAGAAAAGAACTTGGAGAGAAAGGAGGAGAGGGAGAGCAAGCTGGGGGGGGGGAGGTAGAACGTCTGTCAGTTTGGTGGAGGTGAACGTGTGTCTGTCAGTCTGTCAAGTGTGGTGGTAGGGAAGGAATCTGTCTGTGTCTGTCTATATTGTAACAGTAAAGGCGTGTCTGTGTGTCTGTCTACGTGTCTGTGTACCAGCGTGGACAGACACTGTGGAATCCTCTTCATGGTCATGAAAACTTGGGTGTTTACTCACCTATTTTTGGCGTGTGTGGGTTGAGATACAGCTCCAGGACTCCCGCCTTTCATCGACTGGCGTAAAGAAAAGACGAGGGAAAAGAAGAAGCTTTGATTGTCATAACTTTTGGTCCATTTGGAGTGTTATCAAGTTCTACATTGAGCGAAGCCTTCTCTTATCACGTCCTGAATTCATGTTTGAAACAATATATCTCTCTCTCTCTCTGTCTGTTTGTCTGTCTGTCTGTCTGTCTGTCTGTCTGTCTGTCTCTCTCTCTCTCTCTCTCTCTCTCTCTCTCTCTCTCTCTCTCTCTCTCTCTCTCCCTCCCTCTTACACAGACTTTTAGAAGGTAAGGTTAAGGATCTTAACTTTTTTTTACACGCTGAGAGCTGGTACCTACATCAGCTACATTCTCTCTCTTTTTTTTTTTTTTTTTTTTTTACACAGGGTTTGACAAGGTTAATGATCCCTAGCTTTATTGACAGCTATATTACAGGTTAAGGATTCCTAACTTTATTGGCAAGCTAAGAGCTGTTACCTACATCAGCTCATTTGAAAGCATTTTTATTGTTATGAGACATACAAGTACGGGACAGGATGAAGTTGGAGCCATCTGTGGGCCAGCATTTTCATTTGATCAACTGACTTTATCTCGTTGACATCATTATGCTGTACGAATGTGTTCCATACTCGAGTCATCCTGGGTATGTATGATCTCAGATGGAGTGATGTTCTGGAGAAGGGTACAGCCAGAGTGAAGTTGCTGCTTTCTGCCCGTCTTGTGGCATAAAAGCTTGTTTCACGCTGTCCTCGAAGTGGATCCAAGTGTGTATTTTGACAATATTGGCCTTGTACATAACAGTAAGGCCACCCACATCCCTCCTATGTTGAAGGCTCTGCTGAAATGACAGATCTATCCAGGATGGGTCCAGGCGAGAGATGAGACGTCTTGCTCTGTTCTCTACTCTGTCAAGCAGTCGCAGATGAGAGGGGGGGGGCAGGCAAACCAAGAAAGTGGAGCATACTCAAGGTGTGAGCGTACTTGTGCCTCGTACAGGATCTTGCAACCCCTACTGTCAAGCAGATGCGAGATACGGCGAAGTGCTGTAAGCTTCCTGGCTGCCTTGTTTGCAAGATTTACAACATGGTTCTTCATGGTTAGTTTGGAGTCAAATTTCACCCCAAGGATATCAACTTCTTCTCCAGGTGCCAACATCCTCCCATTCATCCTTACTACTGCCACGAGCATTACCATCATGGTGCCTAGAGACGATCATCATTTTGCGTTTTCTCAGGTGCAAATGTTACTTGCCATCTATTTCCCCAAGCTGATATAGCTCTCAGCTGGTGATTGATGTAGCTTAGAGCAGCTGGCATTCTTCTCTTGGATAAGTGAATGTCAGTGTACAGTCGTCTGCTATGCATGTATTCTGGGGTGAGATGAAGAAGGTCGTTGAAGTAGGGCATTTCCCTAACAGTGGACCCAGCACGCTTCCTTGTGGAACCTTGCCCCAATGGGATCCTCTCTCTCTTCTCTCTTTTCCCCTCTCTCTCTCTCTCTCTCTCTCTCTCTCTCTCTCTCTCTTTTTCTCTCTTCTCTCTCTCTCTTTCTCTCTCTCTCTCTCTCTCTCTCCTCTTCTCTTTTCCTCTCTCTCTCCTCTCCCTCTCTCTCTTTCTCTCTCCTCTCTCTCTCTCTTCTCTCTCCTCCTCTCTCTCTCTCTTCGTACGGGGGGTTTTTAAAAGGTTTTGGGTTAGGAATCCAACTTTTTTCACAAGTTTTGTGCTGTTACTTCATCATCTTTTAAAAACCCTCAGAAAGGGTTCACCACAAAAGTACACAAAAGAACCATTCTATTGTTCTGATTTTTTGGGGCTATACTTAGGGTTTTCCCTTTCATGCTAAAAATTTTCATTCTTGTATCCCCCCGCTTTACCCGTGTTGTGAGGTTGTGTGGTGTTTGTGTTTTGGGGTTGTTGTGTGTGTGTGTGTGTGTGTGTGTGGTGTGTGTGTGTGGTGTGTGTGTGTGAGTTGTGTGTTGTGTGAAAACGCAGCATTGAAAAGCGGAATGAAAAGCATACTTTTTTACTCCCCAATAATGAATCAACGCACTCACACATCCCCTGCAAGGTTGCACAACCCCCACAGTGATTTTTTCAACGAAAGGCCCCAAAAAAAAAAAAAAAAAAAGCGGTTGAAACCCCCTGACGAAAAAAAATACCTGTGTAAAATAAAGTATTTGCATGGAAATACCACAAAAGTGGGAGTGAGGGCTGCTTCGTATGCAGAGTGCTAATGTGCCAAATAATTTCCAGAGGAAAAAATTTACAAGCAGGGAATTATACGATTGTGTGTGTGTGCGTGGTGTGGTGTGTGTGTGTGTGTGTGTGTGTGTGGTGTGTGTTGTGATTGGCATGTGTTGTGACGTATGTTGGGGTTCTGTGTTGTTGTGAATAGGGGAAGAACATTACAAGAAACCAAAAGTAAGATCAACACCAACAATAGCAACCCAGCATTTGACACAACACATTAACAATTAAAAAACATCACAAAACAAAACCCACAAAAAAATACCACACCCCCAATACAAAATAAAAAACCCTAAAATTTTAAACGCCCAATCAACAACAAAAAAACAAAAACAACTGAGACACCCCACTAAACAATAACAACATCATCATCGTCAACAACAACAACAACAACAACCAACAACAATCGAAAGCAAAACGAGAAATTGTATCAGTAATTAAAATGTAATAAAAACCCCTTTAATTAATCCAATTCACAGACGGGCTTAAAAACCCCTTAATTAGGGGGTAATGGGGCAATTAACTGTTTATTACTAAAACTATGTCAAAAACCCCTTTCCCCTTCCACCCCCCACTCCCTCTCCCCCTTCCCCCCCTCTCTTTTTCCTCTCCTCTCCTTCTCTTCTCTCTCAACAGCTGTAGTCTGATACCAGGGGGGAAATGACTGATGAAAATAAAAAAAACAGTTATTATGATTTTTATAGGGGAAAAAAGAATGATAAATTTTGTTTATTAACCATGGGGGAACGCAAAATTTATATATATATATATATATATAATATATATATTATATTTTATAAAAATTATATAATATATATTTTTTTAAAATTTATTCGTCCGTATTTTAAAAGGTCTTTAGAAAGAACCTTTTTAAAATTTAAGTCCTTTCCGTTTTTCGGAGATAACTAACCCTTATCGGGCCGTACAAAATAAAAGAAAATTTAACTATAAGGATGATTCAAAACTATGGTAAACACCGTTAACCAAGTAAGAGTTTTATGTTGCCAACTCAGTGGTTTTGGGATAACGCCGGGTGAATGTTTTCAGTTTTTTATGGTCGTGTCTTCACAGTTTGTCGTATTCACTAACTACGCACGATTGTGTTTTTTTTTAAGGGAAGGTTAATAGGAAGTATGGTACTACAAGGGGGAACCCTTGGCCCCTACTCGGGCTACCGCTGCAGCGCTGTATAGCCTTGGGGTTTACGCTTCTTTTGTTAAAATAATAATAATCTGGCAAAACGTTTCTTTACTTTTTACAGGGATGTTTGAATAAACTGCCCAGTTGTTTTTCACCCCTTTTTTTTACATCGAGTTGTGTTGACAATATTTTTGTAATATTTAAACAGGGAAACCCAGGTCCCATTATTTTTGAATATCAAAATTCAAAGAACGCAAATATTGAATTAATTTGAGGTAGAGACAAAGGGAACTTTGACTTTTCCTGCTTTTTTGGTGACATAGGGACAATATTTCAGCACTTCAGGTATCGAAAAGTAACATTTGCGGCTTAGTTAAAAAATTTTTTTTAAAGAACAAATGTAATTTGTTTCCAATTAATTTGCGAACTTTTCTATACATATTTTAGTCTTCTTTCTAAATTTTTGGATTAATCGAAAAAACCATTTCCTGAAGGAGAGAAAAGGAAGAGAGAGAAGAGAAGAGAAAAAGAGAAGGAGAAGAGAGAGAGAAAAACACATTCTACGCATTACGATGTTAACGAGATAAAAGTCATTGATCAAATGAAAAAATGGGGCCCCCAGATGGCCCCCAATTTCATCCTGTTCCCTACTTGTTGTTTCAAAAAACAAAAAAAATGCTTTCAAATGAGCTTGTAGGTAACGTTTTAGCTTCCCAAAAAATTTGGGAACCCTTTAACCTGTAAATGCTTCAAAAAAAGGGGACCCTTAACCAAACCTTGTAAAAACCTGTGTAAAAAAAAAGGGGAGAGGGAAAAAAGAAAAAGAGGGGGAGAAAAGGAGGGGAAGAAGAGAGAGAGAGAGAGGGGAGAGGAGAGGAGAGAGAGAAGAAGTGAAGGGGAGAGAAAGAGAGAGAGGGGTCCAGGGGGTCTTTAATCACCCCTTTTAGAAAAATCACACAGTCTTCGACACGTGATCATGGCTGCAAAAAACTAATCTTGCAGTAGTAAGACACCGGGAGAAGGGGTGTCATTTTCATATCTTTTATCCCACTTGCCTACCATCATCGTAACAAGGGAAAAGAGAAAACATCTGGGTGCTGCACACCACCCCTAAAATTCCCGGAAACATTTATCCCAAAAAAAAAACATTATTTTTCGCATTGCTAATATAGCTATGGTAATTCCTTTATGCTCCTTGACGACCACTGGTGTTTTCTGGGTGGTATGTACTCTCTCTCTCCTCTCTCTCTCTCCTCTCCTCCTCTCTCTCTCTCTCTCTCTCTCTCTTCTCTCTCTTCTTCTTCCCTCTTCTCTCTCTCTTTTCACAGGTTTCACGAAATTGGGTTTTGGGGTTTTTAATTTTTTTACACGGGATTTAACAAAGTTAGGGTAAAAATTTTTTAACTTTTTTACAAATTAAAAGCTGTTACCTAATCAGCTATTTAAAAAACCTTCTTATTGTTATGGGGAAAAACAAAAAGGGAGCAGGGTGAGTTTGAGCCCTCTGGGGCCAACATTCATTTGACAACTGACTTTATTTCTCTCTCTCTCTTCTCTCTCTCTCTCTCTCTTTCATGGATTATTTTTTATCACAAAAACATTTACCCAGTTTCCAAGACTTTGGTTTTAAATTTTTAACCAAGCAAACAACTGAACATTTTCAGTTGTTTCCAACACCTGACCTTAGTAAGTCCTATTACCGGTTCTTTTTTCTTTGTACTTTTTTACCTTTTCCAACAGTAAAGTGAAGAAAGAGCTACGGAGGGCAATTTGGTCGCAGCTTTTTTTTGAGATAACTTATCCAACTCTCCCTACATTGGGGGATTTGCTAAATGTTTATATTTTCTGGGGAAAAGTTCCAAATTTCCCTAAATTGAGGGGGGAAAATGAGCCACACGTCAATTTTTGTGGGAAACGATAAAAAGGTCCCTACTTCCGATATATATGATTTATATTGTATATAGATATATATGTTATAGATGATAGATAGATATATAGAAGATAGAGGGGAGGAGAGAAAAGAAAAATACAATCAAGTAAAGAGGAAGAAAGAGAGAGAGAGAGATAAGACGAACATTTTAGTCTCTTTTTCTCCCCAAATTTGGGGTAAACTCCCCACGGCGAGTCGGGGGGCCCCCCACAATTATGAGTTATAAGAAAAATTTTATTAAAATATGAAGGGTTTCTTTGTTGCTTTTGTTGCTGTTTTTGTGATGCTGTTACTACTGTTGTTGTTTTTGTTGTGCTGCTGCTTGTAAAAACTCAGAAAAAAAGAAACCATAATTTTTTGCATATATTTCTTTTTCATCTAATTTTGTTGCTGAGTTTTTTGTAAAAGCAAAAAAGAAAATTCTGCTAATACTGAAAACCTCGTGTTCGAAAGTACCCGGATCTCAACAAACCGGTCAAAACCCCAAATTTGTTTAGAAAAAATTGACTCCGTCTTTTAACGTTTTTCTGGGGTCCCAAAAACGCTGACTTGCTTAAAATTTAATTGTAAAGAACTTTACAGGAAAAACCCCCGCTTTAAAAATACTTTTAAGTACCTATGACACTGCCCGACTCTCAGAGATTTTGGAAAAAGTCGTTTTAAAAATCTTTATGTGTGAGGTGATAATTAAAGACTGGGGGGAATACTTTTCGCATTCCCCGCACATTAGGAAAACCAAAATTTAAATTCAAAACATGTGGTTCTACTTATTATTTTTGACTTTTAGTTTTTTTTGAGGTAGGATTAAATACTACATCCCCTTTTGCTCGTTGAAGGAGGTTTTTTTCGGTTGCCAACTAAATTGAGAGGAAGAACCTGCCTGCTTGTTTCGTGTTGGTGTTTGGGGATAAAATTTACGAGTCACCTGACAACATAGGGGAATGGGTCGTCTATTGATTGCTTCGAAGGTCCAGAAATTAAATTTTTCTGTCCATTCACAGTTAAGTCGAGTCAATCCCGGGACTACCCGGGACTACACCCATATTATCATGTATTTATGAGTAACCCATATAGCAACAACCAGACGGGACTATTTGTAAGGTATTTTGTGTACGTATATTTTTGTAGTGTAAAATAATAAAAAAAATCTACTATGTTAACACAAAGATGATACAAAATTTAATAAATTAATCCAAGTTTTTTTAGGGCAATCTCCTCAATTATTAAATAATTTAACTGTAAATATTATCACCAACATTGTTTTTAAAGGGTCTCAAATTTTTTTGCATAGTTAAAGTTTATCGTTTCAATCAAAGAGCCCTATTCAGACGCGACATAATTTACGGATAATGGACTGAATACCTTGCAAACGTTAAAACCAGTAAAAAGCTAGATACTGATGGGGATCAATAAGTTTTACTTTTGTATTCTCTAGGAAACTGCACCTAAAAAGATTCGCATTTATTACATGTGTTTTTGTGTTGTTGTTTTTGTTGTTGTTATTGTTGCTGCTGCTACTTTTGTGTGTTTTGTGTGTGTTGTGGTGTGCGTGGGCGTGTGCGGGCGTGTGGTGTGTGGTTGTGTGTGTTTTGTGCGTGTGGTGTGGTGTGCGTGGTGTGTGGTGTGTGTGCGGGTTTTGCGTGTGTGCGTGTGTCGTGTGTGCGTGTGTGCGTTTGGGGCTTTTGTGGTGTGTGGGTGTGTGGTTGGGGTGTGTGGGTGTGTGTGTTGTGTGTGTGTTGGTGTGTGGTGGGGTTTTTTGGTTTTGTGTGCGTGTGCGTGTAGGGTGTGGGTGTGTGTGTTTTGGGTGTGTGTGTGTGTGTTTGGGGCTGGGTGGAGTGTGTGTGGTGTGTTGGTAGTTTTTTTATTTCTTTTTTTTCATCATGAGCAAAAAACTTAAATAATTCCTTAACGAAAGACCGACGCTACCAGAACCTCCAATGAATGAAAAAGAGGGTGAGAAAGAAAACTGGAGAATTTGGTAGCACGAGCAAAAATGAAGAAACCATGCGGAAGCAAAACCCCACACACAAACACACACACACACAAACACACACACACACACACCACACCACACACCACACCACACACCAACACACGGAAAAAATCTCAAAGGGGGACAAAAAAGTTTGAGCAAGCGGAGAGGGAAAATTGGCGTAATTGTTAGGGAAGAAGGAGATGCGACATTTCAATTTTTGCGGGAGCTTCCTCAGCCGAAGGGGGAAGAGGAGAAGGAGAGAGAAAAGAAGGAGGAGAGAGAGAAGGGGGGAGAGGAGAGGAGAGAAGGCGAGGCAACCACCCAGGGAAAATTTAAGTTTTGAAAGAGAGGGGTTTCCAAAAAGGAGAAAAGGAAAAAAACAGGTGGAAAAAAAAATTAAAACTTTTCTCCAAACTTGAGGAACTTTTATATAAAATCCAAAAAAAACCCGGGAAACCCTGGGGAAGGAAGCAAATTGGATACTTTTTCCTTTTCAACAAGGCTTTTCATCAAAAAAAATAACGGAAAGGCAAGACGTCAACTATCCCCCAGTTTAAAAGGGGTGTAAGGCAAAATCCTTAGGAATTTTTTAAGGGCGATTTTTCGCTAACCTGGTGTTTTAAAATCTTAAAAAAAACTTTCACGGAATTGAAAAAGTCCTGGAGAGCGAAATTCCTTAAAAAAATTTCCTAATATTTTCTTTTTGACTAACATTTACTTTCTGTGAACAATTTTTTCATAAAAGATAACATTTTGTAAGGTGTGTCCCGGGCTGAAGCCACCTTTAGTTCTGTTCAATGGGTCTATTGGTTCAAAAATTAAAAACCCGCGCAGATCGTCATCTTTAATAATATTCTGGGCCTCACCCCCGCTAAGAAGTTCGTTTTTTGTTCGTAGACGACGCACACATTGAGTTCCAAGTCCCTTTCAGAGTACTGTGTTTCCCCCTTTTTTGGTTTTAATTCGTAAAGTTTCCTCGTTAAAAGTTTTGTCACGAGCATCACCAATCCAGGGAAAATCCTAAAGGGAAAAAAGGGGGATAAAACCCTTTGAGGAATGACGCGTCAAAGGCCATGGGATTCAATACGTACCGGAATCTGTGAAAAGGCAGAGGTACTGTCCAAAAAGCTAGCTAAATTTACAGTAAAATGGTGGATACAGGCATCAGAAAATACTAAATACAGGCTAGCTCATTGTATGCTTACAACACTGTGAAGATAATGGGAAAAAAAAATCGGGGAGTGGTGGGGGGGGCCTGAGACGTGGTTTCTTTAAAAAAACAAACACAAAGGGTTGAGACTGCAAATTTTTGTTTCCCCAAAAATTTGCTTGGCTATGGAAGAAATAAAGAAGTGAGGCAAAAAGAAAGGGAGGATGGGCTATAACTCTTGGACTAAAAGAAGCTTTGACACAAAAACCACAAGAGATGGTGAAAAAAAAGAAGGAGTTCCCGGGTATAAAAGGTAATTTACTACAGCAGTCCAGAGTATTTATTTGAAGGAACAAAGATTATCAAAGAAAAGCTTTGGGATAAGAGCACACTGTTTCTGGTTAGGGGAAGGGGGGGGGGGGGGAACATACAAAAAAAACTATGATTACCCTACTCGAGTATAATGTAAAAATTAATAATAAAACTGGGAGGGACGGAAAGCGCAAAAGAACCCGGGCAAAACTGAAGGACTGTTGTCAGGTAAGTGGCTAATGGGAAATCAACCTCAGTAATAAGATTTGAAACTGAATTAAAATCGGGGGAAGAGGCTGCGACCCCATTCAGTGGAAAGACTAGGGGGGGGCTAGGCCGAGCAAATTTGCTAACACATAACGAATAAACTTCAGCCAAAAAGGGTTTATTTGGCAGATCTAAGTTTGGCATACAGGGAAATTTTTAAAGTCATTTAACATTTGTCAGGCCCATTTAGAGTCACAGCACCCGCAGGAACCCACACCGTAAAGATACCAAGAAACTTTTAGAAAGCGAAAGGGTTTTAACTAGTATTAGAGTTGAGGAAATGGGAAAATGGGGAAAAAAGTGTTGAAAAAGCTACCCCCCCTTATCAGGGTTTTTGTTGTATTGTCATAACAAACGATATCCTTACCATTCCACTGACAAGGGGAAAAACCCAAACTACGCGTTTTTTCTCAACAACGCAAAAAGCACAGTCATAACAAAATAAACAGGGCCCAGATAAAAAATCACAGTTAACAATCCTCTTTAAGGCGTTCGAATACACGTTGCTCATTTTTCCCCCATCCCTGGTCAGGGACCGGCCGGGGGGAGTTTGCCCTCTAAAATCCCCCGGGTAACCCCCCCTAACCCCCCTTTGTCAACACATCTCTTTAAAAATAAAAAGGCAATCAGGGCGGTTTAAAAAATTATGGGGGTCTTTGAAGTTTTTGAGAGAGACAAAAGATCTAATGGGGTAAAAAGGGCCCCAGACAAAAATTAAGGGCTTTGGTCCTCCACACCCAGCCATGTTGAATTCCGGGCGTAGTCTTTAAAGCATTTATAGCTTAAAAAAGCATACTGAATACCAAAAAACCCACTTGAACAAATTAAAACGACTTTCTCACGATTTAGCCCCATTGTTTAGCCCACAAAAGCGTGAAGGGAAGGGAGCCAGTATATTGTATTGTCTCATCACATATTTACTTTTTGTTCCCCTTTTCCCTAAAGGGTATTTTTGGGTTTTAGTATGATTCCCACTCCCGATCGTATCACAAATTAATTTTATGTATTCAGTGGGCACAAACCAATAAACCCCCACAAAGGTGTGGAAAGAGGAGAGAGGGAGAGAGAGAGAAGAGAGAGAAGAGAGGGGGGAGAGGACAACTTTAGGTGTTAACCAACCCCAGGGTCGTGAGGGGTTTAAGGTCCAAGTTGTTTTAATGCAGGGAAATCACCCGGGACCAAATCCTCTCCCTCACCCGAAAACGCAAGCAATATTACCACCCAAGCTGATTAAAATGAAGCCCTTTGGTTACTTTCCCTGGGCTTTTAATAAACTGTTATATAATATATATATATTATAATATATTATATATATATATATATAATAATATTATATATATTATACATATAAATTATATATATATAAAATTTTTTATATTTATATAATATATAAATATTATATATATATTTATTTTATTATTTTTATTTCAATTCCATTTCCCCCCAAAGGGGGGGGGCCCCCAAAAAAAAATTTCACACATTCATCCCTCACTGTCTTGCAGAAAAGGGGGCTTTACACTACAGTTTTTTAAACTGCAACATTTAAAACCCCCCCTTCAGGGCAGGGACGTACTTCCCCTCTTCGGTGGTTGTTTTGCATATAATATATATATAAAAATATATTATATAATTATATATATAAAATATATTTATTTTTAATACATATATTAATATATAAAATATATATTTATATTTTTAATTATATAATATATATAATGTATATTAAATTTTATTTTTATAATATAAATTTATATATATATATATATATTTATATTATTATTTTTATAATATTTTTATATATATATATAATATGAAAACAACCACTCTGAAAAAGAGAAATTCCAAGGCTGAATACTTTTTTCAATCCAAAAGGGATAACCACCTTCTTAAAAAAAATATGTTTGGGTTTTCCCTTTCCCTGAAAAATTGGTTTTATATGCCTTTTTTTAAGACTTTTTTATTAAAGTTGTATTCAAAAATCTTGTACAGTAAAAAAAATTTTGATAAAGAATTCCCCCCAAAATGCTGATGGATGTGTCTATAAGATTCCTTGTAAAATTTGCGATAAAGTTTATTACGGTCAAATGGTAAAATCTCAAACTAAGATTAAAACAACATAATATAGCATTAGAACTGGACAAGATTCCAATGCCTATTTATTATGTAAGAGATTTTAACCACCCAATTGATTTTCAAAAAGTTGAAAAAGTAGTATCAAGCAAGTCATGGTCGACAGGAATATAATTGAATCTTGTTTCATAAAAAACAGTTTTGACAAAAATATGAATATTTCCTTTGGTTTATATTAAATTAGATCCATTTATAATTAAAAGAATTTGGGAAGAATTTAATATACACTGGACAAATAATTTTTAAATTTTCTTGGGGAGATAGTTTGTGGAGTGAGTTGTGCAAAGGACCTATCCAAGTTGGGTCGGCGCGCGTCAGGTGTTTAACCGTTGTGGGATCTGATAGTGAGGTGTGGCCAGACCCCTTATATAAGCTTCCTTGGATGCTTTACTTTCATAGTTCCTTGATAATTGGTAGTCACGAAAGCGCTTGGAATTTCTCTAATTCTTTCAGAGTGGTTGTTTTGCATATTCTGAATCACCCGTTTACTGTGATCTTATTGCATATATATATATATATATATTATATATATTTTATATTTATATATATATATTATATATATTTTATAATATATATACTGCACTCTGCGCACGCCACGCAGAATTTCTGTTAAATAATGTTGCAGTATTAAGTCAGAGGAACGTGGGTGGGAGGTCTTGAGGCTATACAGAGATGTGTTGGTTAGTGATTGTTGTGAAGGTCTTGCTAGTTGCTCACTATTTATTCCCCCCCCGTGGGCACTATTTTTTCCCCACGTGTCACTATTTTTCCCCAGTGGTCAATATCTCCCCTCCCCCCCGGGTTACACCCCTGCCCAAAAATAAATTTCTAAGCAACAAAATAATTCAAGCGAAGCTGTGCAAATTACGCTGTGTGATGCGAGGGAGGGAAGCGAGGCCTTTTATAACATAGCGAGGGATTATTACATTATGCCCGGGAGCGGCTCTGTTACGTCAGTAACAGTAATATTACATTACAAAAAGGGCATGACTACACTATAATATGTCTGCTTATAATCCTGTTATTTGTCCAAATGACAGTAAATTATTAGGTATGAAGTAGTGTTAAAAATAACCGCGTTGAAAATGAGGCGAAATATGTGGTCCAGTGAGATTTTATTAGATCTGTGGGAGTAATATTATGACCAGGAGTAAATATATTATATCTTTTAATATGCCCAAAACAATAATTCACCTGCAACAGTCAGTAAAATGACAGTGACAACAATACCAGTACAATGACAGTTGACAACATTCCCGTAAAATGACAGCTGACAACAATACCAGTACAATGACAGTTGACAACAATACCAGTACAATGACAGTTGACAAACAATACCAGTACAATGACAGTTGACAACAATACCCGTAAAATGACAGCTGACAACAATACCAATACACTTAAAACACAATCCAGTACACTAACACACAGTACAATTTAAACACATACCCGGGAAATCCACAATCCGGGACACTAACCACAATACCCGTACAATAAAACAATATCGTA
>NC_069413.1:57272951-57295451 GCF_026875155.1 Cherax quadricarinatus
CCCCACCACCCCATTTTCGGCCAGCCACTTCACTCAGCAGACAGTCACCAGCCACCACTCGGCCAGTCAGCTGTCTACTCATCTAGACAGTCAGCCAGCCAGCCACTCGGCCAGCCAGCTGTCTACTCATCTAGACAGTCAGCCAGCCAGCCACTCGGCCAGTCAGCTGTCTACTCATCTAGACAGTCAGCCAGCCAGCCACTCGGCCAGCCAGCTGTCTACTCAGCTAGACAGTCAGCCAGCCAGCCACTCGGCCAGCCAGCTGTCTACTCATCTAGACAGTCAGCCAGCCAGCCACTCGGCCAGTCAGCTGTCTACTCAGCTAGACAGTCAGCCAGCCAGACAATCAGGAAGCCAGACACTAAAATGTTATAATGAAGATTGTGTTGCATTTTGAAGTCGTGTGTTTCATCAAAACACTCGCAACCTTTTACGAATTTTCAGCTTTGAAGATTTCATAATTTTTTTTTTTTTACCGAACTGAGTGAATTATGTGTTTATTGTTAGTGTTGCTTATAAATTGTTTATTGTTAGTGTTGCATATAAATTGTTTGTTGTTAGTGTTGCATATAAATTGTTTATTGCTATTTTGGTTATGAATGATTTTGTGCGTGTATAACATACGAACTATTGATTGTATTGCATATGTATTATCTGCTGTGTATGTTGCATAGAAACTATGTATTGTGAGTGTTACATGTGTATTACTGTGAGTGTTACATGTGTATTACTGTGAGAGTTACATGTGTATTACTGTGAGAGTTACATGTGTATTACTGTGAGAGTTACATGTGTATTACTGTGAGTGTTACATGTGTATTACTGTGAGTGTTACATGTGTATTACTGTGAGTGTTACATGTGTATTACTGTGAGTGTTACATGTGTATTACTGTGAGAGTTACATGTGTATTACTGTGAGAGTACATGTGTATTACTGTGAGTGTTTTCATGTGTATTACTGTGAGAGTTACATGTGTAATTACTGTGAGTGTTACATGTTATTACTGTGAGTGTTACATGTGTATTACTGTGAGAGTTACATGTGTATTACTGTGAGTGTTACATGTGTATTACTGTGAGTGTTACATGTGTGTTACTGTGAGTGTTACATGTGTATTTATTGTAATGTTTACATGTGTATTACTTGTGAGAGTTACATGTGTATTACTGTGAGTGATGTTAATGGTGTATTACGTGAGAGTCTTACATGTGTATTACAGTGAGGTGTTTCATGTTGTACTAATCGTGACGATGTTACATGTGATGTTACTTGGAGTGTGTTACAGCAATGTGTTACTGTGAGTGTTTACATGTGTTATTATTGTAAGTGTTACATTGTGTCAATACTGTGAGTGTTACATGTGTGTTACTGTGATCGTGTTAAATGATGTATTACTTGTATGTGTTATTGTGTATTATTGTAAGTGATTACTGTGTATTATTAGTAAGTGTTTACATGTGTGTTCACTGTGATTGTTACTGTGCATTTATTGTACAGTGTTACATGTGTATTACTGTGGGAGTTTCATGTGTATTACTTGTGAGTGTACATGTTGTGGCATGCAAGCGTAACGGTACCTTTATTCGGGCAGCATGTACACACCTCATTTACAGGGCTATCTCCCCCAACATGCGACCAGGTTGCTAAGAGTTTGATGATGGGGGCCCACGTCGTTCAACTAGTGCCAAGGTTCTAGCCAATAAGAGATGGTTTTGGAGGGGGGACAATCAGCAGAGGTTATGTGGGGGTAAACGCTCTTCCTGTTGGCCCTGTGTCATTCCTCCAATTCTAGAGCTGGTGTAGCACGGTATGCTATCTTGTGGCTTCTATTTCTGCTTTGCTTTCGTGGAGTGCACTATACTTATCTCTGTTCATAGTGTATACTTATTTGCTGCTTCTAAATTGGTGAAGGATAATATAATGTCTAAACTTTTTCTATGTGTTGATTTGCTTCCATTACACCAGGGCAGGTTACTAGGCCATTTGGAATCATGGGTTGTAATACATGTGTATTACTGTGAGTGTTACATTGTGTATTATTGTAAGTGTTACATGTGTATTATTGAAGTGTTACGATGTGTATTATTGTAAGTGTTACATGTTATTACTGAGTGTTACATGTTGTACTACTGTGAGTGTATAACATGTGATACTTACTCGGAGTGTTGCAGCAGGAACTAATGACCAAAACAGATTGGTTAATGTTAGTCAGGATGTAAATGCCATATACTTTTTTATTATGGTAATTAACCGAGTTTACAATGTTGGCACAATGTATTTTTCACCTTCCGGCCCAACATATGCTGATACTCTTAATAATTATTACAAACTGTCGTCCAGATGTACTCAGCTTTACCTCAAATTATGTAAATTTGCTGCAGCACGTGCTATTTTTTATAATTTGGAAGGCATTTGTTTATATTAAACCTTGTTCAAAATTATTTGAACTTTATTCTTGGTAATGCTATTTTTCTGTAGAGAATTTACAATGTTAGATGTTAATATTTGCTAGTGATTAATATTTAAACGCTCGTCAGCTACTCTCTGTGTTGTTAACCTTCCTCTGGACACCATCTACATTTTCCTCTGTATTTGAGCTAACAAAAAAATTATATCAAATGTAATTAATATATAATTTCTTCCTCTCCTGATTATTATATTCCTTTTTTTTAAGAAAGAAATTACGTCCTTTTTCCAAAGCGGATTATAAAGTCCTTTTACACACCAATAATTTTTTTTACTACAGGCATTTCATTTTATTTAAAGATGCATATAACATCAATTTTTTTTTTGTAAAAATTTACTGTCTTCAAAAACTTCAAGATTATAAAAAATCGATATTCACCAATTTTTTCGATCACGCCTTTAATGATTTGCAGCTACCGAGAACGCCTTCTGAGATCGGCTTCAAACCTTAAAACTCTGGTCGCTGCTTCATTTTTGGATTTGTTTGCGTTATTTGCTGATTTTTACTGAAGAAATTTGAAAAAAAAAAATAGTGCACTGATTGTCATTGTGATATTTGCGTAATGCTTGCGCCCACTCAGTTAATGATCATCTTAGAGGCTACAAGTGTGTCATTAAAAATGAAAATGTGAAAGATAGATTTATGCAGTATTAGGGATGTTTTCACCCAACAGATTTCTGTGTAATCCAGACGGAGGGAGAGAAAACAGGAAAGTTTCTGAGGTCAGGTTGTGCGCCGGAGTGGTGGGAGGAGCTGGGTGAAGCGTGTACTGCTGAGGAAGCCGGTGTTCTGCTGAGGTAGGTTGTGTTCTGCTGAGGGAGGCGGTGTTCTTGCTGAGGGAGGCTGTGTTTGAGGAGGTTGTGTTCTGATGAGTAGGTTGTGTTGGGGAGAAAATGCTAGATATAAATACTGCTTGTGTTTTGATCGATGGTGGCTGTTAGTAGCTGTGAGGCAGATTCTAATGCAGTGTATGCGATGCAAGTCTGGTTCATAAGACCACTAGAAAATAAGAATGTAGGAAACACTGCCAGACAGGCCCTACTGGCCCTTACGAGGCAGTTCCTATCAAAACGACTTCTACCTAAAGCTATCAAGATGGCCATTTTGTTATTTTTGGAGTATTGTGATGCTTGTGTATGTCCTTGTGGCAGCTGTAAGATGCAGGCGTTGTTTATAATTCGTCTCTCTGACAGAATATTTATGTTACTGATGTGTTTTTTTTTTTGAGACTCTTAGATGTTTCGCCCAAGTATGGGTATATCACAATGCTTCCACATGGGATGGTGTAAGTGCCAGTGTTGGATACACGAATATAATACTGCATGCTCATCGCTGTTTACTAGTTTTACATAAGATGATACAGTATAGAATAACAAAGAAAAAGGTCTCAGTAACCCCTTCTTCTGTATACATACTAAAGTTTAAAAAGAATTTTTTTCGTTTTTCTTTTTTGTTCACCCTACATCAGTGGGGATAACGGCCGGTTTGTTGAAAAAAAAGTATAGGCCTAAGCATAAGAGTCGGACGTTTCTTTATAATAAACCTGTTCAAGCTGGGTGAAGTGAATGTTAAAGAAAACGCGGAATTCTAAAAGCTTAAGAGCATCTCCAGTGAATACTAGGAAAGGACTGCCCTTCTAGCATCCAAAGCCTGTTACTGGGTTATTCGTAACATTTAGTCAAGTATCCTTGTCCATATTATCCATTAGAATTCCAGTATGAATTATTAGTGCTTTTTGGTTACAACCCTGGTAGGCTACTAACTTGAGAAATTAAAATTTAATAACTATTTTTTAGTCTAGAGGTATATTTATCTAAATTAATTAAATTAATCACAGTAATTCAAAATAATATTAATCACAAATTCTCTGTATACATTAGTCTTTGTGCTGAACGGCAAACAATATCACATTTATAATTCTTAATTACGCTCTTGGTACATTAACATTTAATAAGTATTACAAATTGTACAAGTAAGTTTGAGTTGTATGTGTGTAAAGTGCTCTAAGTAATTAGCTATGTCTCAAGACTCGACTAGAATTAAACAAGTGGATGACAAAGTCTTCAAATAAACTAACTTCTGACGACTGCAACCAGGAACTGTTTGCTTGAACCAATAAAAGAATGCTAAGCTCAATAGCAATATTACAAAGGCAACATTTGCGACACACAATCAGGAACAAGAAAGATAATTATAACGGACACTAAGTATGGGACCATCCAGCAGATCCCTAAACTAAAGGTCAACAAAACATCCCATACTACTGATTCTAGTTCAGCATAAGAAAAATCCCCCGACTGTGATAATACACAGGATAACAGTACAAGTTAGGTGAGAAGCTACAGCTCAGGTCATGAGCTGCTTAAGTGTGTCTATGCGACACACAACCCTCGGTTACAACGTCGAAAATAAATCACTCTAAGTCTCATATACATTGTTCTGGATCAAGAGTTCTACAGAATAACAAGAATACAAGAAACAGACAGTCTCGTAAACCACCCAAGGGAGTGTCATTGACCAGATCTGAATACTTCCAGGCGAGGTGTGGACACCCCCCTCGATCACGTGATAGCTGTGGGTCGACTGCCCAGCAAGAAGCCGGTGTCTAAAGAAGCTCACAAGCGATTATTACTGTTAGGTTAGGACAATTCCAAGACTTGAATGGCACTTAATATGTTTCATCCTACCTAACACAATAACTAAGTCAAATTATCAATTTAAGCATCTACATTGACGTTTTTGCTATTATCGCAAATATATGCAATATAAATATATGAACAGCGTAATAATTACATGTATATACATATTACATTATATAATTATCATTATTGATACCCATTCAGGGGCTGCAACAGAGAACAATGTTGTGGTTCAAAACGTCTGCTTCGTCTTTATTGCTGTTGCAAGTTCCTCAGTATTTTTATTGAGATGTTTCACAGCTAGAGAGAACTGCAGCTGGGAGAATGTCCTGAGTGATCGGTTCAAGACGACGAATATCTGTTTTATTAAACTCTTAAATTAAAACATAGACGATTGGCTCCTCTCTTGAAGATTTGTGGGATATTTTTATATATAGTGTGTGTGTGACGTGTGTGTGTCCGTGTCGTGTGTGTGTGTGTGTTAGTTAGTTAGTTTCAATTTTGTACTAGGCAAATGTCGTTTAGGACCTAGGCCTGTTGTATAGGCGTGTTGCGTGTGTGTGTGTGTGTGTGTGTGTGTGCTGTCGTCATTGTGTGGAGAGAGTGAGAGAGAGAGTGAGTGTAGGTGTGTGTGTACTCACCTATTTTGTACACTCACCTATTTGTATTTCACTATTTGTGGTTGCACGGGTCGAGTCTTAGCTCTGGCCCCGCCTCTTCACCGGTTGCTACTGGGCCCTCTCTCTTCTCCGCTCCTTGTGCTTTATCAAACTCGTCTAAAAACTGTGATTTTGTTCCTGGCCTCCACTGAAGAGAAATACTTCCTAATATCTTCTGACTCAATTTGTGTCTTTCAACTTCACATTGTGGCCTCTTTGTTTCTGTGTCACCTCCCTGGAACATCCTGTCTTTGTCCACCTTGTCTATTCCACGCAAGTATTTGATATGTCGTTATCATGTTCTCCTGACCACTCTGTCCTCCTCACAGTGTCGTCTAGGAAGTTTTAACTTAATTATTTCTTCATAGGATACATTCACCTTAGCTCTGGAACTAACCTTGTCGCAAACCTTTGTACTTTCTCTGTTTCTTGCACGTGTTTATTCAAAGTGCGGGTTTCCAAACAGGTGCTGCATACTCCAGTATGGGCCTGACATACATAGGTCGTTCCAGTATGTCTTGAAACGATGCCTTACGAAGGTAAGGAGCTGTTTCTCAGGTTTGCCAGAGTCCTATGCTGCAGCAGTTTTCTGACTGATGTGTGCTTCCGGAGACATGCTCGGGTGTATACTCACCCATGTTTCTTTCTCCTTGAGTGATGTTGTAGGTGTGTGTGTGAGAAGGTGTGGTGACTGTGGTGTGTTGTGTAGGTGTGTGTCAGCTGAAGGTGTTATGTCGTGGAGGTGTGTGGGTAAGTGTGTAGGAGGTGGGTGTGTAGGTTGTGTGTGTTTGTGTGTGTGTTTGTGTGTGTGTGTATGTAGTATACTCAACCTAGTTGTAACTCTCACCTAGTTGAGGGTGCGGGGGCTCGAGTCCGAGCTCCTGGCCCCCGCCTCCTCTTCACTAGATCGCTACTAGGTCACTCCTCCCTGAGCAGTGTGCTTTATCATTCTCTGCCCTTTAAAGCTCATGTATGGATCCTGCCTCACTCTACATCGATTCCCCAAACCTATTCCTCTTAATGAATATTCTGGGGCGAAGTTATAACTCCTAACATCACTGTGATTCATCTGTGTCTTCAAACTTCACACTCCTCACCACCACCACCTCTTCTCACAACACTTCGTCACCACCACCTCTTGCGTCCAACACTGCCTCACCACACCGACTTCTGCTCCAACACTGGCCTCACAACACTTCCTGCCCATAACTGCCTCACCACCACCACTCTGCTCACAACAACTGCTCATCCTCACACTTCACTGCACCAACTGCCTTACCTCCACCCCGTCTCTGCACTCTCAAACACTGACCTCACCAACCACTCACGCTTCAACATAATCCTCAACATCTCCACACTTGTGCATCCATACACTGTCCTCACAACCACCTCTGCTCCAACCACTGCCTCACCAACCACCACCTCTGCTCCAACACTGGCTCACAACCTCTCTGCTTCAACACTGGCCATCACCACCACCAACACCTCTGCTCCAAACACGGCCTCACCACATCCGCTGCTCCTAACACTGCCTCCACCACACCTCTGTTCCAACACTGACTCACCACCACCACCTCTGCTTCCAACACTGCCTTCACCCACTCCTCATGCTCCAACACACTCGCAATACCATTTCCTCGGTTCACTTCTATGGCCTCACACACTACCTCTGTTCCAAACACATGCCTCACGCCACCACAGCTGCTAAACTCTGCCTCACACTTATCTCCAACCACCTTCTGCTCCTATCCAACTGCTCACCACCACCGCTGCTCCAACACTGCATCACATATTTCCTCTTGTTCCAAACTAAGCCTCACCACCTCCTCTGTTCAAAAATGAACACTCACACTACCTCCACTAGGCTCCTCTAACACTGCCTCAACCACCATCTCTGCTCCAACGCTGCCCGCCCACCACTTGCACTCAACACTGCCTCACCAGACCTCATGCTCCAACACTGCCTCTCACCAAACCTCTGCTCAAACTGCTTCACCACCACCTACTGCTCTCAACACTGCCTCACAACCACTCTGCTCCAACAATGCCTACACATTCTCTGCTCCAACACTGCCTACACTACCTCCTTATGCTCCATCACTGCACTCACCACCACACTCTGCTTAAAACTCTGCATCACCTCCCACCTCTGCTCCAACACTGCTCACCTAACACCAACCTCTGCTTCCATCACTGCATCACCACCACCACCTTGCTCCAACACCTGCCTCCCAAACCACCTCCTGCTACAACATGCCCTAAACCACCACAACCTCTGTTTCCCAACACTGCCACCCCACCACCAACAACTCTGTACAATATGCCTCACCCTTCCATCCTCTTCTGCAACAATGGTCTAGCACCAACTCGGCTCCAACTCTGCCTCACCACCACGCCTCTGACTCCAACAACTGCCCTCACCACCACCGCTGCCATCCACTCACTGCTCACCACCACCCTATGCCACCAACACTGCCCTTCCACTACCTCTGCACTAAACTGCATTAACTACCACATCTGCTTTAAAACACTGCCCTCTCAAATACACACCTCGCTCCCATACACTGCCTCAACTAAAACTCTGCACCCAACAACTGCATCACCTCTACCTCTGCACCAACACTGACTCACCACACATATACTGCTCTCAAGGACATATGCCTCACCACTTACTCTCTGCCGCACCAACACTGCCTCACCACAAACTCTGACATCAAACACTGATTCACCACCACCGCCTCTGCCCAACTTGCCTCACAACCACCTCTGCACCTACACTGACCTCTCCATACCTCGCACAACAACTGCATCTCCCATCCACCTCTGCTTCAACCACTGCTCACACCAACACCTCTGCTCACACAACTCACCTGCCTTCACCACAACCTCATGCACCAACCTGCCTCTCAACACAACCTCCTCTGCTCCAACATCTGCTTCACCACCTCACCTATGAGACACTAAACTCTGCCTCAACACCTCCTCTGCTCCAACCATGCTTCACAACACCTCTGCATCATACACCATGCCTCTCGTCCACAACTCTGCAACATTCATACTGACCTCTCAAAAAATCCCTCTGCACACAACTACTGCCTCACCCCCACTCTGCCTCATACCTCTGCTTCACCACACCTCTTGCCATCAACACTGCCCTCACCACCACTCTGCACCAACACTTTGCCTCACACCACCTCTGCTCCAACACACTGCTTCACCACCACCTCTGTCATCAAACACTGTCCTCACCACCACCTAGGCTCCAACACTGCCTCACCACCACCTCTGCACAACACGGTCTACCACCACCTTCTGCTCAATCACTGCCTCACCACCACTCTGCTCAACACTGCTCTCACACCCACACTACTGCACCCAACACTGACTCACCACCACCTCTGCCTCCTACACTGCCTTCACCACCTCACCTATGCTCCAAACCACTGCTCTCACCACAACCTCCTTGCCTCACATAAATCTTCCTCACTCCACACCTCTGACCAACACTGCTTCACCTCCACCTTGCACCAACAATGCCTCACACACACTATGCTCATACACTGCCTTAACCATCAATCCTCTGCCAACCAACACTGCACTCACACCACCTCTGCTCCAAACACCTGCCTCCCACCACCTCTGCTCCTTCACTTCCTCACCACCACTCTGTTCCAAACACTGCCTCACCCATCCTCTGCTCTTAACACTGATCACACCACCACTCCTGCTCCAAACACCTGCCTCAACCACCACCTCATGAACCTCTCTCACTGCCTCACCACCACCTATGCCGCCTACACATGCCTCTCGACACTCTCTGCTCCTAACACTGCCAACCAAACACCACCCTACTCAAAACCACCCCATCCCCTCCCCACACCTCTCCACACCTCTTGCACAAACATGCCTCACCACCACTCTGCTCCAAAACTGCCTAAACACCAAATCTGCACAATACACTGCCTCACCACACCTCTGCTCAACACTGCCTCTCACCACCACCTCTGCACCAACACTGCCTCACCACCACTCTGCTCCCCAACACTGCTCCTCACCACCACTCTGCACCACAATCTGCACCTCACCACCAAACTCTGCGCACACTGCTTCACCTAACTCCTCTGATCCAAACTTCCTAACCACCACCTCTGCACCAATACACTGCTTCCCACCACCTTGCACCAACACTGACTACACCACCACCTTGCTCCAACACTGCCTCACCACCACCTCTGCACCAACAACTGCCTCACCACTACCTCTGACACCAATCAACTGCCTCACTCCACCTCTGCATCAACACTGATCACCACCACTCTGCTCCAAACACTGCCTCACCACCACCTCTGCACCCCCAACACTGCCTCACCACTACCTCTGCTCAAACACTGCCTCACCTCCTCCTCTGCCATCTACAATGCCTCACCAACCTCTGCCATCTACACTGTCACCACCACCTTGCTACAACACTGCCTCACCCACCACCTTGCACCAACACTGCTCTCACCATACCACCTCTGCACCAGACTCTTGCCTCACACCCACCTCTGCATCCAACACTGCCTCACCACACCTCTGCACCAACACTGCTTCACCACCACCTCTGCACCAACACTGCCTCACCACCACCTCTGCACCAACACTGCTTCACCACCACCTCTGCACCAACACTGCTTCACCACCACCTCTGCCACCAACACTGCCTCACACCACCTCTGCACCAATCTACTGCCTTCACCCATCCATCCTCTGCACCAACACATGCTTCACCACCACCTCTGAACCATCAACTGCATCACAACCTCCTCTGCTGCAACAATGCCTCACCACCCACCGCTCTGCTCCAAAACTGCCTCACCTACCACCTCGGCTCCAACACTGCACCTCACCCTCCACCATCTGCTTCCCAATCACTGCTTTCACAACACCTCTGCCCACCAACAAATGCACTCACCACCACCTCTGCTCCAACAATGATTCACAACCCATATGCTCCAAAAACAATGCATCACCACCACCTCTGCACCAACAATGCCTCACCCACCTCCTTCTGCTCCAACACTGCCTCACGTCCACCTCTGCTCCAACACTGCCTCTCCACCACCTGCTGCAACCCAACACTGCTCACCACCAACCTCTGCTCCAACACTGCTCACCTCACCTCGCACAACTCTGCAGCACCACCACCTCTGCCTCCAAAAAAAAAACACTGCACTACAACACCTCTGCACCAACACTGCCTCACCACCACCTCTGACTCCAAAACTGCCTCACCACAACCTCTGGCTCCAACACTGCCTCACCACAACCTCTGCTCCAAACACTGCTTCACCACCACATCTGCTCAACACTTCCTCACCACACCTCTGCACCCAAACTGCTTCACCACCACCTCTGCACCAACCACTGCCTCACCACCACCTCTGCTCCAAACACTGCCTCACCACCACCCTCCTGCACCCAACACTCTGCCTCACACTACCTCTGACACCAAACCCTGCCTCACCAACCACCTCTGCATCAACACGCCTCACCACCATCCTTGCTCCAAAACTGCCTCACCAACCTGCCTCTGCACCAAACTGCCCTCACCCACTACCTCTGCACCAACACTGCATCACCCACCATCTGCATCAAACACTGCATCACCACCTCCTCTGCACTTCTACCTGCCTCCTCCACCATCTGCTCACCACACTGCCTTCACCACCACCTCTGTTTTCCTGTTTTACACCATACATGCCTTCACCGCACCTCTGCCTCCAACACTGCCTCACCATACCTCTGCACCCAACACTGCTCTCCACACCTCTGCACCAACACTGCTTCACCAACAATCTGCACCACCCAACACTGCCTCACTCCACCTTCTGCACCCAGCACTTGCCTTCACCACCCCTCTGGACCAAAACACTGCTTTCACCACAACCTCTGCACTCACCTGACTCACCACCTCCTCTGCACATCACTGATTACCACCCACCTCATGCACCAACACTGCCTCACCACCACACTCTGCAACCAAACACTTGCTTCACCACCACACCTCTGCACAAACAAATGCTTCACCACCACCTCTGCACCTACAACTGCACTCACCACCACCTCTGCACCTAACACTGCCTACCACACACCTCTGCACAAACACTGTTCACCACCACCTACTGCACCAACACTGATTCACCAAAATAAACCCCCCCCCCCACCTCTGCCTCCAACACTGCTTCACCACCACCTCTGCACAACACTGCCTCACCACCACCTCTGCACCAACATCTGGCCTCAACCACCACCTCTGCACCCAACACTGAGTTCACCACCACCTCTGCACCAATAAAACTGCCTTCACCACCACCTTCTGCACAACACTGCTCTCTACATCCACCTCTGCACCCAACATGCCTCACACTCCTATGACACAACACTGCTTAACAACACCTCTGCACCAACTACTGCTTCAACCACCACCCTACTGCACCAACACTGCCTCACCACCACCTCTGCCAACCTCAAACAATGCTTCTCCTCACCCTCTGCACCAACAACTGCTTCACACACCTCTGCACCAACACTGCTTCACCACCACCTCTGCACACACTGCTTCACCTCACCTCTGCAACCAACAACTGCTGCCACCACACTCTGCTCCAACATGCTTCACCCCCACTCAGACTCCAACACTTGGCCTCTCCACCACCTCTGGCACCACACACTTGCTTCCCACCACCTCTGCACCCAACACATGCTTACCACAACCTCTGCACCAACAATGGCTCACACACCACCTCTGCACCAACACTGCTTTCACCACCACCTCTGCTCACCAACAATGCTTCACACCACCTCTGCTCCAACCACTGCTTCACCACCACCTCTTGCACCAACACTCTGCTTCACCTCCAACTCTGGTCACCAACACTGCTTCACCACCACCTCTGCTCCCAACACTGCTTCACCAACCAACTCTGCCACCAACACTGCTTCACCACCATCCTCTGCACCACACTGCTTCACCACCACCTCTGCACCAACTCTGCTTCACCAACCACCTCTGTCCAACCACTCTGCTTTCACCACCACCTCTGCTCCAAACTGCTTCACCACAACCTATGCTCCAACACTGCTTCACCACCACCTCTGCTCCAACACTGCCTCACCACCACCCTATGCTCCAAACAACTGACTCACCACCCACCCTATGCTCCAACCAGCCCTTAACCACCAACCCAGACGCGCACTCCCAAACGCACTGCTTCACCACCACCTTGCTCCCACACTTTCTTGCTCTTCGTTCTCTTCCCCTTTGTTACATCATCTTCATTCGCTTTTTATAAATTCTTCTTCATTTTTTCTCTTGATCACAACCCTTTTTATTCCTTCACTTCCAATTTTTTTTATTCTTTTTTTACCTTCCACCAATCCTCCCACATCTCCCTCCCACACTCTCCCTCCCACACGCCCTCCAACACTCCCTACACCACTCCCTCCCACACTCATCGCTCCTTCCTCCCAACCACCACTCCCACACTCCACTCCCACACTCCCTCCCACACTCCCTCGCACCTTCCCTCCCACACACCATCGAACCTTCCCTCCCACAATCCTCACACATCCCTTCCAACTCCCTCACCACTTTCCCTCACATACTCCCTACCACATTCCCTCACACTTCCGACATTCACCTCCCACCACACTCCCGTACCCACCACCTCCTCACCACATACCTTCCCATACTTCCCTCCCACATTTCCCTCCCTCACTCCCTCCCAGATTCCCTCCCACAATCCCTCCCACATTCCCTCCCTCAATCCCTCCCAGTTTCCCTTCCCACATCTCCCTCCAACATTCACTCCCAACTCCCTCCTACATTCCCGCCTACACTTCCTCCAACATTCCCTTCACACTCCCTACACATTCTTCCCAACTCCGTCCCACATTCCCCTCCACACAACCCTTTCCAAATTCCTACCACGATCATACCCACTTGCCACATACGCAACTCTTCCAGTGCACTAACAGCTGTAAGTTTGCTCACACAGGTGTGTGTCTGCCCACACCTATAATCACTTGCAAACTCTCCTGCGTTCTACCCTGTATCTTGCCCACGTCCTGCCCTTACCTCTCTCACTGTATCCTACCACAGTTTCCTTTTCTTCAGGAAGTTTGTGCTTGAGTCAGTGTTTGTGTCAGCGCATTCTCTTGCCCTAATTCTATTGCCATCATTCTCTTGCACTCCCACCCCCCTTTTTCTCTTGCCTCTCATTCTCTTGCCCTAATTTCTCTTGCCTCATTCTCTTGCCCTACTTTCTTTTGCCCTTCATTCTCTTGCTCTCACTCTCTTGCTCCTCATTTTCTCTTGTTATGTATTCTCTTGTTCATTCTCTTGCCCTCATTTTACTGCTCTCATTCTTTGCCCTCAATCTCTTGCCCTCATTCTCTTGTCCTCATTCTCTTGCTCTCAATTCTTTTGCACCTCATTCTTTGCCCTCATTTATTCTTGCCCTTCAGTTCTTATTGCCATCATTCCTGCCTCATTTTCTTGCTATTATTCTTTGCTTCATTCTCTTGACCTGATTTCTTGCTCTCATTGTTGTGCTCCTTTGTCTTGCCCTCATTCTCTTGCTTCTAATTCTCTTAGCCCTCTATTACTCTTGCCTCCATTCTCTTGCCACTACATTCTCTTGCCTTCATTCTCTTGCTCTAATTCTCTTGCTTCATTCTTTTGCACTCATTCTTTTCCCCTCATTATCTTCGCCTGATTTTCTTGCCCTAATTTTCTTGCCCTCATTCTCTTGCTCTCATTCTCTTGCCATCATTCTCTTGCTCTCATTCTCTTGCTCTCATTCTCATTGACCTTCATCTCTCTTGCTCTCATTGTCTTGCTCTCATTATCTTGCCCTCAATTATCTTTGCTCTTCATTCTATTGCTTCATTTCTTGTCTCATTATTTGCCTTACATTCTACTTGCTCTCGTTCTCTTGCCCTCAATTCTCTTATCAAGCACACTCAATTCTCTTGCCCTTATTCTCTTGCAATCTATTCCCTTGCCCTTCATCATTTCTTGCTCTTTTCTCTTGCTCCTCATTCTCTTGACCTGATTCTCTTGCTCTCATTTGTTTTGCTCCTCAGTGTCTTGCCTCATTCTCTTGCTCTCATTCTCTTGCCATCATTCTCTTGCCTCATTTCTTGCTCTCATTTACTCTGCCCTTCATTCTATTGCTCTAATTCTCTTGATTCATTCTTTTGCAACTCATTTCTTCCCCTCATTATCTTGATTGCCCTGATTTTCTTGCCCTCATTTCTTGTCCTATTCTTTGCTATCATCTCTTGCTCTCATCATCTTGACCTCATTCTCTTCGCTCTCGTGGTCTTGCTCATTATCTTGCCCCATTCTCTTGCTCTATTCTATTGCTCTCAATTCTTCTTTTGCTCTCCTTTCTTGCTCTCATTCTCTTGCTCTTCATTCTCTAGACCCTCATTCTCTTGCCCTCATTCCATGCTCTCATTATCTTGCTCTTCATTCTCTTCCCTACACATTCTCTTGCTCTCATTCTCTTTGCTCTCATTCTTTGCATCAGTCTCTTTGCCCTCTTTCTCTAGCCTGATTCTCTTGTTCCATGCTCTTGCCGCCTCATTCTCTCTGCTCTCATTCTCTTCTCTCATTCTCCTTGCCATTCATTCTCTTGCCTCATTCTCTTGCCCTCATTCTCTTGCTCTCATTCTCGTGCTTCATTCTCTTGCCTCTCATTCTTGCCCTCATTCTCTTGCCCTCATTCTCTTGCTTCTCATTCTATTGCTCTCATTTTATTGCTCTCATTATCTTGCTCTCATTGTCTTGCTTCATTGTCTTGCTTCATTATCTTGCCCTCATTCTCTTGCCTCATTTTTCTTGCCTCTCATTCACTATTGCTTCATTTCTCTTGCTATCATTCTTCTTGCTCTCATTCTCTTGCCTCATTCTTTGCCTCATTATTTTGCATCCCTCATTCTCTTCCCTCATTTTCTTGCTCTCAATTCTTTGCGCTATCATTCTCTTGCTCTCATTCTCTTGCTCTCATTCTCTTGCCCTCATTCTCTAGCCATCATTATCTAGCCCTCATTCTCTTGCCCTCATTTTCTTGCTCTCATTCTCTTGCTCTCATTCTCTTGCTCTCATTCTCTTGCTCTCATTCTCTTGCCCTCATTCTCTTGCCCTCATTATCTTGCCCTCATTCTCTTGCCCTCATTTTCTTGCTCTCATTCTATTGCTCTCATTCTCTTGCTCTCATTCTCTTGCTCTCATTCTCTTGCCCTCATTCTCTTGCCCTCATTCTCTTGCCCTCATTCTCTTGCCCTCATTCTCTTGCCCTCATTCTCTTGCCCTCATTCTCTTGCCCTCATTCTCTTGCCCTCATTCTCTTGCTCTCATTCTATTGCTCTCATTCTCTTGTCCTCATTATCTTGTCCTCATTCTCTTACCCTCATTCTCTTGCCCTCGTTCTTTTTCCCTCATTCTCTTGCCCTCATTCTCTTGCCCTCATTCTCTTGCCCTCATTCTCTTGTCCTCATTATCTTGCTTTCATTCTCTTGTCCTCATTCTCTTGCTCTCATTCTCTTGTCCTCATTATCTTGCCCTCATTCTCTTGCCCTCTTCCTCTTGCCTCTTTCTCTTGCCCTCATTCTCTTGTCCTCATTCTCTTGTTCTCATTCTCTTGTCCTCATTCTCTTGCCCTCATTCTCTTGCCCTCATTCTCTTGCCCTCATTCTCTTCCCCTCATTCTCTTCCCCTCATTCTCTTGCCATGATTCTCTTGCCCTCATTATCTTGTCCTCATTCTCTTGTCCTCATTATCTTGCCCTCATTCTCTTGCCCTCATTATCTTGCCCTCATTCTCTTGCCCTCATTCTCTTGCCCTCATTGTACTGCTCAAATTCTCTGAGCATCACTGTTTTGTTCTCATTCTCTTACTCTCCTGGTCTTTTCACAACTATTTTCTTATAATTCTCGTTTAATTGTCCTCGCAATATTGTCCTCGGGTTATTGTCTTCCGTTTAATGTCCTCCATTTATTGTCCTCCTGTTATTACCCTCCTATCATTGTCCTCCTCTTAATGTGTTCTCCATGCTGCTTCATTCTACTCACCTCACACCCTCATTCTATTCCCTTAATCCTTTTGCCAATCGGATATTCTCCACACTTCTCCACTCTTTCTCTCTCTCCTCATATTTACTGCTCTCTCTCTATCTCTCTCTCTATCTCTCTCCTTCCCTTCCTTCTATATACAAATCACGTGCAGTACAGAGGGATGATTCTGATGCCGTTGTGGGGGATTCTTGATCCGAGGAAATGGATCCTTTTACTCGGGATCGAACCCGATTACCTCCCATTTTTTCTTCCACCCCCCAGGCGCTGTGTAACCTTAATGGGCTCAGTATTTCAAAAGGAATACTGCAATATATTTCATGGGCTTTCGTTATATGCTGATTACATCCTCAGGGAACCTCCTCAGGGAACATTCTCAAGGAACATCGTCAGGGAACATCCTCAGGGAACATCCTCAGGGAACGTCTTCAGGGAACATCCTTAGGGAACATTCTCAAGGAACATTCTCAGAGAACATTCTTAAAGAACATCCTCAGGGAATACCTTCAGGGAACGTCCTCAGGGAACATCCTCAGGGAACATGCTTAGGGAACGTCCTCAGGAAACATCTTCAGGGATTATTCTTAGAGAAAATACTCAGGGAACATCCTCAGTGAACATCCTTAGAGAAGGTCCTCAGGGAACATCCTCAGGAAACATTCTTCATTCTTAGAGAACATCCTCATGGAACATCGTCAGGGAACATCCTCAGGAAACATCCTCAGGGAACATCCTCAGGGAACATCCTCAGGGAACATCATCAGGGAGGATGCTTGGTTTTAAGTACATCCCTTAACCCCAATTTAAGGGGATATTTTTAGGTATTACCCCCAAAGAGGGTATACATACAGAAATCCCCTAAAAAAAGGAGGGTATTCGTGTTGCCAGGCGCTGGGATTAAGGGATGTGGAGCTCTGATTGGGTCGTGACTGGAACACATCGAGTTTTTCTCTTTCATTGTCATCAGAAAAAGGATGAAGTATATTTTGCGCTTCAGACCTTAAAAAGGGCGGCCCGTAGTTACACTGAGCATGCGAAACTAAGCGTGCGAAACGTGCTAATTGTCACATTGTTTAGGTTCTGGAAGATACAGAGCTGCCAGGCAAGTAGTTACCAGTATTTTCATTTGCTTGTGATGAATTATAATTTTCACAGATATGTATAAGTTACACTTAACATAACCTAACTTAAAACAAAGTACAATAAGAAAAAATGTAAACAGGAAACGTTGAGAAGTTAACGATGGTTAACGAGTAAATGAGTTTCACATACTCCACTACACCTGTCTTGTGTATGTGTGTGTGTGTGTGTGTGTGTGTGTGTGTGTGTGTGTATGTGTGTGTGTGTACTCACCTATTTGTACTCACCTATTTGTGGTTGCAGGGGTCGAGTCCCAGCTCCTGGCCCCGCCTCTTCACCGGTTGCTACTAGGCCCTCTCTCTCCCCGCTCCATGAGCTTTATCAAACCTCGTCTTAAAACTGTGTATGGTTCCTGCCTCCACTACGTCATTTTCTAGGCTATTCCACTGCCTTACAACTCTATGACTGAAGAAATACTTCCTACTATCTCTCTGACTCATTTGTGTCTTCAACTTCCAATTGTGGCCTCTTGTTTCTGTGTCCCCTCCCTGGAACATCCTGTCCTTGTCCACCTTGTCTATTCCACGCAGTATTTTATATGTCGTTATCATGTCTCCCCTGACCCTCCTGTCCTCCAGTGTCGTCAGGCCGATTTCCCTTAATCTTTCTTCATAGGACATTCCCCTTAGCTCTGGAACTAACCTTGTTGCAAACCTTTGTACTTTCTCTAGTTTCTTGACGTGCTTTATCAAGTGCGGGTTCCAAACAGGTGCTGCATACTCCAGTATGGGCCTGACATACACGGTGTACAGTGTCTTGAATGATTCCTTACTAAGGTATCGGAATGCTGTTCTCAGGTTTGCCAGGCGCCCATATGCTGCAGCAGTTATCTGATTGATGTGTGCTTCCGGAGACATGCTCGGTGTTATACTCACCCCAAGATCTTTCTCCTTGAGTGAGGTTTGCAGTCTTTGTCCACCTAGCCTATACTCTGTCTGCGGTCTTCTGTGCCCTTCCCCTATCTTCATGACTTTGCATTTGGCAGGATTAAATTCGAGAAGCCATTTGCTGGACCAGGTGTCCAGTCTGTCCAGGTCACTTTGAAGTCCTGCCTGGTCCTCATCAGATTTAATTCTCCTCATTAACTTCACATCATCTGCAAACAGGGACACTTCTGAGTCTAACCCTTCCGTCATGTCGTTCACATATACCAAAAATAGCACTGGTCCTAAGACCGACCCCTGTGGGACCCCGCTCGTCCAGGTGCCCCTGTGATACACATTACGTACCATACTCGTTGTTGCCCCCCTGTCGGTTTCTCTGATCCATTGCAGTGCCCTTCCTGTTATTGCGCCTGAGCTGTTCTGCCAATCTCTTGTGGGAACTGGTCAAAGGCCTTTCTTGCACCAAGAAGATAAATCAACCCACCCCTCTCTCTCTTGTCTTACTTCTTTATTTTAAATAAAACTCCAAAGGTTTGTGAACAGGATTTTTTTCCCTGAATCCGTGCTGGTTGCATTTATACTCCGTCCCGTTAGGTGCTCCCCCCACTCCCTCCTATAATTTCTCCTAATTTTGCATACTAAAGAAATGACACAGGTCTATATTTTTGGGCCCTTTTCGTCTCCTTTTTTAAAAAATGGGAACTACTTTTGCTGTCTTCATACCTCAGGTAGTTCCCATTTCCAGGAGTTTTGAAGATTGGGGTAAGTGGTACACCAACATATCTGTCCTCTCAAAGGGAATGAGAATGTTGTCCGGTCCCATTCCCTTTGATAAAGCCCCTTAGCTTTTTCTTTCCTCCTCCCATCTGATGTATTCGTCCAAACACTTGTTGGTGTTTTCCTTGTTGGTGCCCCCATCGGTCTGTCCCCCCAAGCCTTCCTGTCTCACTGTAAAAAATTCCTTAAATCTGGGTTTTGAGTCCTCACTACCTCTTGATCGTTTCTTGGAGCCCCCATTTTCCCCCCCCTTATCCCCTGGTCCTTGCTTTGTCTTCTTCCAAATGGGGATACAGCAGTTTGGGCAGTTTTGACTTTCGATGCTATGTTTTTCATACTGTTTGGCCCCCCCTTTCTGTCATACTTTTTTCTGGCTCTTCTAAAACTCCCTTGTTTTTTGGTCCTACCCTCCTTACCTTTTTTCCATTTCTTTTTGCATTTAGCTTTTGCCTCCTACCCCTTTGGGAAAAACCAAAGGACTGTTTTGGGTCTTCCTAATTTCTTTTTCCCCGGGAAAACAAAATTCCTTGCCCCCTTTCACTTTGTTGCCACATATTCCATCATCTCGTTTACTGATTTCCTCCTTTTCTCGTCCCACGAACCTCCTGCAGGAAGTGGTGTGTGTGGTGTGATGGTTTTGGTGGTGTATTGTTATTTGGGGGTTATCAGGAATAGGGGTGGAAAAAATTTTAAATTTCAGTTGCCTGGGACAAAAAATTTTAATACCATTTTTTCCATCGAATGTATTTATTTATTGTATGATACGGCCCCCTCACCTGCCCCTCCAGGGGACCTCAGTAGTAAACAACACAGTGAAACAAAAATATAAGAACACCCCTACTTCCCGTGTTCCCCTTTTTTGTTTTTTTTCTTTGTCTACTTAAGAAAAACTTTTGAAGATTTGGGTTATCGTTTTGCAAGTCCCTAAAGTTTATTTTGAGGACCTCATTCCCCGGGTTAACACCTGAAGGTGTATTTCTTTCAGCGTATATATGCAAGAGTTTATTCAACCCTTTTCCTGGGGATAAATATTCTTGTCTGGTGGTGAAAAGGTGCACCCTTTTAAGCCCCCGTCAGTCGATAGGCTTTAAATCCCATTACCCCCCCAACCAAACCCCATCACCCCATTCCCTCTTTTACCTTCTTCTTCCTCTTTTTAAAAAAGGGTTGTTTCCCCCAGCTCCCCCCCATTCTCCCATGGTAATGGGAACACACCCTTCGTCTACCTAGTAGCTTTCCTTACCATTTGTCACTATGCCTCACTCAGTGGATCAAGTCAAGTCATGTGTTATTTACTGTTTCTACACACCACAACTGTCTTCTCCCCCCCTCTCTTCCCGCCACTTCTCCCCCCTTCCCCCCTCGTTCCCCCCCTTTCCACAAAATGTCCTTTTTTCTGCCTCCCCCACCCATCAAAACTCCTCCCCCCCCCCCACACATCCCAAATCTCCCAACTCCCCCCCACCCACAAAAACAGTTCCATTCAACCGAAATCTCCCCCACAACCTCCCCAACGTTTCCCTTACAAATTCCCTAGCCCATCCCCATGCCCCCACCCCCCACACCCCCGTTTTTCACCTCATCACCCTTCATTTACCCCTCACCCCCCCGTCCACAACCCCCCTCACCCCCCCTTTCCCCCACCTCAACCCACACACTAGCAACGAAGACTACCATAAAACTCCTCCCAACCACACCTTCCAAAATTTCTCCCCCCACTTAGGCTTTTGACTGCTTCCTATCCCCTTTCTTCTTTTCTCCTCTCTCTCTTCTCTCTCTCTCTCTCTCTTTATTCTCTTCTCTCTCTCTCTCTCCTCCCCTCCTCTTCTCTCTCTCTTTAACTCTGTCTCTGTCGTCGTCTGCGTCTGCTGTCCTCTGTCTGTTGTCTGTTGTCCTCTTCTTCCTTCTTCTCTCTCTTTTCTCTGTCTCTGTCTGTTTTCTTTTCCCCCCTTCTTTTCTTTTCTCTCTCTCTCTCCCTTTTCTCTCTCTCCCCCTCCCTCTCTCTCCCCCCTTTTTCTCTCTCTCTCCCTTTTTCTCCCCTCTCTTTTTCTCCCCTTTTTACCCGCCCCCATCTCTCCTTTAAAAACCTGCGTGGTTTAAAGCTTATTTGGAAAAATGATTTTTTTGTGTTAGTAAAGCGTTTTATGTGTTTTTGTATGCGTCTTTGGTACCGAGTCTCTTTGTGTACATAAAACGGTTTTGAAGATCTCTGTGGTTTGCGGTCTCGCGTATTCTGTGTGTGTACACCTCATCCGTGTACAAAGTCACTCGTTACACGATCACTCTGTGTAACGAGTCACTTGTGTACACGAGTTACTGTGTCACAACTTCCTGTAACATTTTAAAATTTTCCCCGCACCTCCTCTCCACCTTTATATTTTTTTTTTTTCCATTTCCCCCCCTTTCCCACCCTTCCGACCTTTCTCTCTATCTCTTTTTTAGTTTCCTTTTCCCTTTTCCATGCCCCATAACTTTCTATTTAAAAACCCAACACAACCACACAACCCCAACACACACACACCCAACAAAACCACCCACACCCACCACACACACCAACCCCAAAACACCACAAACCCAACCCCACAACACACCACACACACACACAACACACACACCAAAACCCCACACCAAAAACACCCCAACCCACACACACCCACATACACACTCACACACACCTTGCCGAAAAGAAATATCAAAACCAGCCAAACAAAGTGGAGCACTCAGTACAAAAAAATGGATAATTCAAAAGTTTCATTATTGTTCAGTCAAGCAAAAAGAAAAGGGGAAAAAAGTGATCTAAGTGACTTTGA
>NC_069413.1:57300451-57307951 GCF_026875155.1 Cherax quadricarinatus
TGTAACGCAAATCAAGTGAATGCTAGTTATCTGGTCAAGATGGATGCTGATATCTTCCTTCTTCCTCTGGCTTACTTGCTACGCCACGAGCCAAGTGTGTGCTGGTGACCTAGTCGGAGATTGATGGTGACATCCTGGCTGTTTACAACTTTTCTTGCTTCCTCTCGTCCTGCTCTGTGAGGAGTGGAGCGCAGCGCGGTCACAACACTACAGAGTTCAACATATTTACATCTTGCCTACTGTCTCCTGCTCACCTGGTTTACTTGTTTCACACCATTTCTTGCATTTCTGTCATACCTTAGTCTTCTTGATTGTTTTAGACGCTCTTGGAGCTCGTTTTATCAATTTCTTGGGTCAGGAAACTACACACATTGAACCCATTTGTCACTCAGGTCTGTAATTTATACTCGAAGGATCTTTAAACACCCTTTGCTCCTTATTTTATAAGATTTATTTAAAAAATCTTTTTTTTCTTTATGCAAAACACTGCCTCTCTTCCTATTCTTCACTGTGTTATTACCACTCGATTCGCTTTACACAGTGTTCGTATGTGTTCTTTATTTCATATTGCTCTTTGCAGGTTAATTCACAGGGAACCAGTGAGATTGACCGCTGACCACAAGTGTGTTGTGAGTGTTGTGTGAAGTAGTTATGGTGGAGGGTGCCGTGGAGAGAGTGTGGCTGGAAATGTGTGGTTGAGTGTGGTGGAGTGTTGGGGAGCGTGGTGGAGTTTGTGTGTGTGTGATGGAGAGTGTTTGGAGTGTGGTGGGGAGCGTGGGTGGAGAGTGTGGTAGTGTGGTGTAGAGCTTGGGGGGGAGTGTGGAGTGGGTGGAGAGCGTGGTGGATGTGTGGTGGAGAGCGTGAGTGGGAGTGTGGTGGATGAAAGCGTTGGGATGAGAGGGTGTTTGTGGACATTGATTGCCACTCCGTCAGTTGACATAAGATATCAATAGCTTGTATTAATGAATATTCTTCAAGGAAGTGTCTTACCCTCCCGACTTTCCATGCCCTCTTTCCCTGCCCTGCCCTTCCCTCCCTGCCCTGCCATACCCTCTCCTCTCCCATGCCTTTACCTTACCTATTCTACCTCACTCCACTACCTATTTTGCAGCCCCTCTTTTATCTTGCACTTCTATCTTCCCCTCCCACCTACCCTAACCTTCCTTCTCCGATCCTCCTCTACCATCCCATAGCGTTTTCCCCTCCTTCCTTTGCCTCCTTCTCTTGTTCCTGCAACTCAAATATTTCAGGATCCAAAATTTTTGCAACACAGTATTTTTTCGTATGACCTGCGTTGTGTTCTCGTAGTGGAGAGTTTTGTAAGATGTAGTATTCTTAACTTGTGCCTCCAGCCTCGCTACCTCCGGCTCAAACACAGCTTTCATTGGGGTGGATTACTCGTTTTTTTTCAGGTGTATTTTTGTGCCAAATATTTATAAACGTGGACTGGGTTTTGTTGATAAAAGTTGTGGTGTTTTCGTTAAAGTCTCTACCTGGAAGTTGCTTCTTATAGCTCTTGGAAGTATAAGGTTATAGCTGCTCCTGTGGAGAAAGAGTGAAGCTGTTGCTGTCTCTAGGCTTTCAGCGGAGTTTGGCACGGAAAAGAAGCTCGATTGTGGAAAACCCGATGCTGCATTAAAAGCTTCTTAACAAAGAAGAAGAAAGATGGAGCTCTATAGGAGATAAATCGACGTTGTGTCTCAAAAGCTTCGAAAGAGGACGAGAAGCTCAGATTCAGGTAAATAAAATTTTTTCCCTGACTGTCCCTCTCAGCATATATTCCACGGAAATACTGTTTATAGTTTAGTTTATGATCGAATACTTTAGAATTAATGTCACTTGGCATCAGGGGACTGTTTTCCGAGAGCTGGTTCTTCCTCTGAAGACCTCTGTCAACATTTCCTTCAGTACGGTATGTGGGAGACTAAGCCAGCCCTCTGTGACAGCCCTGGGCTTGGCCTCCATAAATGTAACATATTGTTACCGATTATATGTGAGGTGTGTTGTAGTATAAAGTACAAATCCTATGCTATGTGGTTGCACTTGCTTCCCTGTTCACCCTCTAAGAGCGGGGTTGCTGGTGGAAGTTCGAGGTGGAGGAGGTGCGGAGGAGGAGGAGAAGAGGGAAAAGAGGAGAGGCAGGAGAATTTAAGAGGAAGGGAGAGCTCTTGTGGAAAATCTCTAACCGCTGTGTATGAAAGAGTTTGCAAGGCGTGATTGATACTGTCATACAAATAAAATTCTCGCAATGGCTCTTTAGGCTCTTCTTGTTCGTTCATTCCCAGTGTTTGCTGTTCTTGTTTGGTTCATCACAGTGTTGCTGTTCTTGTTGGTCAATTCACGTGATGCTGTTCTTGTTTGGTTCATCACGTGTTGCTGTTCTTGTGTTGGTTCATCCAGTGTTTGCTTGTTCTTGTTTTGGTTTCATCACAGTTGTTGTTGTTTTCTTGTTGGTTCATCCCATGTTTTGCTCGTTCTTGTTTGGTTATCAACAGTGTTTCTGCTCTTGCTTGATTTTCATCACAGTGTTGCTGTTTCTTGTATTGGTTCATCCACAGTGTTTGCTTGTTCTTGTTTGGTTCATCACAGTTTTGTTGTTCTTGTTTGGTTCATCACAGATGTTGCTGTTCTTGTCTGGTTTCATCACAGTGTTGCTGTTATTGTTTGGTTCATCACAGTGTTTATTTCTTGCTTGGTTATCACCAGTGTTGCTGTTCTTGCTTTGATTCATCACTGTGTTTGCTGTGCTTGACTTGATTCTTTCACAGTGTTTCTGTTCTTCCTTGGTTCATCCAGTGTTGCTGTTTCTTGTATGGGTTTCCATCACTGTGTGGCCTGTTCTTGTTTGGTTCATCACAGTGTTGTGCTCTTGCTTGAATTCTTCACAGTGTTCTGTTCTTTCCTTGGTTAATCAACAGTGTTGCTGTTCTTGCTTGGTTCATCACAGTGTTTCTGTTTTGCTCTGGTTCAATCACCAGTGTTGCTGTTCTTGCTTGATTATCGCAGTGTTGCTGTTCTTGTCTTGGTTCATCGCAGTGTAGCTGTTCTCTGCTTGGTTCATCACAGTGTTGCTGTTCTTGCTTGGTTCATCACAGTGTTTGATGTTCTTGCCTTGGTTTCATCACAGTGGTTGCTGTTCTTGGCTTGATCATCACAGTGTTTCTGTTCTTCTTGGTTATCACAGTGTTGTGTTTCTTGGTTTGGGTTCCTCACAGTGTTGCTGTTCTGTTGGTTCATCACAGTGTTGATGCTTCTTGCTGATTCATCACAGTGTTTTGTTCTTCCTTGGTTCATCACAGTGTTGCTGTTCTTGCTTGGTTCATTCACTCGTGTTTCTGTCTTGCTTGGTTATCACAGTGTTGCTGTTCTTGATTGATTCACGCAGTGGTGACCTGTTCTTGATTTGGTTCATCGCAGTGTTGCTGTCTTGCTTGGTTCATCACAGTGTTGCTGTTCTTGCTTGGTTATCAAGTGTTGATGTTCTTGCTTGGTTCATCAACAGGGTTGCTGTTCTTGCTTCGGTTCATCACAGTGGTTGCTGGTTCTTGTTTGGTCATCACAGTGTTGCTGTTCTTGTTTGGTTCATCACAGTGTTGCTGTTCTTGTTGGGTTCTTCCCAGGTTTTGCTGTTCTTGTTTGGTTCATCCACAGTTGTTGATGTTCTTGTTTGGTTTCATCCCAGTGTTGATGTTCTTGTTTGGTTCATCACAGGGGTTCGCTCTTTGCTTGATTCATCACAGTGTTGATGTTATTGCGTGATTCATCACGTGGTGTCTGCTCTTGCTTGATTCATCACTGTGTTGATGTGGTTCTTTCCAATGTGTTATTGTTTTTGTATTGTTGGTTAACAATATCGTAGCTTACGGAAAGTGTCATGGCAGCCTTTTTTTTTTTTAATTTTTTAGGAGTTTAAAGACTCTGATGCCCTTTTTCTTCTTCCTCTTCTTCGTCTTCTTCTTCTTCTTCTTCTTCTTTCTTCTTCTTCTTCTTCTTCTTCTTCTTCTTCTTCTTCTTCTTCTTCTCTTCTTCTTCTTCTCCTTTCTTCATTTCCCGGTATTTCTTAGAGATACCTTAATTCTTCCTGTATCAAGCGCTATCGTCGTGTTTTCGCTCGCGCTTTTACAACTCAAAATTTTATTACGGCTTACTTTCCACTATTGTTTGGAATTCTTTGACTCAGTTAACTGTTTTTTCCCACATCAATGCAGCCTTTAAGTGGGATGACTTAGGAAGTGGAATATGACACTGCGAGTATTTAGAAGCTGCCAGACAGTAGTGGGTAGGATATCACAATTATATAATTTTTTTCCTTTGCTGAGGTGCATTGCAACACACGCACAGTACCCGGATCTATCATTCTCTTTAACAATTTCTACAACGCATCACAACTGTTTTCATAAATTGACTGAGCATTACATAGCTATATACATTCCACGTATGGACCTAACGGACTCAGTGCACAGTGTCTTGAACGATTTCCTTATTATGGTATCGGAACGCTATTCTCAGGTTTGGACAGGCGCCCTTATGTTGCAGCAGTTATCTGGTGGATGTGTGTCCGGAGACGTGCTCGGTATTATGGTCACCCCAAGATCTTTCTCCCTGGAGTGAGGTTTATAGTCTTTGTCCACCAGCCTATACTCTGTTGCGGTCTTCTTTGCCCTTTCCCCATTCTTCATGACTTTGCAATTTGGCAGGGTTAAGTTCGAGAAGCCAGTTTCTGGACCACCGTGCTCCAGTCTGTCCAGGTCTCTTTGTAGTCCTGCTTGACCTCATCCGATTTAATTCCTTCTCATTAAAACTTCACATCATCTGCGATTTGGGACACTTCAGAGTCTAATCCCTTTCATCGTGTCATTCCATATATAAAAAATAGCCAATGGTACTAGAAAATGACCACTGTGGAGACCCCGCTCGTCACAGCGCCCTCCTGTGATACCTCTTCACGTACCATGACTCGTTGTTTGTCTCCCTGATAGGTATTCTCTGAATCAATTTCAGTGCTCTCCCTGTTATATGCGCTGATCCTCAGCTTATGCACTAACTCTGTGAAGATAACATGTGTCGAAGGGACCGTTCCTGCAGTCCACCCACCCATCTCTCTCTCTTCGAGTCTTCTTTCTGTAACCTTGTCATAAAACTCCTGAAGGTTCTGCGACACAGGATTTGCCTTCCATGAGTCCATGGCTGGTTATTCATTTTAATCTTGTTCCGTTCCAGGTGCTCCACCACTCTCCTCCTGATAATCTTCTCCGTGACTTTGCATACTATACACGTCAGAGACACTGGTATGTAGATTAGTGTCCCGTTTCTGTCTCCTTTCTTAAAAATGGGGACTACATTTGCCGTCTTCCATATCTCAGGTAGTTGCCCAGTTTCAAGGGATGTATTGAAGACTGTAATTAGGGGCACGCACAGTGTCTCTGCTCCTTCTCTAAGGACCCACGGGGAGATGTCCTGTCCCATCGCCTTTGAGGTATCAAGGTCACTTAGCAGCTTCCGTACCTCCTCCTCCGTTGTTCGTATGTCATCCAACACTTGTTGGTACATTTCCTGTTGATATGAAAGAGGGAAAGAGAGAGAGAGAGAGAGAGAGTGTGTGTATGTATGTGTGTGTGTGTGTGTGTGTGTGTGTGTGTGTGTGTGTGTGTGTGTGTGTGTGTGTGTGTGTGTGTGTGTATGTGAGTGTGTGTGTATGTGTGTGTGGTGATGTGTGTGTGTGTGTGTGTGTGTGTGTGTGTACTCACCTAATTGTACTCACCTAATTGTGGTTGCAGGGGTCGAGACTCAGCTCCTGGCCCCGCCTCTTCATGATCGCTACTGGATCCTCTCTCTCTCTGCTTCCTGAGCTTTGTCATACCTCTTCTTAAAACTATGTATGGTTCCTGCCTCCACTACTTCACTTGCTAGGCTATTCACTTGCTGACAAACTCTATGACTGAAGAAATACTTCCTAACGTCCCTGTGACTCGTCTGAGTCTTCAGCTTCCAGTTGTGACCCCTTGTCCCTGTGTCCCCTCTCTGGAACATCCTATCTCTGTCCACCTTGTCTATTCCCCGCAGTATCTTGTATGTCGTTATCATGTCTCCCCTGACCCTTCTGTCCTCCAGTGTCGTCAGTCCGATTTCCCTTAACCTTTCCTCGTACGACATTCCCTTGAGCTCTGGGACTAGCCTTGTTGCAAACCTTTGTACTTTCTCTAACTTCTTGACGTGCTTGACCAGGTGTGGGTTCCAGACTGGTGCTGCATACTCCAGTATGGGCCTAACATACACAGTGTACAGTGTCTTGAACGATTCCTTATTAAGGTATCGGAACGCTATTCTCAGGTTTGCCAGGCGCCCGTATGCTGCAGCGGTTATTTGGTTGATGTGTGCTCCGGTGATGTGCTCGGTGTTATGGTCACCCCAAGGTCTTTCTCCCTGAGTGAGGTCTGTAGTCTTTGTCCACCTAGCCTATACTCTGTCTGCGGTCTTCTTTGCCCCTCCCCAATCTTCATGACTTTGCATTTGGCTGGATTGAATTCGAGAAGCCAGTTACTGGACCACATGTCCAGCCTCTCCAGGTCTCTTTGCAGTCCTGCCTCATCCTCGTCCGATTTAATTCTTCTCATCAACTTCACGTCATCTGCGAACAGGGACACTTCAGAGTCTATTCCTTCCATCATGTCGTTCACATATATCAAAAATAGCACTGGTCCTAGAACTGACCCCTGTGGGACCCCGCTCGTAACAGGCGCCACTGTGATACCTCTTCACGTACCATGACTCGTTGCTGCCTCCCTGTCAGGTATTCCCTTATCCATTGCAGTGCCCTTCCTTTTACGTGTGCCTGATCCTCCAGCTTCTGCACTAATCTCTTGTGGGAAACTGTGTCAAAGGCCTTCCTGCAGTCTAGGAAAACGCAATCTACCCAACCCTCTCTCTCATGTCTTACTTCTGTTACCTTGTCATAAAACTCCAGGAGGTTTGTGATACAAGATTTGCCTTCCATGAACCCATGCTGGTTTTCATTTATAATCTTGTTCCTTTCCAGGTGTTCGACCACTCTCCTCCTGATAATCTTCTCCATGACTTTGCACACAATACATGTCAGAGACACAGGTCTGTAGTTTAGTGCCTCGTTTCTGTTTCCTTTCTTAAATATGGGGACTACATTAGCTGTCTTCCATTTCTCAGGTAGTTGCCCAGTTTCAAGGGATGTGTTGAAGATTGTGGGTTAGAGGCACACACAGCATCTCTGCTCCTTCTCTAAGGACCCATGGGGAGATGTTGTCCCGGTCCCATCGCCTTTGAGGTGTCAAGGTCACTTAAGAGCTTCTTCACCTCCTCCTCAGTTGTTCGTTGTCATCCAACACTTGTTGGTATATTCCCTCTTGATGTTCCCTTCTGTTCTGTCTTCCCACAGCCCTTCCTGTCTCTACTGTAAAAACTTCCTTAAATCTCCTGTTCAGCTCCTCACATACCTCCTGATCATTTCTTGTGAGTTCTCCACCTTCT
>NC_069413.1:57315451-57332163 GCF_026875155.1 Cherax quadricarinatus
GAGGGGAAACTGAGCCACACGTCAATATTTTGTGGGAAACTGATAAAAAGGTCCATACTTCCGATATATATGTATATATATATATGTATATAGATATATATGTATATAGATAGATAGATAGATATATAGATAGATAGAGGGAGAGAGAGAGAAAAGAAAAATACGAATCAAGTATAAGAGAGAGAGAAAGAGAGAGAGAGAGATGAAGACGACACATTATAGTCTCTATTACTCCCTATATTAGGGCGTAAACTCCACAGCCATGGCGAGTCTGGGCGACCCTTCACAATTATGCTAGTTATAAGATAATTATTATTAATATTATGAAGGCTGCTGTTGTTGCTTTTGTTGCTGTTTTTGCTGATGCTGTTACTACTGTTGTTGTTGTTGTTGTTGCTGCTGCTGTGTAAAGACCTCAGAAAAAAAGAAACCATAATTATTGCATATATTGCTTTTTCATCTAATATTATGTTGCTGATGTTTTTCGTAAATAGCTAATAAGAAAATTTCATGCTATATACAGTGAAACCTCGGTGTTCGAACGTACCGGATCTCGAACAAACCGGAGTCAGAACAATTTCGTTTAGAAAAAATTGACTCCGTCTTTGAACGTTTTTCTGGAGACCGAACACGCTGACTTGCTTAAAATTCAATTGTAAAGAACTTTATAGGAAAACCCTGCTTCAAAAGTACTTTGAAGTGACCTATGACACTGACCTGACTCTCAGAGACTTTTGGAAGAGTCAGTTCAACATCCTTCAGTGTGTGAGGCTGATAATTAAAGACTGGGAAATACTTTTCGCAGTTCCAGCACTATCTAGGAACCAATTAAGTTCAAACACTGTGGTTCTACTGTATTATTATTTGACTTATTAGTTTAGGTATGTAGGTAGGATGTAAATACTACACCTCCCATTGTGCTCGTTGAAGGAGAGTTTTTATCGGTTGCCAACTAAATTGAGATGGAAGCTACCTGCCTGCTTGTTTCGTAGTTGGTGTTGGAGATAAACTTGTACGAGTCACCTGACAACATATGGTGAATGGGTCGTCATATTGATTGCTTCGAAGGTCCAGAAATTAATTTATCTGTCACATTCACAGTCTAAGTCGAGTCAATCCGAGCACATACCGAGCACTCACACCTATATTACTCATGTATTTATGAGTACACCTCATCATAGCAACATACCAGACGGTACATATTTGTAAGAGTATTATAGTGTACTGTATATTATTTGTAGTGCTAATAATAATAATAATAACTCTACATATGTTAAGCACAAAGTATGATACATAAATTTAATAAGTTATACTCCAAGATTTATGTAGGAGCTAATCTCCTCAATTATTCAAATTACATTAACTGTAAATATTATCACCTAGACATTGTTATTAAGGATCTCAACTTTCATTTGCATAGTTAATGTTTATCCAGTTACAATCGAAAGAGCCCTATTCAGACGCGACATAATTTACGGGATAACTGGACTAGAATACTCTCTGACAAACTGTTACAAAACCAGTAACAAGCTAGATACTAGATGGGGATCAATAAGTTGACTTTCTAGTATTCTCTAGAGAAACTGTCACCTAACAGATGTCGCATTTTATTACATGTTGTTGTTGTTGTTGTTATTGTTGCTGCTGCTACTTGTGTGTGTGTGTGTGTGTGTGTGTGTGTGTGTGTGTGTGTGTGTGTGTGTGTTTATTATATTTCTGTTTTGCTTCAACATTGAGCAGAACAAACTTAAATATTATTCACATTAACGATGACCTGACGCTACCAGAAGCCTCCATGATGAATGAAAATGAGGACTGAGAATAGAAATACTGAGAGAATTTGGTAGCACGAGCGAAGAATGAAGAAACCAGTGCTAGGAAGCACACACACACACACACACACACACACACACACACACACACACACACACACACACACACACACACACACACCAACACACGTGAACGTATCTCAAAGACGTACAAAAAAGTTTGAGCAGAGCGGAGAGGGAAATTGGCGTAATTGTTAGACGGAAGGAGATGCGAGCATCTTACAAGTGTTGCAGGGAGCTTCCTGCAGCCCGAGGAGGGTGAGAGAGAGAGAGAGAGAGAGAGAGAGAGAGAGAGAGAGAGAGAGAGAGAGAGAGAGAGAGAGAGAGAGAGAGAGAGAGAGAGAGAGAGAGAGCAGATGACACGCCAGCGTCTCAGGAGAAATTTAAACTGTCTCAGAAAGCATGAGTGATATGTTATGTATCTCCAACACTCCCAGGAGAACCTGTGAAGAAACAGTGTGGAAAAGAAGCTTTAATTAGGACTACTTTTCTCCTATTAAGTCATACGGAGGAGACTTTTCACTCATAAATACCGACAGAGACTGAGGTAAGGCCAATGAAGATGGTTAAGGTACATGTGCAACACTTGGATACCTTTGGTGTAGAGACGTTTCGCTCAATCAATGGCTTTATCGATCCAATACAGCAAATAACTGCTGAGATGGCGGAAGACGTGACGAACTAGTCCCCCAGTCTTAGAAGGGTGTAAGGCAAAACTGACCTTAGGAAATTTATTAAGGCGATTTTTCGCTAACCTGGTGATTTTTCAATCATAATACTTTCACTGGATTGAAAAAGTCACTGGAGAGCGAAACGTTCCTTAATATATGTCCTAGTACTACTTTTGTGACTAACATTTACATTCTGTGAACCAAATGTTTTTCATATAAGATAACATGTAGTAAGGTGTGTGCCAGGCTGAAGCCACCTTAGTTCTGTTCAATGGTGTCTATTGGTTCAATAATTACAAGCACCGTCGTCAGGATCTGTCATCTTTAATAATATATCTGGCGCCTCACCACGCTAAGAAGTGTGCGTTCTTGTCTCGTAGACTGACGCACACATTGAGTTCCAAGTCCTTACTAGAGTACTAGAGTACTAGTGTTTCCCAATTTTGGTTTCTAAGTTCAGTAAAGTTTCTTCTGTGTAGTGTCTATCACATTTTGGTTTCTAAGTTCAGTAAATTTTCCTCTGTGTAATGTCTGTCACCGAGCATCACCAAGTCCTAGGGAAAGTATCTAACAAGGAAAAAGGCGGGTAACCTTCTGAGTGAGATAGACGCGTCAAAGGCCATGGGATTCAATACTGTCATCACGGAATCTGCGAGAAAGTGCAGAGGTACTGTCCAAACCGCTAGCTAAAATTTACAGTAAATGAGTGGATACAGGACACCAGAAAGTACTAAACTACAGGCTAGCATCATGGATATGCTTACAACACTGTGTAAGATAATGGAAAAAGTAATCAGAAGAGTGGTAGAGCGCCTGAGACGTGGTTTCTTAAATAACAAGCAGCAAGGGCTTAGAGACTGCAAATTTTGTTTCACAAATTCGCTTGATGTCTATGGAAGAAATAACAGAAGTGAGGCAAGAAAGAAAGGGACTACAAGAAGGCATTTGACACAGAACCTCACAAGAGATGGTGACAAAAACTGAAGGAGTTGCCAGGTATAAAAGATAATGTACTACAGTCAGTCCAAGAGTATCTTATTTGAAGGAGACACAGATTATCCAAGAAGAAGCATTAGGATAAGAGCAGCACTGTTTCTGGTATATGTGGATGACATGCCAGAATAAACAGTATGATGTATCCCTACTCGCGTATAATGTAAAAATTAATAATAAAAACTGAGGAGGGACTGGAAAGACTGCAAATGAACCTGGACAAACTGAAGGACTGTTGTCAGGTAAGTGGCTACTGGAAATCAACCTCAGTAAGTAAGATTTGAAACTGAATATAAACTCGAGGGACAGAGGCTGCAGACCTCATTCAAGTAGAAAGATCTAGGGGTGAGCATAGTGCCGAGCATATCGCTAGAGGCACATATCAGCTGAATAAACTCTACAGCCAATGTTCATTTGGCAGATCTAAGTTTGGCATACAGGAATTTTAAAGTCATTCACGACATTTGTCAGGCCCATCTTAGAGTACACAGCACCAGCATGGAACCCACACCTGATAAAGCATACCAAGAAACTTGAGAAAGCGAAGAGGTTTTCAACTAGTATTAGAGTTGAGGGAAATGGAATATGGGAAGAGGCTAAAAGAGGATCTGAACTTAATGACATTAGAGGATGGGAAAATCAGAGGAGACATGATAACGACGCACAAAGTACTCAGAGGACTGATAGGATGGACTTCGTTCTTCATTGCAGATGGGGATATACATCTTTTAATTAGTGAGTATTGAGGCAATTATGTGTTTGATTAGGGAATTGTGTAAAGACCCTTTCACGCTCTCTCTCTCTCTCTCTCTCTCTTTCTCTCTCACTGCAACATTATAATAGTTCTGCCTCATCCTGGGAGAGACGGACGCTGATTGCCGTCTCCATGACCACGAGAGATGTCTCAATCCTAATCCTGGGATGCTGAGTATCTCTCAGTTTACTTGCACTCATGACACCGCCTTCAACATTTGCGGGGGGGGGGGGTGAAAAGAGAAAACCTCTTTTTGAAAGAAGGATGAACATAAAAAGTAATTAATTTTGAACTATGAAATGAACAGCAGGTGAGGGGAGGCTGTACGTCAGCTTGATGTTCACCCTGCCGAACGCACACAGATAGTGAACACAGAAGCAAGTGTTGAACAGCTACCCCACATTATCAGTGTTCTTGTTGATATCTGTCAATAACAGAACGATATCCTTTACCATTCATCTCACTGACAACGGGAACAACCAACATCACAGCCGTTTATTCTCACACAACGCAAAAAGCACAGTCATACACATATATAAACATGGCCAGATATACAATCACAGATATACAATCCTCTTTAAGGCGTTCGAACTACACGATGCTCACATTTCCCCATCCCTGGTCACGGACCGTGCCGCGGGGTAGCTGTCCTCTGAAACTCCCTCCTGGTATACTCCCCTGTAACCCTCCTTGTCAACACATCGGTCGTAAATAATGCAAAGGCAATCAGTGCGGTTTATAAAAATTATAGGATGGTCATTGAAGTTTTTGAGAGAGACATACAGATCGTAATGGAGTATTAAAGGGACCCAGACAACAATATAATGAGGACATTGGTCCTCCAGCACCCATCCATGTTGAATTCCAGCGTAGTCAGTAAAGCAATCATAGCTTAGGAATAAAGCATATGCCTGAATACACAAATAACCCACACACATGAGACAAACTTATAACGACGTTTCTCATCGATTTGGACCATTGTTTAGCCACACAAAAGCGTGAAGGGAAGGGAGCCAGTATATTGTATTGTCTCAGTCACAGTATTGTACTTTTTTGTTCTCCATATACCTGAAGGTAGTTTTGGTTTAGTATGTATTCCCACCTCCAGATCGTATGCACAAATTATTTGTACTGTATACAGTGGGCACAAACCAATAAACCACATCACGAATAAGGTGTGGAAAGAGAGAGAGAGAGAGAGAGAGAGAGAGAGAGAGAGAGAGAGAGAGAGAGAGAGGAGAGAGAGAGAGAGAGAGAGAGGTGGGGAGAGGACAGACTCTAGTATGGTGTTAACCATCCCGAGGCTCGTGAGGGTCTGATGGTCCAAGTTGCTTCTATATGCAAGGTAACTTCACCTGGGACCAGCTTCCTCTCTCCCTCATCCTGAACACGCAAGCAATGATCTACCATTCCTAAGCTGATTAAAGATGACATGCACGAGTTTGGTTACTTTCCCTGTGCTTCGAATACAAATGTATATATATATATATATACATATATATATATATATATATATATATATATATATATATATATATATATATATATATATATATATGTATATATATTTATACATATATATATATATATATATTTATATATATATATATATATATATATATATATATATATATATATATATATATATATATATATATATATATATATATATATATATATATATATATATATACTGCACTCTGCGCACGCCACGCAGAATACTGTTAAATAATGTTGCAGTATTAAGTCAGAGGAACGTGAGGTGGGAGAGTCTTGAGGCTATACAGAGATGTGTTGGTTAGTGATTGTTGTGAAGGTCTTGCTAGCTTGCTCACTATTTATTCCCCCCACGTGGTCACTATTTTTTCCCCACGTGGTCACTATTTTTTCCCCACGTGGTCAATATCTCCCCTCCCCCCCGGGTTACACCCCTGCCAAAAATAATTACTAAGCAACAAAATAATTCAAGCGAAGCTGTGCAAATTACGCTGTGTGATGCGAGGGAGGGAAGCGAGGCCTTGATAACATAGCGAGGGATATATTACATTATGCCCGGGAGCGGCTCTGTTACGTCCAGTAACAGTAATATTACATTACACCCGGGGCATGACTACACTATAATATGTCTGCTTATAATCCTGTTATTTGTCCAAATGACAGTAAATTATTAGGTATGAAGTAGTGTTAATATAACCGCGTTGAAAATGAGGCGAAATATGTGGTCCAGTGACGATTATATTAGATCTGTGGGAGTAATATTATGACCAGGAGTAAATATATTATATCTTTTAATATGCCAATACAATAATTCACCTGACAACAGTACCAGTAAAATGACAGCTGACAACAATACCAGTACAATGACAGTTGACAGCAATGCCAGTACAATGACAGTTGACAACAATACCAGTAAAATGACAGCTGACAACAATACCAGTACAATGACAGTTGACAACAATACCAGTACAATGACAGTTGACAACAATACCAGTACAATGACAGTTGACAACAATACCAGTACAATGACAGTTGACAACAATACCAGTACAATGACAGTTGACAACAATACCAGTAAAATGACAGCTGACAACAATACCAATACAATGACAGTTGACAACAATACCAGTACAATGACAGTTGACAACAATACCAGTAAAATGACAGCTGACAACAATACCAATACACTAACACACAATACCAGTACACTAACACACAGTACAATAACACACAATACCAGTACAATAACACACAATACCGGTACACTAAAACACAATACCAGTACACTAACACACAATACCACTGCAACAACACACAATACCAGTACAATAAACACACAATACCAGTACAATAACACACAATACCAGTACAATAACACAAAATATCAGTACAACAACACACAATACCAGTACAATAATACAACAATACCAGTACACTAACACACAATTCCAGTACAACAACACACAATACCAGTACAACAACACACAATACCAGTACAATAACACAATACCAGCACAATAACACAATACCAGTACAATAACACACAATAAAAGTACAATAACACACAATACCAGTATAACAACACACAATACCAGTTAAATAACACACAATACCAGCACAATAACACACAATACCAGTACAATAACACAATAAAAGTACAATAACACACAATAAAAGTACAATAACGCACAATACCAGTACAACAACACACAATACCAGTACAATAACACACAAATACCAGTACAATAACACACAATACCAGTACAATAACACAAAATATCAGTACAACAACACACAATACCAGTACAATAATACAACAATACCAGTACACTAACACACAATTCCAGTACAACAACACACAATACCAGTACAACAACACACAATACCAATACAATAACACACAATGCAGTACAATAACACACAATACCAGTACAACAACACACAATACCAGTACAGTAAACACAATACCAGCACAAGAACACAATACCAGTACAATAAACACACAATAAAATTACAATAACACACAATACCAGTACAACAACACACAATACCAGTACAATAACACACAATACCAGCACAATAACACACAATACCAGTACAATAACACACAATAAAAGTACAATAACACACAATAAAAGTACAATAACACACAATACCAGTACAACAACACACAATACCAGTACAATAAACACACAATACCAGTACAATAACACACAATACCAGCACAATAACAAACAATACCAGTACAATAACACACAATAAAAGTACAATAACACACAATAAAAGTACAATAACACACAATACCAGTACAACAACACACAATACCAGTACAATAACACACAATACCAGTACAACAACACACAATACCAGTACAATAACACACAATACCAGCACAATAACACAATACCAGTACAACAACACACAATACCAGTACAATAACACACAATACCTGCACAATAACACAATACCAGTACAATAACACACAATAAAAGTACAATAGCACACTATACCAGCACAATAACACACAATACCAGTACAATAACACACAATAAAAGTACAATAACACACAATACCAGTACAATAACACACAATACCTGCACAATAACACAATACCAGTACAATAACACACAATAAAAGTACAATAACACACAATACCAGTACAATAACACACAATACCAGCACAAAAAACACACAATATCAGTACAATAACACACAATACCAGTACAATAACACACAATACCAGCAAAATAACACACAATACCAGTACAATAACACGCATAACAGCACAATAACACACAATACCAGTACAATAACACACAATACCGTACACTAACACAAATACCAGTACAATAACACAATATCAGTGCACTAAAACACAATACCAGTACACTAACACACAATACCACTGCAACAACACACAATACCAGTACAATAACACACAATACCAGTACAATAACACAATACCAGTACAATAACACAAAATATCAGTACAACAACACACAATACCAGTACAATAATACAACAAACCAGTACACTAACACAACTCCAGTACAACAACACACAATACCAGTACAACAACACACAATACCAGTACAATAACACAATACCAGTACAATAACACACAATACCAGTACAACAACACACAATACCAGTACAATAACACAATACCAGCACAATAACACAATACCAGTACAATAACACACAAAAAAAGTACAATAACACACAAATACCAGTACAACAACACACAATACCAGTACAATAACACACAATACCAGCACAATAGCACACAATACCAGTACAGTAACACACATAAAAGTACAATAACACACAATAAAGTACAATAACACACAATACCAGTACAACAACACACAATACCAGTACAATAACACACAATACCAGTACAATAACACACAATACCAGTACAATAACACAAAATATCAGTACAACAACACACAATACCAGTACAATAATACAAAATACCAGTACACTAACACACAATTCCAGTACAACAACACACAATACCAGTACAACAACACACAATACCAGTACAATAACACACAATACCAGTACAATAACACACAAATACCAGTACAACAACACACAATACCAGTACAGTAACACAATACCAGCACAATAACACAATACCAGTACAATAACACACAATAAAAGTACAATAACACACAATACTAGTACAACAACACACAATACCAGTACAATAACACACAATACCAACACAATAACACACAATACCAGTACAATAACACACAATAAAGTACAATAACACACAATAAAAGTACAATAACACACAATACCAGTACAACAACACAAAAATACCAGTACAATAACACACAATACCAGTACAACAACACTCAATACCAGTACAATAACACACAATACCAGCACAATAACACACAATACCAGTACAACAACACACAATACCAGTACAATAACACACAATACCTGCACAATAACACAATACCAGTACAATAACACACAATAAAAGTACAATAGCACACTAAAACCAGCACAATAACACACAATACCAGTACAATAACACACAATAAAAGTACAATAACACACAATACCAGTACAATAACACACAATACCTGCACAATAACACAATACCAGTACAATAACACACAATATCAGTACAATAACACACAATACAGTACAATAACACACAATACCAGCAAAATAACACACAATACCAGTACAATAACACGCAATAACAGCACAATAACACACAATACCAGTACAATAACACACAATACCGGTACACTAACACAAATACCAGTACAATAACACAATATCAGTGCACTAAAACACAAAAACCAGTACACTAACACACAATACCACTGCAACAACACACAAAACCAGTACAATAACACACAATACAGTACAATAACACACAATACCAGTACAATAAACAAAATATCAGTACAACAAAACACAATACCAGTACAATAATACAACAATACCAGTACACTAACACAATTCCAGTACAACAATAACAATACCAGTACAACAACACACAATACAGTACAATAACACAATACCAGTACATAACACACAATACCAGTACAACAACACACAATACCAGTACAATAACACAATACCAGCACAATAACACAATACCAGTACAATAACACACAAAAAAAGTACAATAACACACAATACCAGTACAACAACACACAATACCAGTACAATAACACACAATACCAGCACAATAGCACACAATTACCAGTACAGTAACACACAATAAAAGTACAATAAACACACAATAAAAGTACAATAACACACAATACCAGTACAACAACACACAATACCAGTACAATAACACACAATACCAGTACAATAACACACAATACCAGTACAATAAAAACAAAATATCAGTACAACAACACACAATACCAGTACAATAATAAAACAATACCAGTACACTAACACACAATTCCAGTACAACAACACACAATACCAGTACAACAACACACAATACCAGTACAATAACACACAATACCAGTACAATAACACACAATACCAGTACAACAACACACAATACCAGTACAGTAACACAATACCAGCACAATAACACAATACCAGTACAATAACACACATAAAAGTACAATAACACACAATACTAGTACAACAACACACAAAAACCAGTTTCAGTAACACACAATACCAGCACAATAACACACAATACCAGTACAATAACACACAATAAAAGTACAATAACACACAATAAAAGTACAATAACACACAATACCAGTACAACAACACACAATACCAGTACAATAACACACAATACCAGTACAACAACACTCAATACCAGTACAATAACACGCAATACCAGCACAATAACACACAATACCAGTACAACAACACACAATACCAGTACAATAACACACAATACCTGCACAATAACACAATACCAGTACAATAACACACAATAAAAGTACAATAGCACACTATACCAGCACAATAACACACAATACCAGTACAATAACACACAATAAAAGTACAATAACACACAATACCAGTACAATACACACAATACCTGCACAATAACACAATACCAGTACAATAACACACAATACCAGCACAATAACACACAATACCAGTACAATAACACACAATACCAGTACAATAACACAATACCAGCAAAATAACACACAATACAGTACAATAACACGCAATACCAGCACAATAACACACAATACCAGTACAATAACACACAATAAAAGTACAATAACACACAATACCAGCACAATAACACAACAGTACAATAATACACAACACTCATATCACACATTACGATCATATTACTTATAATTCAAGCGTCACAGCAATAATTCCCACATTCGACAATCAGTTCACTCGACCGAATATTTGACAGTCAGATCAGTCGACCAAATATTCGACAATTGAACTAATGTGTCATTAGTGATCACTGTTTGCATGGAACTGCACTTCATTGGGTTTAAAATAATATGAAAGTGAGAGTGAGTATTTTTCACTGTTGAGGCAGAGAGAGAGAGAGAGAGAGAGAGAGAGGAGAGAGAGAGAGAGAGAGAGAGAGAGAGAGAGAGAGAGAGAGAGAGAGAGAGAGAGAGACATTATTAGCCAACTGGATTATCATATTACATAAATACAAGCGACGTTCAAAAATAAATCGAGAAATCGATCACAGAACCCAATTGCAGAATAGGAACCCCTGTAACCCAAATACAGAATCGGAACCCCTGTAGCCCAATTACAGAATCTGAACCCCTGTAACCCAAATACAGAATCAGAATCCCTGTAACCCAAATACAGAATCAGAACCCCTGTAACCCAAATACAGAATTAGAACCCCTGTAACCCAAATACAGAACTGGAACCCCCAGTAATCAAGTAAAGAATCAGAACCCCTGTAACCAAATACAAAATCGGAACTCCTGTAACCAAATACAGAATTAGAACCCTTGTAACCGCCGGGAGTCGACTCTTGCTGTCACTTAAATTACAGTAATTAAACCATTGAAACAATGTCGCGAAACTCTGTAATCCAGTGTAAGAAAACTGCCATTCAGAGCTCCTGGGAACAATGACGGAAACTCAGACGTAGTGCTTGACAAACACACACAGCTACGAACAAGTACACTAGCTAAAGACATAATGTCTTTGTTTATACACTAGTCGGACATAAAACTTCAGAATCCAAGCCACTCTTGACAGGTGAGTGATGATGGTGGTGATTCTTGTGTGGTGAGTGATGCTGGTGGTGATTCTTGCCTCGTGAGTGGTGTTGGCGGTGATTATTGTGTGGTGAGTGGTGCCGGTGGTGATTCTTGTGTGATGAGTGATGCTGGTGGTGATTCTTGCCTCGTGAGTGATATTGGTGGTGATTCTTACCTCGTGAGTGATGCTGGTGGTGAATCTTGCTTGGTGAGTAATACTGGTAGTGATTCTTGCCTGGTGAGTGATATTGGTGGTTCTAAAATCGTTACTGATACAAGCGCAGATTTTTTCAGATTTTAAAACCTAACTTGACCTCATCTAACTTAACCTAACTAAACATAAACTAAATAGTGTTAAACAAGAGTGAAGAAAGAACCAAGAAGTGAAGGATGGGAATCTCAAAAAAAAAAAAAAAAAATAAAAACTGTAGCAATAATATGAGACTAAGATAGAGAATGAGAGAGTAATATCTGGTGGAGACTGCAAGTGCAGCAACAGCAGCAACAGCAGCAACAGCAGCAGCAACAACAACAGCAACAACAGCAACAACAGCAAGTTGAAGGATGCAATGTTTCGTGACCAGGATCGTCAAGGGTGGCGTGTAGGCAATACTATGACAAGCACATAAACTATCTCCCTCAGAGGGGTAGGGAGAAGCAAGCCTATGGAAGGTAGGGAGAAAGAGAGAAAAAAAAAAGAGAGAGAGGGGAAGAGAGAGAGAGAGAGAGAGAGAGAGAGAGACAGACAGACAGACAGACAGACAGACAGAGTGTAGGGAGAGATATAAACTCTCAGAGACAAAGCAAGATATAGAATCAGATTTAAACATAGATACTGTTTATACAATATATACGTATATAAGTATTTTATATATATATATTATATATTATATATATATATATATATATATATATATTATATATATATATATATATATATATATATTATATATACAGAGACAGAGACTGAGAGAGAAACAGCTGATATATCCTGTAGAAAGTAATATAATCAAGGGGAAGACTTTCATGGGAAGGAATTTATATAACATGAAAGAGAGAGAGAGAAGAGAGAGAGTGAGAGAGAGAGAGAGAGAGAGAGAGAGAGAGAGAGAGAGAGAGAGAGAGAGAGAGAGAGAGAGAGAGAGAGAGCATTAATGGTGCTTCGTGTCACAAGGCGACAGTCCAAGGTTTATTATAGAAGATTAGGAACCCGAATATTGTGTTCTCTCTTCTCTCTCTCTCTCTTTCTCTCTCTGTCTGTATGTCTGCCCCTCTCTCTCTCTCTTTCTGTCTCTGTCAGTATGTCTGCCCCTCTCTCTCTCTCTCTCCTCTCCCTCTGGTATGATTTCAGATCTTCCTGACTGACAAGCCGCAAGAGTCATTGTATGAAACATTATAGGCTCGCTCCTCCTTGCAGTGATCATCCCGCTGACCTCTCGAGGGAAGTCGCGACTCTCACCATCTGGCCACGGAGGACGCAACAATCGATGTATATATAGGAAGTCCTGTATAACTCTTGCGGTTTAGCGCTTCTTTTGAGTATAATAATGTATATATACCACCCCAAAAGCACAAGGAGCATCTAGTGCTGCTAGGAAGTGATTAGAGAACGTCAGAGCCAGGAGCACTGTAATTATAAGACGCTAAATTTCTTGCACAACTCCAATCAAGGAACGTTATATCCAAAAGTTCGTAACACTATCCTCCAGTAACACTGTCTAGCATTACAACGCAGATAATATAACCGTCAAGTAACACCATCCAGCATCACAACACCCCTACCGAACACTGTCCTCAAGTAACACCGTCCAGCAGTGCAACTCAGATACTTAACAGTCTAGTAACACTTAGATGCTCTCAGATATTCTTAGATATTCTCATATTAAATTTTCTTCTTATATTTTATGCAATATGATAATATCCGAGAAACTTGCAGGTGAGAATCACTGGTGCTTTAAAAAACTTTAAGGCTTATTAGGAGGCTCCTGTAGGTCGATTGAAGCCTCGGCTCAGGGTGCTGCTTCCCAACCCTGCAGGAGCAGCAGTATTCAGTGAAGCCAGTAGTCGATCCTGCAGGTTCTTCCTCAAGTTGTCCTCGGGGACTATGAGACAAATCTTCCCTGGTATCTACCTCGCATAACAGCAGATCAATGTACCACAGTGCTCGCTCATCCTCTGGCCTCCTGCCTCTCAGGTCGCGCACACACTCAAGCAGTAATAACCTCCATATCCTCTCGTACATTCCCTATTAACTTCTTGTTCTCCTGGATGGTTGCACAGCGCCTCTGTGGCCTCAGTCTTTGGTCTGATCAATAGCACCACCCACTGGCTTCCTCTTATCTCCGCCTCTGAGATGACCCCATCAAGTCTTGCAGAAAACATTACTGTTCCTCTGCAGCTTCTCTTTTGTCATCCCTTTATTTAGCATAATTTACCGGTTTTCAAATTTTGTCCTGCCATGCAAGCCCTTTATATTTGCATGACAAATGTGCGATTTCTGTAATCTTAAACATTATATGGCGGGCAGACACACACCACACACACACACACACACACACACACACACACACACACACACACACACACACACACACACACACACACACACACACAACACACATACACAGGGGACAGGGAGCTAAGAATCGACCCCTGCAGCCATATTTATAGAGGCACACATGCATGCACTCTTGTGTAAGCACAAACATACGAATATACAGTGGAGAGCAGACGATGCATAAGGTAAGAAGAGAGACCACGAGGGAAGCCAGTTTAGATAGAAAAAGGAGAAGAATGAGACAAATCGATAATGATGTATAGCCTACCTGAGATAGGAAATGGAAGGAAGCTTGATAAACGACAGGAGGAGGAGAAAAAGAGAATTAAGGAGACGATAACAAATTTAAGAGATGAATAAATAAGACAGGTGAAAGATGTTATGCAACTTATACAAACAGTTCTGTGACTGATGTTGACAGATAAAATTAGTCTTTCCATCAGTAGCATCAACAGATAGAGTTACAGGGGAAAAATACATGAACCTGGACCATAACAGAGATTCAGCTGTGTGTAAGTTTACAGCGATCTCTCCCAGATGCTGCAACCAAAGATTTGTTTTATAGGCTTTGTCGCCGAGACGGTTAGTTAATGGTGAACCTGTGGATAGTAGCACCAAGAGCATATGGATACACTACAGTCAGTAGAACATCCGAAATGGCGATGGCAGCAGGACGAAACACCTGTCAAGCAGACTGTACTACATTAGGAGGAGGAGCACAGCTTTCCCACACTTGTTCTCACAGTTCACCTCCATTTCCCATACAATTACAGTAACCTTTATGAATGCGCCTTATATACTTTCACCACAAGCAAACACCAACCTTTCTCTTTCCTTTCTTTTCCCCCCACTTTCTCAACTCTCTCGCCTTCTACCACTGTTTACGAATGAACAGGAATCCTTACACCAGCTGTCCAAATTCACCGAGTTTTTATAGGAGTCTGGTGTCACTGTCACCACCACAGCTGGCCAGGGTGGTGACTGGAGTCACTATCACCACCACAGCTGGCCTGGAGGAGTAATAGCGTGCCCTTCACCACTACCACCTACCATAACTATAACTAGAACGAGGCAGTAATGTCTGCTGAAGCTGTTACAGCTCTGCTCACTCCTGCAGCGGGACTTTAAGGCTTTTCTCTCCCATTTTCAGTCTTTTCCACTAAGTCTCGGGCGCTGAAAATTGTATTTTTCACAAACCAACTCTGAAAGATAGGTTAGGGGGGGGGTATTGTTAAATTACTGGAAGACTGCCTATTGTGTGTACTGGAAAGTGAATGTCTTTATATATATATATATATATATATATATATATATATATATATATATATATATATATATATATATATATAATATAATTGGGACCATTGCAACTGAGAAGACAATAAAGGATATTTTTTACGGAATGTTGCTAATATGATAAGAATTCAATACTATCTATCTCTTTTCCAGAATGATAAGTATCAATAAAGGGAATATACATACAATTTCAATATTATTTATTTATATTAAATTGGGGCATTGCAATGAGAAGACAATAAAAGGATATTTTCTTCCACGGGAATGGTTGCCTAATGGAAGACAGCACATTCACCATCACTCACTCCCTTGCCGTCTTGCCAGAAGTGCGCGGACACAGGGATCCAATAACCCAGGGAACCGCAGACATCACCACCATCTCTCAAGACTCCT
>NC_069413.1:57332663-57345163 GCF_026875155.1 Cherax quadricarinatus
TCCTGGGAAAATCCCTGGATCAGGATAAATCACCCTGGCTACAAGATAACATCACCCTGGCTACCAGGATAACATCACCCTGGCTACAGATAACATCACCCTGGCTACCAGGATAACATCACCCTGGCTACAAGCATAACATCACCCTGGCTATCAGGATAACATCACCCTGGCTACCAGGATAACATTACTCCCGTGGTATGGTTTTTTCTAAGTAGTCTTATTTATCCTGTTATCCTTATGAAGATATTCATGGGTATTAAATGAAGGTATTTTAGATGGATAACGCAATTATCCTGGAATAGACTGTCAAATATATTTCAGACTTTTTAAAAACTCTGTGGCACTGAGGAGAGTGTTCAGTCTATATGAAGATTCCAGATTTAGTCTTCTTATCTAGGATATTTTATATAATAATTTGGCTAGAAATTTTGCCTTTGTTAGATGTCTGATGAACCACTGGTCACTATATGAGGCAAAGAGCTCAAGGCCACATTATTTGATTTACCACATTTCTTACCTCTCTCTCTTCCTGTCTATTTACCCCCTTTCTTACCTCTCTCTCTTCCTGTCTGTCTTCCACCTTTCCCTCTGATATATCCTTCTTCTCCAATTATTGACATCCGTGTCATTCGCTGACAAAAAAAGACGAAAATAAACATTGACACCAATGAACAAATCAATTATCATAATTCCTAAGAGCAATAAGAGCAATGTTTATGTTAATTATGTTTAACAAGCACCAACTGCTACCAAAACAAACATCACGTGACCAAAGAGTCGCTCGATGATTGGCCGAGATGGCTGGGAACTGGCCAATCAGCTTTTGTTTACGTGTGAAGACCTGAGGGAGGGGATGTAAAGTTAGTGAAAGGTTAATATGATGGTTGATATTTGTGAAGGCCATTCCCTCTATGTCTCTCTTTCTCAGTCTCTGTCTTTTTCTGTCTCTGTCTGTCTCCCTTTGTTTCATATTCTGTGTCTTCTCTTCGCTCTTCCTCTCTCCCTCCTTATGCTCTCTTCCTCTTTAATGGAATTTTCTTCTCGACCCCTTCCTCGTTTATTCAACCTCTTATGTCATCTCCTTACCTTCTCTTCCCTCTCCTACTCTCCCTCCTATCCCTACTATACTCTTCTTCTGATCCTTTATTCCACATTTCATCTTGGGTTCCTCCTCCTCCTTCTTCCCCTCATTCTCCTTCTTCTCCACTTCCATCATTTACAACTGGTCTGAGGTGTTCCATTTCCTGCTGCTTCTCTTAATGTGCTCAAAGGAAGTCTTATCTCTATATCTTTCTTGTTCCCTCGTACCTTGTCTCTCTCTCCCATCTCTCTCTCACCACCACTACCACCACCACTACAATCACCACTACCACCACCACTACAACCACCACTACTACAATCACCACTACCACCACCACCGTTGTCACTGCCTCTACCATCACACACACACACACACACACAGCTAAGACTCGATCCATGCAACCACAACTAGGTGAGTACAACTAGGTGAGTACAACTAGGTGAGTACACAGAAGAGAAAATTAATATGAAACACAGAATGACTCTGACTGACACACTGGCAAGGCATCATTTGCATGAGTGTCAACCAACTGTCATGTTGGAAACCATATCCACGTCACCTCATATCCAGTTATTTAACAACGCTTAGAAAAAAATGACAGCTAGAGTTTTTTGAAAATCTAGACTGGTTAAAAAACACACATTAGAGATACTTGTGGCTAAGACCATGAGATGACAAATACAACGTTCTGAAGAACTTCCCCTCTCCCTCCACCACTGGTCGCACATTTAGGTGGTTGTTACTAAGGAATTATGGTGAAGAGAGAAGGGGAGTACATGGGAGGGAATGGAAGTATGTAGGAAGGCAGAAAAGACATGGAAGTACATGGAAAGCCATGGGAGTACATGGGATGGCATGGAAGTACATGGAAAGGCATCAGACACATAAAAGTACATGGAAAGCAATGCGAGTATATTTGAGGGTATGGAAATGCGTGAGAACACATAACAAAAAGAGAGTCCATATCGAGGCTGTCTGCTGAGAAGAATTATCTACTTCTACCTACATTAAGGACTATCATGTATTATCCAGTTGTTTGAGGTAATGATCATAAAGCAAAAGGCTCTCTCTCCACCCTCCACGCCTCCCGACTACAGCGTAGCTGAAATCTCAAGACAAGCCCCAACTCAGCATAAAAAGATAGTTGTTTTCGTTGCCCCCTTCAAGATATGTACAGTGTTAAATAATTAGAAGCATAATAATGCCAGCAAAGAGCCACACTTTAGAATAGATAAGAGAGTGTGAGAGTACACGACCAGTTTGTGTGAGTGTGTCTGACCTACAGCCAGGTGGTACAGCACAACGTCACCTCGGCTGGCGGGGCCAACTCTCACGCTATAGACTGACTGAATTGGGCTATTAATAGAGCTGTGGGGCTCCTAAATAAACTGCTACATTCTCAATTGCCAGTTTGCTGGTCGAGAGAGCATGCCAATGGGTGTGTGATGAATACTGAATAAATTGTAACATACTGGGCACACGCCACAATAATATTGAAAATATGTTATGAAATTGCACAGGAGAAATGGAAGTAAATGGAATGAATGGGCTGTAACTATCTATATTTAATTACTGCTATTGCTGTCTTAATTCACACACGTAGAGCTGCGTGTAGCAGCAGTGACAGCAGTGGTGGTGGTGGACCAGCACCACTGCTATCACTACCACAACCACCACTGCTCTTACTACCACAACCACCACTACTGTCACTACCATAATCACCAATGCTGTTACTACCACAACCACCACTGTCATCACTACCACAACCACCACTACCATCATGGTCCTCCATAGTGCAATCACTGAACAAACACAACGAATTCGACGATTACAGTCGGCGTTATCCTAGTCCCTTAGCTCAATCGCTAGGGCACTCAGCTCACACACTAAGGTCCGGGGGTCGATCCCTGGTACGCGTGAAAACATTAAGACGTGCTTCCTTTAGACACCTGCTGTCCATGTTCACCTATCAGTAAAATAGTCGACTGGTGTGGGTCGCCCGAAATGCTTTGCAAAATAAGGGGCTTTCTGAATAGTAATATGTCATTGATGTCAGCTGGACCTGTATACCATGTACATGTACCTCTAGAAATAAAGATTATTATTATTATTATTATTATTATTATTATTATTATTATTATTATTATTATTATTATTATTATTATTATTATCTAATACTTACACAGTGCAAGTCCAACTGGAAACTAACTGAATGTATTCTCTTCGTGATTACAGCTTCGTCTGGTGGTGTGTCCTTGTCTCTTATAAGCCTGTATTAAAAACTACAAACGTTTATGTTGCATCTCTTGCCTCGATGTTTCGGTACAGTTTCGAGTTATGGACTCATTTTGTGATTAAAAGTATTCTTCGTGGGAGGGAGGCGGGGAAATATTTAGAACCACATTTAGGAGAAATAAATTAAATTAAAAAAAAAAAACTTAAAAATTTATTACTGGAAGATGGAGAAGACCAGAGAGGTTGTCAGTGTATTTATTTAGAAAACATAGAAAACACCTTCCACCATGACCCCTTCCACCATGACCCCTTCCACCATGACCCCTTCCACCATGATCCCTTCCACCATGACCCCTTCCACCATGACACCTTCCACCATGACCCCTTCCACCATGACCCCTTCCACCATGATCCCTTCCACCATGACCCCTTCACATGACCCCTTCCACCATGACCCCTTCCACCATGACCCCTTCCACCATGACCCCTTCCACCATGATCCCTTCCCATGACCCTTCCACCATGACACCTTCCACCATGACCCCTTCCACCATGACCCCTTCCACCATGACCCCTTCCACCATAGCCCCTTCAGTCATGACCCCTTCCACCATAGCCCCTTCAGTCATGACCCCTTCCACCATAGCCTCTTAAGTCATGACCCTGCTTCAATGACCTCTTCCATCACGACCTCTTCCATCATGGCCCCTTCCATCATGACCCCTTCCATCATGACCCCTTCCATCATGACCCCTTCCATCATGACCCCTTTCATCATGGCCCCTTCCATCATGACCCCTTCCATCATGACCCCTTCCATCATGGCCCCTTCCACAATGAACCCTTCCATCATGACCCCTTCCATCATGACCCCTTCCATCATGACCCCTTTCACCATGACCCCTTCCATCATGACCCCTTCCACAATGACCCTTTCCATCATGACACCTTCCATCATGGCCCATTCCATCATGACCCCTTCCATCATGACCCCTTCCATCATGAACCCTTCCATCATGACCCTTCTTCCATGACCTCTTCCACCATAACCGCTTCCATCATGACCCATTTCATGACCTCTTCTACCATTCCCTCTTCTACCATGACCTCTTCTACCATGACCTCTTCTACCATTCCCTCTTCTACCATTCCCTCTTCTGCCATTTCCTCTTCTACCATGCTCTCTTCTACCATTCCCTGTTCTACCATTCCCCCTTCTACCATGCTCTCTTCTACCATTCCCTCTTCTACCATTCCCTCTTCTACCATGCTCTCTTCTACCATTCCCTCTTCTACCACGCCCTCTTCTACCAAGACCTCTTCTACCATGACCTCTTTTACCAAGACCTCTTGTACCATGACCTCTTCTACCATGGCCTCTTGTACCATGACCTCTTGTACCATGACCTCTTCTACCATGGCCTCTTGTACCATGACCTCTTCTACCACGACCTCTTCTGCCACGCCCTCTTCTAGCACGCCCTCTTTCTACAAGGCCTCTTCTACCAAGACCTCTTCTACCATGCCATCTTCTACCATGCCATCTTCTACCATGCCATCTTCTACCATGGCCTCTTGTACCATGACCTCTTCTACCACGACCTCTTCTGCCACGCCCTCTTCTAGCACGCCCTCTTCTACCAAGGCCTCTTCTACCAAGACCTCTTCTACCATGCCATCTTCTACCATGCCATCTTCTACCATGCCATCTTCTACCATGACCTCTTCTACCATGGCCTCTTCTAGGAATGCAGATAAAGGGTCAAGTATGGTGTTCCAGGTGCTGTTGTTGAATCACCGAGGAAGTGCTTAGAAATTTTCAAAACTCTTTGAAAACATTAAAGATAAAACCGTCATAGACTGGGGAAAAATCTGTCTGTCGATCCATCGAGAGGAAAATAGTTTTAGTCGTAAAAGTTTCAACACTTGATGGTAAATTTTCATTAATCTTCGTTATTGGTGACGTAAATTGTTAAGTGTGAAGCCAACCTCATTTTGCTTAATGATCCAGGGAAAGTTTTCCATTGTTGGCGCTGTTATGTTCAGCTGGAGTGATGATAGCTGTGATGCTGGCTTTATGTTCAGCTGGAGTGATGATAGCTGTGATGCTGGCTTTATGTTCAGCTGGAGTGATGATAGCTGTGATGCTGGCTTTATGTTCGTGGGGTGATGATAGCTGTGATGCTGGCTTTATGTTCAGCTGGAGTGATGATAGCTGTGATGCTGGCTTTATGTTCAGCTGGGGTGATGATAGCTGTGATGCTGGCTTTATGTTCAGCAGGAGTGATGATAGCTGTGATGCTAGCTTTATGTTCAGCTGGAGTGATGATAGCTGTGATGCTGGCTTTATGTTCAGCTGGAGTGATGATAGCTGTGATGCTGGCTTTATGTTCAGCAGGAGTGATGATAGCTGGGATGCTGGCTTTATGTTCAACTGGAGTGATGATAGCTGTGATGCTGGCTTTATGTTCAGCTAGAGTGATGATAGCTGTGATGCTGGCTTTATGTTCAGCTGGAGTGATGATAGCTGTGATGCTGGCTTTATGTTCAACTGGAGTGATGATAGCTGTGATGCTGGCTTTATGTTCAGCTGGAGTGATGATAGCTGTGATGCTGGCTTTATGTTCAGCTGGAGTGATGATAGCTGGGATGCTGGCTTTATGTTCAGCTGGAGTGATGATAGCTGTGATGCTGGCTTTATGTTCAACTGGAGTGATGATAGCTGTGATGCTGGCTTTATGTTCAGCTGGAGTGATGATAGCTGTGATGCTGGCTTCATGTTCAGCTGGAGTGATGATAGCTGTGATGCTGGCTTTATGTTCAGCTGGAGTGATGATAGCTGTGATGCTGGCTTTATGTTCAGCTGGAGTGATGATAGCTGTGATGCTGGCTTTATGTTCAGCTGGAGTGATGATAGCTGTGATGCTGGCTTTATGTTCAGCTTGAGCGATGATAGCTGTGATGCTGGCTTTATGTTCAGCTGGAGTGATGATAGCTGTGATGCTGGCTTTATGTTCAACTGGAGTGATGATAGCTGTGATGCTGGCTTTATGTTCAACTGGAGTGATGATAGCTGTGATGCTGGCTTTATGTTCAGCAGGAGTGATGATAGCTGTGATGCTGGCTTTATGTTCAGCAGGAGTGATGATAGCTGGGATGCTGGCTTTATGTTCAGCTGGAGTGATGATAGCTGTGATGCTGGCTTTATGTTCAACTGGAGTGATGATAGCTGTGATGCTGGCTTTATGTTCAGCTGGAGTGATGATAGCTGTGATGCTGGCTTTATGTTCAGCTGGAGTGATGATAGCTGTGATGCTGGCTTTATGTTCAGCTGGAGTGATGATAGCTGTGATGCTGGCTTTATGTTCAGCTGGAGTGATGATAGCTGTGATGCTGGCTTTATGTTCAACTGGAGTGATGATAGCTGTGATGCTAGCTTTATGTTCAACTGGAGTGATGATAGCTGTGATGCTGGCTTTATGTTCAGCAGGAGTGATGATAGCTGTGATGCTGGCTTTATGTTCAGCAGGAGTGATGATAGCTGTGATGCTGGCTTTATGTTCAACTGGAGTGATGATAGCTGTGATGCTGGCTTTATGTTCAGCTGGAGTGATGATAGCTGTGATGCTGGCTTTATGTTCAGCTGGAGTGATGATAGCTGTGATGCTGGCTTTATGTTCAGCTGGAGTGATGATAGCTGTGATGCTGGCTTTATGTTCAGCAGGAGTGATGATAGCTGTGATGCTGGCTTTATGTTCAGCAGGAGTGATGATAGCTGTGATGCTGGCTTTATGTTCAGCTGGAGTGATGATAGCTGTGATGCTGGCTTTATGTTCAGCTGGAGTGATGATAGCTGTGATGCTGGCTTTATGTTCAGCTGGAGTGATGATAGCTGTGTTGCTGGCTTTATGTTCAGCTGGAGTGATGATAGCTGTGATGCTGGCTTTATGTTCATCTGGAGTGATGATAGCTGTGTTGCTGGCTTTATGTTCAGCTGGAGTGATGATAGCTGTGATGCTGGCTTTATGTTCAGCTTGAGCGATGATAACTGTGATGCTGGCTTTATGTTCAGCTTGAGCGATGATAGCTGTGATGCTGGCTTTATGTTCAGCTGGAGTGATGATAGCTATGATGCTGGCTTTATGTTCAGCTGGAGTGATGATAGCTGTGATGCTGGCTTTATGTTCAGCTGGAGTGATGATAGCTATGATGCTGGCTTTATGTTCAGCTGGAGTGATGATAGCTGTGATGCTGGCTTTATGTTCATCTGGAGTGATGATAGCTGTGTTGCTGGCTTTATGTTCAGCTGGAGTGATGATAGCTGTGATGCTGGCTTTATGTTCAGCTTGAGCGATGATAACTGTGATGCTGGCTTTATGTTCAGCTTGAGCGATGATAGCTGTGATGCTGGCTTTATGTTCAGCTGGAGTGATGATAGCTATGATGCTGGCTTTATGTTCAGCTGGAGTGATGATAGCTGTGATGCTGGCTTTATGTTCAGCTGGAGTGATGATAGCTATGATGCTGGCTTTATGTTCAGCTTGAGCGATGATAGCTATGATGCTGGCTTTATGTTCAGCTTGAGCGATGATAGCTATGATGCTGGCTTTATGTTCAGCTGGAGTGATGATAGCTGTGATGCTGGCTTTATGTTCAGCAGGAGTGATGATAGCTGTGATGCTGGCTTTATGTTCAGCTGGAGTGATGATAGCTATGATGCTGGCTTTATGTTCAGCTTGAGCGATGATAACTGTGATGCTGGCTTTATGTTCAGCTTGAGCGATGATAGCTGTGATGCTGGCTTTATGTTCAGCTGGAGTGATGTTTAGCTATGATGCTGGCTTTATGTTCAGCTGGAGTGATGATAGCTGTGATGCTGGCTTTATGTTCAGCTGGAGTGATGATAGCTATGATGCTGGCTTTATGTTCAGCTTGAGCGATGATAGCTATGGTGCTGGCTTTATGTTCAGCTGGAGTGATGATAGCTGTGATGCTGGCTTTATGTTCAGCAGGAGTGATGATAGCTGTGATGCTGGCTTTATGTTCAGCTGGAGTGATGATAGCTATGATGCTGGCTTTATGTTCAGCTTGAGCGATGATAGCTGTGATGCTGGCTTTATGTTCAGCTGGAGTGATGATAGCTATGATGCTGGCTTTATGTTCAGCTGGAGTGATGATAGCTGTGATGCTGGCTTTATGTTCAGCTGGAGTGATGATAGCTGTGATGCTGGCTTTATGTTCAGCTCTAGTGATGATAGCTGTGATGCTGGCTTTATGTTCAGCTTGAGCGATGATAGCTGTGATGCTGGCTTTATGTTCAGCTGGAGTGATGATAGCTGTGATGCTGGCTTTATGTTCAACTGGAGTGATGATAGCTGTGTTTGCTGGCTTTATGTTCAGCTGGAGTGATGATAGCTGTGATGCTGGCTTTATGTTCAGCAGGAGTGATGATAGCTGTGATGCTGGCTTTATGTTCAGCTGGAGTGATGATAGCTGTGATGTTTGGCTTTATGTTCAGCTGGAGTGATGATAGCTGTGATGCTGGCTTTATGTTCAGCTGGAGTGATGATAGTGTGATGCTGGCTTTATGTTCAGCTGGAGTGATGATAGCTGTGATGCTGGCTTTATGTTCAGTGGAGTGATGATAGCTGTGATGCTGGCTTTATGTTCAGCTGGAGTGATGATAGCTGTGATGCTGGCTTTATGTTCAGCTGGAGTGATGATAGCTGTGATGCTGGCTTTATGTTCAGCTGGAGTGATGATAGCTGTGATGCTGGCTTTATGTTCAGCAGGAGTGATGATAGCTGTGATGCTGGCTTTATGTTTAGCAGGAGTGATGATAGCTGTGATGCTGGCTTTATGTTCAGCAGGAGTGATGATAGCTGTGATGCTGGCTTTATGTTCAGCTGGAGTGATGATAGCTGTGTTGCTATATGTATCCCCATTTATCCTTTTCCTCGGCTTTTTCAGCCTTTTTCTAATTTACCCATCTTAATTGCCAACTATCTTCAAAAAAGTCTGAAAATGACTTTAAAAACAGACACTGCTGAAATTGCATTATAATATAATTAGTTTGAAAGAAATTATTACAAATTAAGAAAAGTATATTATTGTCTTACAGTTATAAACAAGAGAATAACAGCGTCGAGTCGTAGTAGTCATAAATAACTTCTAACTTGTTAATGTTTAACACCCTCCTAACTTGATATCCTAACTTAAATAAGGAGAACTTAGCTGCTATGATTGCAGGTGTTCAATTGTTCTATAACTTGAACTGTAACAGATAGAATAAGTGTAGGTCATCAAAGTTGTTGTAGGTTATTATCGCAAGTGTAGGTCATCATCGCAAGTGTAGGTTATCATCGCAAGTGTAGGTTATCATCGCAAGTGTAGGTTATCATCGCAAGTGTAGGTTATCATCGCAAGTGTAGGTCATCATCGCAAGTGTAGGTTATCATCGCAAGTGTAGGTTATTTATCGCAAGTGTAGGTCATCATCGCAAGTGTAGGTTATCATCGCAAGTGTAGGTATCATCGCAAGTGTAGGTTATCATCGCAAGTGTAGGTTATCATCGCAAGTGTAACGTTTTTCATCGCAAGTGTAGGTTATCATCGCAAGTGTAGGTTATCATCGCAAGTGTAGGTTATCATCGCAAGTGTAGGTCATCATCGCAAGTGTAGGTATCATCGCAAGTGTAGGTTATCATCGCAAGTGTAGGTCATCATGCAAGTGTAGGTCATCATCGCAAGGTGTTAGGTCATCATCGCAAGTGTAGGTCATCATCGCAAGTGTAGGTTGTCATCGCAAGTGTAGGTCATCATCGCAAGTGTAGGTTATCATCGCAAGTGTAGGTCATCATCGCAAGTGTAGGTTATCATCGCAAGTGTAGGTTATCATCGCAAGTGTAGGTTATCATCGCAAGTGTAGGTCATCATCGCAAGTGTAGGTTATCATCGCAAGTGTAGGTTATCATCGCAAGTGTAGGTTATCATCGCAAGTGTAGGTTATCATCGCAAGTGTAGGTCATCATCGCAAGTGTAGGTCATCATCGCAAGTGTAGGTTATCATCGCAAGTGTAGGTCATCATCGCAAGTGTAGGTCATCATCGCAAGTGTAGGTCATCATCGCAAGTGTAGGTCATCATCGCAAGTGTAGGTTGTCATCGCAAGTGTAGGTCATCATCGCAAGTGTAGGTTATCATCGCAAGTGTAGGTTATCATCGCAAGTGTAGGTTATCATCGCAAGTGTATGTCATCATCGCAAGTGTAGGTTATCATCGCAAGTGTAGGTTGTCATCGCAAGTGTAGGTTATCATCGCAAGTGTAGGTTATCATCGCAAGTGTAGGTCATCATCGCAAGTGTAGGTTATCATCGCAAGTGTAGGTCATCATCGCAAGTGTAGGTTATCATCGCAAGTGTAGGTCATCATCGCAAGTGTAGGTTATCATCGCAAGTGAAGGTCATCATCGCAAGTGTAGGTTATCATCGCAAGTGTAGGTTATCATCGCAAGTAGTAGGTCATCATCGCAAGTGTAGGTTATCATCGCAAGTGTTAGGTTGTCATCGCAAGTGTAGGTTATCATCGCAAGTGTAGGTTATCATCGCAAGTGTAGGTTATCATCGCAAGTGTAGGTTATCATCGAAGTGTAGGTCATCATTGCGCAAGTGTAGGTTATCATCGCAAGTGTACAGGTTAATCATCGCAAGTGTAGGTTATCATCGGGGTTTAATAAGTGTAGGTCATCCGCAAGTGTAGGTTATAATCGCAAGTGTAGGTTATCATCGCAAGTGTACGTTGTCATCGCAAGTGTAGGTTATCATCGCAAGTGTAGGTTATCATCGCAAGTGTAGGTTGTCATCGCAAGTGTAGGTTATCATCGCAAGTGTAGGTTATCATCGCAAGTGTAGGTTATCATCGCAAGTGTAGGTTATCATCACAAGTGTAGGTTATCATCGCAAGTGTAGGTTATCATCGCAAGTGTAGGTTATCATCGCAAGTGTAGGTCATCATCGCAAGTGTAGGTTATCATCGCAAGTGTAGGTTATCATCGCAAGTGTAGGTCATCATCGCAAGTGTAGGTTATCATCGCAAGTGTAGGTTATCATCGCAAGTGTAGGTTATCATCGCAAGTGTAGGTTATCATCGCAAGTGTAGGTCATCATCGCAAGTGTAGGTTATCATCGCAAGTGTAGGTCATCATCGCAAGTGTAGGTTATCATCGCAAGTGTAGGTTATCATCGCAAGTGTAGGTTATCATCGCAAGTGTAGGTTATCATCGCAAGTGTAGTCATCATCGCAAGTGTAGGTTATCATCGCAAGTGTAGGTCATCATCGCAAGTGTAGGTCATCATCGCAAGTGTAGGTCGTAATTGTTACTCTTACCAATATTTTTCTCAACTTTTATCTCTATTCTTTTCTTTAATGGCTTTCATTCTTATCTATTGCTTAATCCTCTCCTACACTTGTGTCTTTTTTTTTCTTTTGGTTATCATTTATTTGCATCCCTCGCATTATCAGTCTTTATACTTATTCTTCCCTCATCATCTTATCTATATTCTTACTTTGGTCACCCCAGCGGCACTTTCAGGATCATCTCAGATTCCCTGTGATGCAGGAATACTCCTCTCCTTCAGTATTACTTACCAGGAATATTCTCTGTCATCGCTTCGTTGACAGTCTTAAGCATCTCTCTTCCTCTCCTCTTATACTCTTGTCACTGCTCACCTTTCGATTTCCCTCTTCTCTCTCTCTCTCTCTCTTCTCTCTCTCTCTCTCTCTCTCTCTCTCTCTCTCTCTCAAGTCATGCAGCAGACAGTTCTTGTTGCAACCCCTGAATGGGTTGCAATATATATAATGTATATTATGATTATGAATATAATGTATATTACCTTTTCATATAATTTTATATTGCTTGTATTTGCGATAATAGCTAAATCGTAAATGTATTGCTTTATATTATTATTTGACTTAGCTTCCTTTTGTGAGGTAGGATGTAACATATTATGTGCTCAGTTCAAGTCTTGATTGTCTAACTACTGTAATTATCGCTCTTTGCTTGTTACTCTACCGGCTTCTGTTACTGAGCAGGAACTGTCTACAGAGCTATCACGTGATCGAGGGGGTGTGTCCTCACCTCGCCTGAAGTATTCAGTCTGGTCTAGACTAGCTGGGTGGTTGGAC
>NC_069413.1:57355163-57365163 GCF_026875155.1 Cherax quadricarinatus
CCTCCCTCACTGATGCTGTCTCCCTCACTGATGCTGCCTCCCTCACTGATGCTGTCTCCTTCACTGATACTGCCTCCCTCACTGATGCTGCCTCCCTCATTGATGTCTCCCTCACTGATGCTGCGTCCCTCACTGATGCTGCCTCCCTCATTGATGCTGTCTCCCTCACAGATACTGTCTCCCTCACTGATGCTGCCTCCCTCACTGATGCTGTCTCCCTCACTGATGCTGTCTCCCTCACTGATGCTGCCTCCCTCACTGATGCTGTCTCCCTCACTGATGCTGCCTCCCTCACTGATGCTGTCTCCCTCACTGATACTGCCTCCCTCACTGATGCTGCCTCCCTCACTGATGTCTCCCTCACTGATGCTGCGTCCCTCACTGATGCTGCCTCCCTCATTGATGCTGTCTCCCTCACTGATGCTGTCTCCCTCACTGATGCTGTCTCCCTCACTGATGCTGTCTCCCTCACTGATGCTGTCTCCCTCACTGATGCTGTCTCCCTCACTGCTGATGTCTCCCTCACTGATGCTGTCTCCCTCACTGCTGATTTCTCCCTCACTGATGCTGCCTCCCTCACTGATGCTGTCTCCCTCACTGCTGATGTCTCCCTCACTGATGCTGCCTCCCTCACTGATGCTGTCTCCCTCACTGCTGATGTCTCCCTCACTGATGCTGTCTCCCTCACTGATGCTGTCTCCCTCACTGATGTTGTCTCCCTCACTGATGCTGCCTCCCTCACTGATGCTGTCTCCCTCACTGCTGATGTCTCCCTCACTGATGCTGCCTCCCTCACTGATGCTGTCTCCCTCACTGATGCTGCCTCCCTCACTGATGCTGTCTCCCTCACTGCTGATGTCTCCCTTAAGCTCAATAAAGGCATTAACGTTCCCGGAAGAACGCTCAGTAAACCAGTAGAGGGGAACTTAATTCCCCTTTTTATTTGTTATTATAGCGGCCCTCAGCCAGGGAGAGGGACAGTGAAACAGGCACTAGGTCACACTGGTGCCAGACCAGGCACTGGGCCACACTGGTGCCAGGACAGGCACTGGGCCACTTTGGTGCTTGTGCAAAGCCTCTGTTTGGTAATAGGGATATTCTGTGCTTTTTCAATGACATAATAAGCTATCCGTCCCTGTATACTCACCTATTTGTGGTTGCACGGGTCGAGACATAGCTCCTGGCCCGCCTCTTCACTGATCACTACTAGAGAGTTAAGTCCTCTCTCTCCCAGCTCCATGAGCTTTATCAAACTTCCTCTTAAAACTATGTATGGTTCCTACTTCCAATACGTCACTTCCAAGACTATTCCACTTCCTGACAACTCTATGATTAAAGAAATACTTCCTAAAATCGTGTGTGTGTGTGTGTGCTTACTCTGGTTGTATATCTGGCAGCACCGATCACAATCTTCGCCAGTTGGTATTATTGGTGTCTGGTAATTCTTAAAAGCGTGTTGGAACTAGCCTCCGCTTCATTTAAAATTCCTACAACACCAAGACTTAAAAAAAATATATTTTTTCACATCCCCCAGACTCATGTTCTTCATCTTCGACGTAAGTTACCTCGTACGTGGTTCTAAGTGTCTTACACCTCGAAATTTTGCTCTGCTAAGGAAAAGAACACAAATGCAACTAATATGACATTTTATTGTGGCAACGTTTCGCTCTCCAGGAGATTTATCAAGCCATTACGTGCTTGATAAAGCTCCTGGAGAGCGAAACGTTGCCACAATAAAATGTCACATTAGTTGGATTTGTGTCCTTTAACTTAACATATTGTCGGTAATTCTAACGATATTAATACAAATCTTGCACTTACTCAGTGTGACTTTGTAAATGGTCCAAGTCGGACCGAAACGTCGTCGTAAGCTTCTCTCTTTTATGTGCGGGTTATTTGTGTACCATAGTAGCAAAATATATTGCAAAACCTAGAGATATCGCAATTTTTATAAGCTTCGACTAATACTAATAACAATATATATATATATATATATATATATATATATATATATATTTATATATATATATATATATATATATATATATATATATATATATATATATATATATATATTACACACGTGTATGTAAAATAACACTTGCTAAAAAAAACTGAAAATATATATCATGGTAATGCAAATTTTAACGAATATTTAGCATTTAGTAAAGATTGTTAATTAAAAATCAACATGACAGGATATATACACAAGAGGTTGGTATCCCTCCGCACTTAGGGATTACTGTAATCCCTCTCTTCACGGATTAAAATTATGGACATTAATTCCCCTTTTCAGGAATAAAAATTATTAAAGAATACTTAAATCTCTTTTTTATGGATTAAATAAGATTAATTAATTAAAATTACACTAATAAGATTACTTTAATTCGTTTCCAGCGATTAAATTCTTATTGATTAGTGGTGAACAGGCGACATAAAACCTTAATGACTCTTTAAGTGGGCTATGGACATGATGATCAGTTAACCAGTCATTAACAAGAGACTTAAAAGAGGAGAACGAGATAATGACGGTAGAAATTATTCAAATTACAATTTAATAAGCATGTTGTAATTCATAATCTAAAAAAAAATAATAGTAATTTTAGATATTACATTATTAATTTGTTTCAGGGGGAAATACATTTGTGTAAAGCGATGGAGCTAATTAAGCATACATAACTTTTTTTATTTTTTGTTTGATTCTGTTAATTAGATTAAACTTTTTTCAATTCATGTGACAAGTTGTTCCCCCCCCCCCCCATGTGTGGTCTTTGTGCTGCCGTCGAGTTTTTGTAGAAGTTTGGGCGAACGCGAGGAATATCAGAGAAGTAATTGACTCACGAAATCGTATTAACTCGATTGTAAGCAAATCAGGGAACCCAATGGCGAGTGAGTCGTAAAGCTCACTGGCCGGTGCGCTAACCACTGGGCCAGGAAGTCACATCGACGTTGGGATTCGTCTGTCAAAATTTGAATTTGCAGTCACAGTGGTGGCCCATGCTAACCTCCCTATGGTGTATAGAAATATGTCTTATTTTTTTTTTTAGAGAAGTAATTGTTTTGAAAGTGATGCCTAGGTGTTGTTTTACGGTGTTGCAGGAAGTGTTTTAGGTCAGCGTCAGTATTACAGTGTAGTGAGTTTTATAGATACCGAGTCAGCAGTAGCGTACATGACACTAATATTTAGTAGGTAAGGGTGAAGGGTGTAGCCTATAATTTGTATATGTGATGGTTTTAATAGTTGCCTTTCGTTGTGTGATGATCAGGTCGAGGTGAACAGCTGACGTGGCATCCCAAACATGACTCTCATAGTTGAAGTATAAGCAACCAAGAGAGAAGTGGTGTTAGCACTGTAGACTCGGGAACATAATAACAAATTTTAAGATCATGCTTATGGATTTTGATACAAGTTTAGAAATAAAATGGATATTATCATTAAACTAGAATTTGTTGCCTAGTAAGTAACCCTTATCTTTTTTTCACTGCTTCGGAGTCAATAATTTTTATATTAAATTGCTGCCATGATTTATTCCTAAACATTGCATAGAATGTTTTTTTTTTTGTATATGAAGGTTATTTCAAGAGTTATCATAGAGGAGTGCGGTTTTTTCTCTGTAAGTATCATGAAACTCCTTTAGGCTCCTAAGACGATATCTCTAGCTGTAAAATCTGTTTGTCTTGACTGTGATGAGGCACAATATCTCTAACTTCTTCAGTACATTTCTCTTAACAATTATCTTAATTACTCTGGACAGGATGCAACGTCAAAGATACATACCCCGAGTTGAGTACCTCCTGTATGTTTCCCTTCCTTAATATGGCCAAGTTCCAGTTATCTGCTAGTTGTCTCGTATCCAACATCTTGTTGAAGATCTTCGCTCTGAGCTCAGGGAGAGAGTCTGCTCCTTCCACGCTGAGCTCAGAGAGAGAGTCTGCTCCTTCCACGCTGAGCTCAGAGAGAGAGTCAGCTCCTTCCACGCTGAGCTCAGGGAGAGAGTCTGTTCCTTCCCCCTCTGAGCTCAGGGAGTCTGCTCCTTCCCTCTGTACTTAAGAGAATATGTTGGCAGGTTTGTGTTCACTTCAGAATATTCTGTGGTGGTCACGGCCGCGAGGACAGTGATTAGTGGTTTATTATTTAGTGTCAGTTTGGAACAATGTGTTGAAACAAAGCCGAAGAAATATGATGTGTGTGGTAATGTTGTTACCATTGTCAACACAATGCTCCACAGACACAGAGTGAGCTGAGGGTTACGGCTGCTCTAGGGAGAATGACGAGGATGGACCAGGAGGAGGAGGTAGGGAGTGGAAAGTAATGCATAGGTAAAGATGGATAGGGTGGTTAGCGTAGGGTGGGAGAGTAGAAGGCAATGGAATAGAGGAAAATGGGATGCTTGGGTGGTGGGCAGAGAAAGGATGAGCGGTGGATGTGGGAAGGAAGGGTGGATGGGAGGGGGGAAATGTGGGTGGGGGTAAGGAAAGTTGGTGGGCGGGTGGGTGAAAGATTCAGTGCTTTACACATTAAAAAGATATATGAAAAGTCAAGCGTACAGGGAATACTTTCAGTGCTTCAGACTCAAGCTGAAAAGAGTTTGGCAAGCTTTTGTATCTACTGCATGTGCACATACACACAAAGAGAGAGAGAAAGAGAGAGAGAGAGAGAGAGAGAGAGAGAGAGAGAGAGAGAGAGAAGAGAGGAGAGAGAGAGAGAGAGAGAGAGAGAGAGAGAGAGAGAGAGAGAGAGAGAAGTTAGGGAGAGAATTATGAAATAAAAAGAGTTATCAAACTGTGATACACTAATGCAGATGAAATGAATTATATAAAATGGATTAAAAGAGAATAACTACCGGAGGAATTACAGTGTACAACATCCATAACAAAGATCAAATTAACAGGAGCAATAACACATGTGATATTCCCATCAGGGTAGCAACAAACGAGGAAGAAGCACCATAATAGAAGTGATAATCAAGTGTCACTATTTCCCAGGAATACCGGGAGTGTTGAGGAGCCTGACAAGACACAGTGATGAGACCAGAAGTCAAGACACAGTGCTCATACTGGGAATGGGTAAACATTGACCACATTAAGCATTATAAATATTCCGTTTATAGAGAATTCCTAAACATCTGAGGGTGCTACGGCTCCTGGGGAGTTGGAGCCAATCAGACTCAGTCCAAGGAAGGTGAGCCCAAGCCCAATTCGCTGGACCAAAAATCCCATCACCGGCATCAAGAAGCTATGATAATGATATAACTAGTAACATTATGTTAGATAAATGGACACAAGTCCAAGGAATCTGCCTTGAGGTACCACAAAGAAGAAAACTATGAGAACTCTGAAACTTACTGAGAGTATTCCCAGAACTGTGAAGGTAGAACTGACGGAAGCCATGATGGAGGTAAAGATGATGGAAGTCATGATGGAAGTCATGATGGAGGTAAAGATGATGGAAGTCATGATGGAGGTAAAGATGATGGAAGTCATGATGGAGGTAAAGATGATGGAAGTCATGATGGAGGTAAAGATGATGGAAGTCATGATGGACAACCTCAGGGAATATAACAAGTCAGGCGACTTCTGTAAATAAAGGAAATTGATGGGTGTGAAAATGGGTCCCATAAGGAATATAAATCCAGTATTAAAATCATTAGATCTTCAGGAGAGAGAGAGAGAGAGAGAGAGAGAGAGAGAGAGGAGAGAGAGAGAGAGAGAGAGAGAGAGAGAGAGAGGAGAGAGGGGGAGAGAGAGAGAGAGAGAGAGAGAGAGAGAGAGAGAGAGAGAGAGAGAGAGAGAGAGAGAGAGAGAGAGAGAGAGAGAGAGAGATGAAGGCTCTTCTACACTAGACATCAATATACTTCTAGTCCTTCACGTCTGTCTTCAACATACACAGTGTGACGTACATCTCTCAGTGAATACAAAAATAAAAGACTACTCTAACCTCTGTTATTGCAGGCATTAAAACATTCTTTGACAGGTGATGAACAAGCGACGTGCAACCCTAACAACCCTCCTAACCCAAGTAACCATCTACAAACCATTAACATTTAATTACATAACAAAGACATTCTACCCAAAAGTTAATTGTAAAATTTTCGGCGGAGATTTTCACAAAATATTTTTACTTAAGTGAAAGTTAATAGACGTAATTATGTCCCCCTGGAGATGTATAGAGTGTTTCAAAATAATTGACGCATAATATATGAAACATACATATGTAATTGGGTCTATCATTATGAATCACCCTGTTTTGCAAGAGGGAGTCGCGTGATGGAACTAGAACTCATGCATTTCTCTTGGAATCATTCCCGTTCCCATTCCAAGGCGGCGCCGGTAACGATGCCATGGTTCTTGTGATGCCTGTTTAATATCCCACCTTAGTGGTTGACCAATTAGCATAAACGAGGTCTTTAATTGCTACAGTCTGACGTGGCTGACGAGCCTGGTGTGAGTGGAGATGTGTAGGGAGTGTGGGAGAGTGTTGAAGTGTGTGGGGGAATGCATGGGAGGTGTGGGAGGTGTGTGTGGGGAGGTATGAGAGATGTGAGGATGAGGTGTAGGCTATTATAAGGGAGGTGTGGGGAGGTGTAGGTGATATGAGGGGGAAGGTGTGAGTTAATGAAGGGGAGGTGTAAGTTAATGAAGGGGAGGTGTGAGTTAGTGAAGGAGAGGTGTGAGTTAGTGTAGGGGAGGTGTGGGGAGGTATTGGTGATGTGAGGGGAGGTGTGAGAGATATAGGGGTGTGAGGAGGTGTGGGGAGGCGTGAAGAGGCCAGAAACTTGTTAAGACTCATCGTGTTGATCAGTCTGCCTGTGTGTGCCAGGCAAGCGCACCTCATTTGCATAGTGGCCTCACGAGAAGTAAATAAAGAAACAAGTTGGTGTGAAGGTATCTTGCAGGAAGTTTTGCCTTCCCCCAGCTAGCACCCCCAGCACTGCCAGGCACGAACCCCAGCACTGCCAGGCACGAACCCCAGCACGGCCAGACGCGAACCCCAGCACGGCCAGGCACGAGCCCCAGCACTGCCAGGCACGAACCCCAGCACGGCCAGACACGAACCCCAGCACGGCCAGGCACGAGCCCCAGCACTGCCAGGCACGAACCCCAGCACTGCCAGGCACGAACCCCAGCACTGCCAAGCACAAACCCCAGCACTGCCAGGCACGAACCCCAGCACTGCCAGGCACAAACCCCAGCACGGCTAGACACGAACCCCAGTACTGCCAGACACGAACCCCAGCACTGCCAGACACGAACCCCAGCACGGCAACACGAACCTCAGCACGACCAAACCTCATCACTCCTACCAACGCTGAGGAAACAATTAACGTATGTTTGTTCATCTTAGCAGAGTCGTTAGTCTTGCTTGACTAACTTCAGCACCGCCAAGAACGACGATACTCGAGTCAATTCCAGTGAGACCTGAACAAGTTCACTGATGGTACACAATACCCAGAAGCTGCGGGGTAAAAGGCATGTTTAAGAACTAGGTTTATTCACTGCTGAGACGTTTCGCCTGTGCAGCAAGCTTCATCAGTCGAATACAAGGCGAATATTACACAGGAAACAGTAGAAGTATTTTGAGGTGATCAGTCCTTCAGCCTTGATAGGTGGTGATCAGTCCCACAGCATTGATAGGTGGTGATCAGTATCTCAGCACTGATAGGTGGCGATCAGTCTCTCAGCCTTGATGGGTGGTGATCAATCCCTCAGCCTTGATAAGTGGTAATCAGTTCCTCAGTCTTGCTAGGAGGGGATCTGTCCCTCAGTCATTCCAGGGACGGATCGCTGCTCAGTTCTTCTGTGTTTATTGTTCAGTGTCACTTTATTCACAACAGTAACGCATAGCTCACTGGCGAGAGCATTAGGCTCACAATCTACAGTTCCGTGGCTCGATATCCAGCACGTAGTGCATGATGTTGATAAGTATTACAACCCAGGAGTCCAAATGGCCTGTTATCCTGGGTGTAAAGGGAACAAAATAAACACAGCAGAAAAATTTTGACTTATATTATCCTTCACCAATTTAGAACAGCAATATGTACACTATATACACTATGTACAGTGATAGGTATTAGTGAACTCCACGGTAAGCAAGGCAGAATAGAAGCCACAAGAGAGCAGACCGTGCTTCAACCAGCTCTAGAATGGGATTGACAAGGGCAGACAGGAGAGTGGTACCCACATAACCTCTGCGATTGCCAAAACCATCTTCTTATTGGCTGGAACCTGGTTACTAGTTGAACGACGGGGCCCCATCGTCAACTCTTAGTTACCTGGTTCGCTGGTTGGGGGAGATAGCCTGTAAATGAGGGTGTGTACATGCACCGAATGAAGGTTACGTACTCTTTGCATGCCACAATAAGACATGTATTGATATGTAAACACTGATACAAGCAATGTCTGTGGATGAGGATTTGTGTGGTGCACATCACCACACAGCACCACTACACAGCACCACTATACAGCACCACTAGACACCACCACTACACACCATCACTACACACCACCTCTACACACCACCACTACACTCACGTTGCAACATTCACATTACATCCTATCACGTTCCTCAACTTAGTTTTCTTCAGTTACCTGGTATTCTCCCCGGCCTCTCTCAGCTGGTGTGTTCTCCCCCGGCCTCTCTCAGCTGGTGTGTTCTCCCCCGGCCTCTCTCAGCTGGTGTGTTCTCCCTCGGCCTCTCTCAGCTGGTGTGTTCCCCCGGCCTCTCTCATCTGGTGTGTTCTCCCCCGGCCTCTCTCATCTGGTGTGTTCTCCCCCGGCCTCTCTCAGCTGGTGTGTTCTCCCCCGGCCTCTCTCAGCTGGTGTGTTCCCCCCCCGGCCTCTCTCAGCTGGTGTGTTCTCCCCTCACGGGTGCCTCTCTCAGCTGGTGTGTTCTCCCCCCGGCCTCACTCAGCTGGTGTGTTCTCCCCCGGCCTCTCTCAGCTGGTGTGTTCTCCCCCGGCCTCTCTCAGCTGGTGTGTTCTCCCCCGGCCTCTCTCAGCTGGTGTGTTCCCCCGGCCTCTCTCAGCTGGTGTAAGTGTTCTCCCCGGCCTCTCTCAGCTGGTGTGTTCTCCCCCGGCCTCTCTCAGCTGGTGTAAGTGTCCTCCCCGGCCTCTCTCAGCTGGTGTAAGTGTTCTCCCCGGCCTCTCTCAGCTGGTGTAAGTGTCTCCCCCGGCCTCTCTCAGTGGTGTAAGTGTTCTCCCCCGGCCTCTCTCAGGTGGTGTAAGTGTTCTCCCCCGGCCTCTCTCAGGTGGTGTAAGTGTTCTCCCCCGGCCTCTCTCAGGTGGTGTAAGTGTCCTCCCCCGGCCTCTCTCAGCTGGTGTAAGTGTTCTCCCCCGGCCTCTCTCAGGTGGTGTAAGTGTTCTCCCCGGCCTCTCTCAGCTGGTGTGTTCTCCCCCGGCCTCTCTCAGCTGGTGTGTTCTCCCCGGCCTCTCTCAGCTGGTGTGTTCTCTCCCGGCCTCTCTCAGCTGGTGTGTTCCCCCGGCCTCTCTCAGCTGGTGTAAGTGTTCTCCCCGGTCTCTCTCAGGTGGTGTAAGTGTTCTCCCCGGCCTCTCTCAGCTGGTGTGTTCTCCCCCGGCCTCTCTCAGCTGGTGTGTTCCCCCCGGCCTCTCTCAGCTGGTGTAAGTGTTCTCCCCGGCCTCTCTCAGGTGGTGTAAGTGTTCTCCCCGGCCTCTCTCAGCTGGTGTGTTCTCCCCCGGCCTCTCTCAGCTGATGTAAGTGTTCTCCCCGGCCTCTCTCAGCTGGTGTAAGTGTTCTCCCCGGCCTCTCAGCTGGTGAAAGTGTTCTCCCCGGCTTCTCTCAGCTGGTGTAAGTGTTCTCCCAGCCTCTCAGCTGGTGAAAGTGTTCTCCCCGGCCTCTCTCAGCTGGTGTAAGTGTTCACCCCGGCCTCTCTCAGCTGGTGTAAGTGTGTTCTCCACCGGCCTGTCAGCTGGTGTAAATGTTCTCCCCGGCCTCTCTCAGCTGGTGTAAGTGTTCTCCCCGGCCTCTCTCAGCTGGTGTAAGT
>NC_069413.1:57372663-57382663 GCF_026875155.1 Cherax quadricarinatus
GCTCACCGTCTCACCCCCACCAACTCAGTCTACCTCCACTGCTACACCGTCCCACCCCCACCAACTCAGTCAACCTCCACTGCTACCCGTCTCACCCCCCACCACTCAGTCTACCTCCACTGCTACACCGTCTCACCCCCACCAACTCAGTCTACCTCCACTGCTACACCGTCTCACCCCCACCAAACTCAGTCTACCTCCACTGCTACACCTTCTCACCCCCACCAACTCAGTCTACCTCCACTGCTACAAACGTCTCACCCCCACCACTCAGTCTACCTCCACTGCTACACCGTCTCACCCCCCACCAACTCAGTCTACCTCCACTGCTACACCGTCTCACCCCCCACCAACTCAATCTACCTCCACTGCTACACTTAACACCAAGCCTCTGTTCTCTCTATCACATCTTCAGTATTTACTTTTTTTTCAGCTTCAAGATCTAAGAGAATCGCCCCATGTCTTGAATATTTACACTCTCATGTGAAGAATCTAGTGATACTCATGCTTCATTATACATCAGTTAAGTCGTTATCTCGACGTAACGTATGTACTAACGTACATTATTAAGAACGTATCATCACTGAAGTCATTCTCTCGACGTAACATATTCACCTAAACACATTACTAAGAATATGAAGATCCTGGCCCAAGGAGCAGTAAAAAAACAGAAAAGAAATACAGCCACATCATAAAAAATGCAAATAATAGACAGAAAAAGGCCTTAACATGTAAGAGAAAAACTCTTTAAGTGAAATATATATATATAAGACTGTTGTTTATGAGGACATATCCCAGAGCTGGCGAGATTGTGTTTATAAGAGAGTAGTAGTAGTAGTAGTAGTGTGTGTGTGTGTGTGTGTGTATGTGTGTGTGTGCGTGTGTGCGTGTGTGTGTGTGTTGCGTGTGTGTGTAGTGTTTGTGTGTGTTTTGGGGAGGGGGAGGGACGTGGGCTCACAACGCATTACTTATTACTGTCCTTACTATGTTCATCAAGTTCCTACAGCAGACAACCTGGCCATAGACTAACACGTTTCCTGTTATGGAGGATTTTCTCTGCCTCCCTGCGTTAAAAGCGACTTAATGTTCCTCTTCATCATGTTAGACTGTACTCAGCAGAGTAGTTCACTGAGTGTTGATGAGTATGTGTGTGAGAGAACTAGGATACAATACTCTGTGCTCGTACAGCTGTAGTATTGAAATGGAACAATAGGTTTTCTACAGTGGTAATTATTAGTTATTATGTGTTATTTTACCACATCACCCGTTTCCTATCAGGGTGTGGTGACTTAAGGAAGGAAACACATTTACCATAACTCATTTAATGCTGTCTTGCCAGAAGTGCACGGACGTCACAGTTCAATTAACGCTGCGAACTTACCTGTTTGTACCCAGCTGTTTGCACTAATCTATTTTTTGGAGACGATGGTTGAATTCTAGCTTTTAGTCCCGCCTTTAAATTAGTCAAGTTTTAGTTTCAGATCCCACCTTATATCACTAATATTATCGATTGTTTACAATACCGACAAGTTGGAGTATCAATATACCAAAGTATTGCAGGTATATCTTATCCTTCAACCTATTACTATTTCATTCCTAATCTAGTTAGGCCTATCAAACATGCTATGACGGTTGTGAATGGGGTGAAACTCCAGTAAGTCTTCAACCAAGTCATTCCATTCACACCCAGCGAGGTTTGTTGGATCTTAAATTGGTTGTGGAACAGATGTGTTGAGGGGCATAGAGTTGAGGCATCAGCCGTGAGCAACTGACCAGATGGTCAGGAACTTGACCAAAGAGAGAGCTAGAGCGTTTAACTAAAGTACGCTCCACCTCCTTTGATTGTCCAGCTAGAAAATTGACTGCATTCACCCCGATCTGACGCAGTGGTGCGTGTTTGGTAGTGCTGACATTCTCTCTACATCCGTCACACCATGTTCAAGTGTTCTAGTGGGAGCTGGGAGGGGTGTGACAGGCGTGAGATGTACAGAGATGTGACAGATGGGTTAGAAGGAGCTGGCAGGGGTGTGTGGCAGGGAGCTGCATTTTTTTCACGTTTTCGTTTCGAATCCTAACTTCTACGAAGCTCATAGCTCAAAAATCTTGTTTTAAGTAATTCCGAAGAGGTTGTGTTTAAGAAGGGAGTGACGATATACTGAGATCGGGTTCTCTTCTAGCCAGGCATTCATTTGAAGCGAGGGTTCCCTTGATGTTATTAATTTCGTTGTGTCTGGTATGCCAACTCTGGAACTTACACAGACTACACCATACAGACCGTACTGCTCAGCTTCCATCTAGTCGCAAGTACACTGTCCAAATTCTGTGTGGGTAGGGGCAGCAAGGTACTGAGCTACTGTAATACGAGGGTCGATACGTGTGCCCATTTCCGAAATAAAAACTGTTTTGAGGAAATCTCCAGTGTAATATACAATCACAGTTCTGAAATGTCCAGTCACTATTGTGGACGTATCGGCCACAATTTTTCTACAGTGGAATTGTCATAGCTGGGTTGTTTGAGGGCTGGTTTAGTTGCTGAAGCCGTGTGACTCTCCTAATCAGTAATGGATCTTGTGAAGCTGGTTCGGGCGGTCCTACTAAATCACCAAGGTGGCCCTGGCAGTATTTGCTTTACTAGTTCATTTGATACCCGTGGAGAAAGATAAAAGGGCTGGCAAGGCAATTTGGAAGGCTGTAAGTATTCCCAGTCTACCAAGTCTGAGTGCAAGTGAGGCTAACAACCATTGTTTGTTGCCACATTAACTTGGGGCCGGTGAAGGCTGGGGAGCATCAGGAGAAGCATGTGAGGTTTGCGAGTGACACTTCTGGTGAATGAGTAGAAGGCTTCATGTGCATTAATGTCTCCCATTCGGCTTTCCATCTGCCCGAGGCCGGAGATTTCTGCATCTCTCTAGAATCAGGTCGACGGCATTAAAGCCGAGAGGAACACCAGGACAGTGCTGTAGGCTGGATCAATGGCTTGTATATACACTGGTCAGAGTCACCCGTCACTGACAGCTGTCATAACAAAAGTTGAGGACTTTTTTTTCCATTTCTGTGTTGCCATTCGTGCTCAATGATTTTGCGAGTGCTTTTTTTATTATTTGTTTAAATATTTTAGTGGGAATTTTGCTTCTAAATATTTTTTATGGGTATTTTGTTGGTCTAAATATTTTGGCAGTAAATTCTTTCCTCTCGACGAGTTACTGTTGATATAGTTTTTATACTTTTTTCCAGGTGATTTATTGAGTTGTATTGAAGGATAAAATTAATGGTCACAGTTTTTTTTATATAGACTGAAGCTTGAAAGCAGAAGGAAAGTTGTAAAGTCGAAGTGTATGTGTTACTTGGCAAGTGGAAGTGTATGTGTTACTTGGCAAGTGGAAGTGTATGTGTTACTTGGCAAGTGGAAGTGTATGTGTTGCTTGGCAAGTGGAAGTGCATGTGTTGCTTGGGAAGTGGAAGTGTATGTGTTACTTGGGAAGTGGAAGTGTATGTGTTACTTGGGAAGTGGAAGTGTATGTGTTACTTGGCAAGTGGAAGTGTATGTGTTACTTGGCAAGTGGAAGTGTATGTGTTACTTGGCAAGTCGAAGTGTATGTGTTACTTGGCAAGTGGAAGTGTATGTGTTACTTGGCAAGTGGAAGTGTATGTGTTGCTTGGCAAGTGGAAGTGTATGTGTTACTTGGCAAGTGGAAGTGTATGTGTTACTTGGCAAGTGGAAGTGTATGTGTTACTTGGCAAGTGGAAGTGTATGTGTTACTTGGCAAGTGGAAGTGTATGTGTTGCTTGGGAAGTGGAAGTGTATGTGTTACTTGGCAAGTGGAAGTGTATGTGTTACTTGGCAAGTGGAAGTGTATGTGTTACTTGGCAAGTGGAAGTGTATGTGTTACTTGGCAAGTGGAAGTGCATGTGTTGCTTGGGAAGTGGAAGTGTATGTGTTACTTGGGAAGTGGAAGTGTATGTGTTACTTGGGAAGTGGAAGTGTATGTGTTACTTGGGAAGTGGAAGTGTATGTGTTACTTGGCAAGTGGAAGTGTATGTGTTGCTTGGAAAGTGGAAGTGTATGTGTTACTTGGCAAGTGGAAGTGTATGTGTTACTTGGGAAGTGGAAGTGTATGTGTTACTTGGCAAGTGGAAGTGTATGTGTTGCTTGGAAAGTGGAAGTGTATGTGTTACTTGGCAAGTGGAAGTGTATGTGTTACTTGGCAAGTGGAAGGTATGTGTTACTTGGCAAGTGGAAGTGTATGTGTTACTTGGCAAGTGGAAGTGTATGTGTTACTTGGCAAGTGGAAGTGTATGTGTTGCTTGGGAAGTGGAAGTGTATGTGTTACTTGGCAAGTGGAAGTGTATGTGTTATTTGGCAAGTGGAAGTGTGTGTGTTACTTGGCAAGTGGAAGTGTATGTGTTGCTTGGGAAGTGGAAGTGTGTGTGTTACTTGGCAAGTGGAAGTGTATGTGTTACTTGGCAAGTGGAAGTGTATGTGTTACTTGGGAAGTGGAAGTGTATGTGTTGCTTGGGAAGTGGAAGTGTATGTGTTGCTTGGGAAGTGGAAGTGTATGTGTTGCTTGGAAAGTGACAGTCACCTTCGTAACCTGGAAAGTGACAGTCACCTTCGTTACCTGGAAAGTGACAGTCACCTTCGTTACCTGGAAAGTGACAGTCACCTTCGTTACCTGGAAAGTGACAGTCACCTTCGTTACCTGGAAAGTTACCCAAACCTGCGTATTTTTGTGAACACAAATACATCAGAGTGTAAAAATAGCATCAAAATATTCGGAAAATGATAGTAGTAGTAATTCCGGTAAAAATAGTATAATAAAAATAATTATTGCTAAAATTTATAATAATAATAATAATAATAATAATAATAATAATAATAATAATAATAATAATAATAATAATAATAATTAAACTGTCATATATATATATATATACATATATATATATATATATATATATATATATATATATATATATATATATATATATATATATTATATATATATATATATATATATATATAGAGAGAGAGAGAGAGAGAGAGAGAGAGAGAGACAGACAGACAGAGGGACTATATATATCCTTTTCACACTAAATTACTCTCCTTAATCATACTAATTAACCACCTTGGGCAGTGTTACACAATAGTATTGAGTGTAATTAACAAGTGCTGACGGCCAATTAACATGGCCGTTTTAAAGGTGATTAACAAGGCAGCGTTGAGTACAATTAACAATTAACAAGGCAGTGTTGAGGGTAATTAAATGGTAAGTGCTGAGGGTAATTAACGGGACTTGAACAGGTAATTAAAGTTTCCCTGTTAACTAGTGACAAGGGGCGCCGCTCGTGCCAATTACAACGGTAATTAGTGAATCGTGGTTATTATCCTCCGCGAAGATGGAAAACTAGTTAATTAATAAGCGTTCCTAAGGAACATGTTATTAAGTAGCACTTGATGCTCCTGTTGCAGCAACTGATACTTCTGTTAAGTAACTGATGTTTTTATGACGTAATTGATGTTACCACTCTTGTGACTGATGTTATTACACTTGTAATTGATGATCTTACTGGAGTAGTTGATGGAATAATGGAGGTTCTAGAGGCGGTAATTGATGCTTTTTACAAGTTAATTAATGTTCTTATGAAATAACCGATGTTCTGTATATATATATATATATATATATATATATATATATAATATATATATATATATATATATATATATATATATATATATATATATATATATATAATGTCGTTCCGAATAGGTAAAGCTGGCTAATTAGCAAGAACTCATTTAAAATTAAGTCCTTTCTAAAATTTTCTCTTATACGTTTAAAGATAGATTTTTTTTTCACTTATGTTAATGTAGAAATTAATAATTTTGTACCAAAAGAACCTTAGAAAACTTACCTAACCTTATTATAACAAGCGCAATTTAATTTAGCCTAATCCAACTAAATATATTTTAGATAAGTTTACAATAATTTACTAATAAACAAACACAATGAAATATATTTTTTTTTCGTTAGGTTCAGAATGATTTTTGCGAAATTATTGCATGCACAAATTTTTGCTTGCCTTATTCGGCAAGAAGAGCGTTGTTATTTAGGCCAAAATCGCAAGTTTCACAGTTTCGGCACGACATACATATACCGTGTATGACCGTGTACCATGCTGGTACCCGGTGCACACTGCACACGGTAATACGTGACTGGAAAATGTTGAAAAATCTGAGTTTTTGCATTTCCAGTTGATACCAATCCCAATCAAGCGGCGGCCAGGGTATTATCGGCACCCGGCGTAATTGAAGTTTGGCACTGCAGTGTGGAAATACCTCTGAACAGTGCCAGGAGGAAGTATTACAGGACAGTGTCAGAGTAGTGTTGGACAGTGACAGGTACGGTAATACTGAACAGTGTCACCTCCACTAACACCATCACCACCACTACCACTATCACCGCCACCATTATCACTATCAAATCACTACCACCACCAAAACCACTATTACTACCACTATCATCACTAACACTATCACCGTCACTACCACCACTGCCACCACTATCACTACCACTATCATCACCAACACTATCACCGTCACCACCACCACTGTCACCATTATCACTACCACTATCATCACCAATACTATCACCGTCACCACCACCACTGTCACCACTATCACTACCACTATCATCACCAACACTATCACCGTCACCACCACCACTGCCACCATTATCACTACCACTATCATCACCAATACTATCACCGTCACCACCACCACTGTCACCACTATCACTACCACTATCATCACCAATACTGTCACCGTCACCACCACCACCGTCACCACTATCACTACCACTATCATCACCAACACTATCACCATCACCACCACCACTGTCACCACTATCACTACCACTATCATCACAAACACTATCACCGTCACCACCACCACTGTCACCACTATCACTACCACTATCATCACCAATACTATCACCGTCACCACCACCACTGCCACCACTATCACTACCACTATCATCACCAATACTATCACCGTCACCACCACCACTGCCACTACTATAACTACCACTATCATCACCAACACTATCACCGTCACCACCACCACTGTCACCACTATCACTACCACTATCATCACCAACACTATCACCGTCACCCACACCATCACCACTATCACACCATACCACTCATCACCACCATGCCACCACTATCATCACCAACTATCACGTCACCACCACCACTGCCACCACTATCACTACCACTATCATCACCAATACTATCACCGTCACCACCACCACTGCCACCACTATCACTACCACTATCATCACCAATACTATCACCGTCACCACCACCACTGCCACCACTATCACTACCACTATCATCACCAAACTATCACCGTCACCACCACCACTGCCACCACTATCACCACACATCCACACTATCACGTCACCACACCACGTCACTATCACTACCACTATCATCACCAACACTATCACCGTCACCACCACCACTGCCACCACTATCACCACCACCATCATCGCTCTACAGAAAAGCGAAATACTCAACATTTTACGAGCATCAGAAAAAAATTATCAGCGGAACATGGTGCCAACCAGTGCCAGCGTAGAGAGTGCCAGGGTTTCCTGGGAGCCCTCAGGGATCCCTGACAGCCCTCAGGGCTCCCATGGCAGCCTTCAGAGATCCGGTGGCAGCCCTTGCAGCCCCAGAGCTCCCTTGGTAGTCCTTAGAGCTCTCCTGGCAACCTTAGAGATTCCCTAGCAGCTTGAGGGCTTCCCTGGCAACCTCGGGGTTCCCCTGGCAGCCTCAGGGCTGACACTGACTGACAGGGATGCCCTGCTGTGCGTCTGTGTTTTCATGGGTGAGTTTTATACCAGACAAACGTGATTTTCATGGATAAAATTGCTTGTGTATTTTTTGAACGAGGAGGATATGGGTGTGTGATTGTGGGGGTGGATAGGAAGGAAGGAAGGAAGGATGGGTGAGTGGGAAGGAAGGAAGGAAGGAGAGGTGAGTGGGAAGGAAGGAAGGAGGAAGGAAGGGTGAGTGGGAAGGAAGGAAGGAAGGATGGAGGGGTGAGTGGGATACCCACTGTTGTGTTTCTTTATAAACAATCTTTATATATATATATATATATATATATATATATATATATATATATATATATATATATATATATATATATGTCGTGCCGAATATGTAAAACTGGTCATTTAGTAAGAACTCATTTAAAGTTAAGTCCTTTCTAAAATTTTCTCTTATACGTTTAAAGATATATTTTTTTCATTAATGTTGATGTAAAAATTTATAATTTTGCACCAAAAGGAACTTAGAAAACTTACCTAACCTTATTATAACAAACGCAATTTATTTTAGCCTAACCCAACTAAATATATTTTAGTTTTGTTTACAATAATTTAATACTAAACAAACACAGTGAAATATATTTTTTTCGTTAGGTTCAAAATGATTTTGGCGAAATTATTGCATACACAAATTTTCGCTTGTCCTATATGGCAAGATGAGCGTTGCTATTTAAGCCAAGATCGCAAGTTCTGCCTATTCGGCACGACATATATATATATATATATATATATATATATATATATATATATATATATATATATATATAAAGAATAGTGAAATTCCAAGCGCTTTCATGACTTCTCACATTATCAAGGAACTATAAATACATCAAAAGAAGGCATGTAAAAGGTTGAGACCACACCTCACCATCACATCCCACAACAAAGCAACACCTGACGCTCGACGACACCCGACACATAAGAAAGGAACACTGAAGCAGGCCTATTGGCCCCAACTAGTCAGGTCCTTCACGACATATTTGCCCAACCCAAGTACTCTATCCAAGAATTAAGATTTATTATTTGTCCAATGTATCATTAAATTCCTCCCAAATTTTATTAATTATAAATGAATTTAAATTATATAAACCAAAGGAAATATTCATATTATTTTCAGAACTGCTTTTTATGAAACATGATTCAATTATATTCCTGTCGACCATGGACTTGCCTGATACAACTTTCTCAACCTTATGGAAAGCAATTGGATGGTTAAAATCTCTCTTATGATTAAATAGAGCATTAGAATCTTGTCCAGTTCTAATGCTGTATTTATGTTGTGATAATCTAAGTTCGAGACACTAACCACCACTACTCTCCCTGCTACACACACTAACCACCACTACTCTCCCTGCTACACACACTAACCACTAGTCTCCCTGCTACACACACTAACCACCACTACTCTCCCTGCTACACACAGTAACCACCACTACTCTCCCTGCTACACACACTAACCACCACTACTGTCCCTGCTACACACACACTAACCACCACTACTCTCCCTGCTACACACAGTAACCACCACTTCTCTCCCTGCTACACACACTAACCACCACTACTGTCCCTGCTACCACACACACTAACCACCACTACTCTCCCTGCTACACACACACTAACCACCACTACTCTCCCTGCTACACACAGTAACCACCACTACTCTCCCTGCTACACACACTAACCACCACTACTCTCCCTGCTACACACAGTAACCACCACTACTCTCCCTGCTACACACAGTAACCACCACTACTCTCCCTGCTACACACAGTAACCACCACTACTCTCCCTGCTACACACACACTAACCACCACTACTCTCCCTGCTACACACAGTAACCACCACTACTCTCCCTGCTACACACACTAACCACCACTACTGTCCCTGCTACACACACACTAACCACCACTACTGTCCCTGCTACACACACACTAACCACCATACTCTCCCTGCTACACACACACTAACCACCACTACTCTCCCTGCTACACACACTAACCACAACTACTCTCCCTGCTACACACACTAACCACCACTACTCTCCCTGTTACACACACTAACCACAACTACTCTCCCTGCTACACACACTAACCATCACTACT
>NC_069413.1:57387663-57402663 GCF_026875155.1 Cherax quadricarinatus
AATGAAACTCATGACATTGTAGCGTTGTGGAATAGATGAGATGTGTGTGTGTGTGTGGGGTGTTGTGTGGGGTGTGTGTGTGTGTGTGTTGTGTGTGTGTGGTGTGTGTGTGTGTGTGTGTGTGGTGTGTGTGTGTGTGTGAGTGTGTGTGTGTGTGTGTGTGTGTGGTGTTTTGTGTGTGTGTGTGTGTGTGTGTGGTGTGTGTGTGTGTGTGTGTGTGTGTGTGTGTGTGTGTGTGTGTGTGTGTGTGTGTGTGTGTGTGTGAGTGTGTGTGTGTGTGTGTGTGTGTGTGTGTGTGTGTGTGTGTGTGTGTGTGTGTGTGTGTGTGTGTGTGTGTGTGTGTGTGTGTGTGTGTGGTTGTGTGGTGAGTGTGTGTGTGTGTTGTGTGTGTGTGTGTGTGTGTGTGTGTGTGTGTGTGTGTGTGTGTGTGTGTGTGTGTTTTGTGTTGTGTGTGTGTGTGTGTGTGTGTGTGTGTGTGTGTGTGTGTAGTGTGTGTGTGTGTGTGTGTGTGTGTGTGGTGTGTGTGTGTGTGTGTGTGTGTGATGTGTGTGTGTGTGTGTGTGTGTGTGTGGTGTGGTGTGTGTGTGTGTGTGGTGTGTGTGTGTGTGTGTGTGGTGTGTGTGAGTGTGTGTGGTGTGTGTGTGTGTGTGTGTGTGTGTGTGTGTGTGTACTCACCTAGTTGTACTCACCTAGTTGAGGTTGCGGGGGTAGAGTCCGAGCTCCTGGCCCCGCCTCTTCACTGATCGCTACTAGGTCACTCTCCCTGAACCGTGAGCTTTATCATACCTCTGCTTAAAGCTATGTATGGATCCTGCCTCCACTACATCGCTTCCCAAACTATTCCACTTACTGACTACTCTGTGGCTGAAGAAATACTTCCTAACATCCCTGTGATTCATCTGTGTCTTCAGCTTCCAACTGTGTCCCCTTGTTACTGTGTTCAATCTCTGGAACATCCTGTCTTTGTCCACCTTGTCAATTCCTCTCAGTATTTGTATGTCGTTATCATGTCCCTCCTATCTCTCCTGTCCTCCAGTGTTGTCAGGTTGATTTCCCTTAACCTCTCCTCGTAGGACATACCTCTTAGCTCTGGGACTAGTCTTGTTGCAAACCTTTGCACTTTCCTAGTTTCTTTACGTGCTTGGCTAGGTGTGGGTTCCAAACTGGTGCCGCATACTCCAATATGGGCCTAACGTACACGGTGTACAGGGTCCTGAATGATTCCTTATTAAGATGTGGGAAATGCTGTTCTGAGGTTCGCTAGGGCGCCCATATGCTGCAGCAGTTATTTGGTTGATGTGCGCTTCAGGAGATGTGCCTGGTTTTTATACTCACCCCAAGATCTTTTTCCTTGGGTGAGGTTTGTAGTCTCTGGCCCCCTAGACTGTACTCCGTCTGCGGTTTCTTTGCCCTTCCCCAATCTTCATGACTTTGCACTTGGTGGGATTGAACTCCAGGAGCCAATTGCTGGAGCAGGTCTGCAGCCTGTCCAGATCCCTTTGTAGTTCTGCCTGGTCTTCGATCGAGTGAATTCTTCTCATCAACTTCACGTCATCTGCAAACAGGGACACCTCAGAGTCTATTCCTTCCGTCATGTCGTTCACAAATACCAGAAACAGCACTGGTTCTAGGACTGACCCCTGTGGGACCCCGCTGGTCACAGGTGCCCACTCTGACACCTCGCCACGTACCATGACTCGCTGCTGTCTTCCTGACAAGTATTCCCTGATCCATTGTAGTGCCTTCCCTGTTATCCCTGCTTGGTCCTCCAGGTTTTGCACCAATCTCTTGTGTGGAACTGTGTCAAACGCCTTCTTGCAGTCCAAGAATATGCAATCCATCCACCCCTCTCTCTCTTGTCTTACTGCTGTCACCATGTCATAGAACTCCAGTAGGTTTGTGACACAGGATTTCCCGTCCCTGAAACCATGTTGGCTGCTGTTGATGAGATCATTCCTTTCTAGGTGTTCCACCACTCTTCTCCTGATAATCTTTCTCCATGATTTTGCATACTATACATGTCAGTGACACTGGTCTGTAGTTTAATGCTTCATGTCTGTCTCCTTTTTTAAAGATTGGACTACATTTGCTGTCTTCCATGCCTCAGGCAATCTCCTGTTTCGATAGATGTATTGAATATTGTTGTTAGGGGTACACATAGCGCCTCTGCTCCCTCTCTCAATACCCATGGGGAGATGTTATTTGGCCCCATTGCCTTTGAGGTATCTAGCTCACTCAGAAGCCTCTTCACTTCTTCCTCGGTTGTGTGCACTGTGTCCAGCACATGGTGGTGTGCCCCTCCTCTCCGTCTTTCTGGAGCCCCTTCTGTCTCCTCTGTGAACACTTCTTTGAATCTCTTGTTGAGTTCCTCACATACTTCACGGTCATTTCTTGTTGTCTCTCCTCTTCCTTCCTTAGCCTGATTACCTGGTCCTTGACTGTTGTTTCCTCCTGATGTGGCTGTACAACAGTTTTCGGGTCAGATTTGGCTTTCGCTGCTATGTCATTTTCATATTGTCTTTGGGCCTCCCTTCTTATCTGTGCATATTCGTTTCTGGCTCTACGACTGCTCTCCTTATTCTCCTGGGTCCTTTGCCTTCTATATTTCTTCCATTCCCTAGCACACTTGGTTTTTGCCTCCCTGCACCTTTGGGTAAACCATGGGCTCATCCTGGCTTTTTCATTATTCCTGTTACCCTTGGGTACAAACCTCTCCTCAGCCTCCTTGCATTTTGTTGCTACAATATTCCATCATTCATTAACTGGCTTCCCTGCCAGTTCTCTGTCACCACTGAAACCCCGTTCAAGAAGTTCCTCATTCCTGTGTAGTCCCCTTTCTTGTAGTTTGGCTTCATTCGTCCTGGCCTTCCTGCTTCTCCTCCACTTGTAGCTCTACTGTGTATTCGAAGCTTAAAACCACATGGTCACTGGCCCCAAGGGGTCTTTCATATGTGATGTCCTCGATATCTGCACTACTCAAGGTGAATACTAAGTCCAGCCTTGATGGTTCATCCTCTCCTCTCTCTCTTGTAGTGTCCCTTACGTGTTGGTACATGAAGTTTTCCAGTACCACCTCCATCATCTTAGCCCTCCATGTATCTTGGCCCCCATGCGGGTCCAAGTTCTCCCAATCGATCTCCTTGTGTGTGTGTGTGTGTGTGTGTGTGTGTGTGTGTTTGTGTGGTGTGTGTGTGTGTATGTGTGTGTGTGTGTGTGGTGTGTGTGTGTGTGTGTGTGTGTGTGTGTGTGTGTGTGTGTGTGTGTGTGTGTATGTTGTGTGTGTATGTGTGTGTTTGTGTGTGTGTGTGTGAATGTGTGTACTCACCTAATTGTACTCACCTAATTGTGGTTGCAGGGGTCGGGACTCAGCTCCTGGCCCCGCCTCTTCACTGATCGCTACTGGTCCTCTCTCTCTCTGCTTCCTGAGCTTTGTCATACCTCTTCTTAAAACTATGTATGGTTCCTGCCTCCACTACTTCACTTGCTAGGCAATTCAACTTCCTGACAACTCTATGACTGAAGAAATACTTCCTAACGTCCCTGTGACTCGTCTGAGTCTTCAGCTTCCAGTTGTGACCCCTTGTCCCTGTGTCCCCTCTCTGGAACATCCTATCTCTGTCCACCTTGTCTATTCCCCGCAGTATCTTGTATGTCGTTATCATGTCTCCCCTGACCCTTCTGTCCTCCAGTGTCGTCAGTCCGATTTCCCTTAACCTTTCCTCGTACGACATTCCCTTGATCTCTGGGACTAGCCTTGTTGCAAACCTTTGTACTTCTCTAACTTCTTGACGTGCTTGACCAGGTGTGGGTTCCAGACTGGTGCTGCATACTCCAGTATGGGCCTAACATACACAGTGTACAGTGTCTTGAACAATTCCTTATTAAGGTATCGGGAACGCTATTCTCAGGTTTGCCAGGCGCCCGTATGCTGCAGCGGTTATTTGGTTGATGTGTGCCTCCGGTGATGTGCTCGGTGTTATGGTCACCCCAAGATCTTTCTCCCTGAGTGAGGTCTGTAGTCTTTGTCCACCTAGCCTATACTCTGTCTGCGGTCTTCTTTGCCCTCCCCAGTCTTCATGACTTTGCATTTGGTGGATTGAATTCGAGAAGCAGTTGCTGGACCACATGTCCAGCCTGTCCAGGTCTCTTTGCAGTCCTGCCTCATCCTCGTCCGATTTAATTCTTCTCATCAACTTCACGTCATCTGCGAACAGGGACACTTCAGAGTCTATTCCTTCCATCATGTCGTTCACATATATCAAAATAGCACTGGTCCTAGAACTGACCCCTGTGGGACCCCGCTCGTAACAGGCGCCCACTGTGATACCTCTTCACGTACCATGACTCGTTGCTGCCTCCCTGTCAGGTATTCCCTTATCCATTGCAGTGCCCTCCCTTTTAAGTGCGCCTGATCCTCCAGCTTCTGCACTAATCTCTTGTGGGGAAACTGTGTCAAAGGCCTTCCTGCAGTCTAGAAAACGCATCTACCCACCCTCCTCTCTCGTGTCTTACTTCTGTTACCTTGTCATAAAACTCAGGAGGTTTGTGATACAAGATTTGCCTCCATGAACCCATGCTGGTTTTCATTTATAATCTATGTTCCTTTCCAGGTGTTCGACACTCTCCTCCTGATAATCTTCTCCATGACTTTGCACACAATTACATGTCAGAGACACAGGTCTGTAGTTTAGTGCCTCGTTTCTGTTTCCTTTCTTAAATATGGGGACTACATTAGCTGTCTTCCATTTCTCAGGTGGTTGCCCAGTTTCAAGGGATGTGTTGAAGATTGTGGTTAGAGGCACGCACAGCATCTCTGCTCCTTCTCTAAGGACCCATAGGGAGATGTTGTCCGGTCCCATCGCCTTTGAGGTGTCAAGGTCACTTAAGAGCTTCTTCACCTCCTCCTCAGTTGTTCGTATGTCATCCAACACTTGTTGGTATATTCCCTCTTGATGTTCCCTTCTGTGCTGTCTTCCACAGCCCTTCCTGTCTCTACTGTAAAAACTTCCTTAATCTCCTGTTCAGCTCCTCACATACCTCCTGATCATTTCTTGTGAGTTCTCCACCTTCTGTCCTTAATCTGATCACCTGGTCTTTGACTGTTGTCTTCCTCCTGATGTGGCTATACAACAGTTTCGGGCCAGTCTTGATTCTCGATGCTATGTCATTTTCATACTGTCGCTGGGCCTCCCTCCTTACCTGTACGTACTCATTCCTGGCTCTGCGACTGATCTCCCTATTTTCGTGTGTTCTCTGCTTCTGTACTTTTTCCATTCTCTATTGCATTTTGTTTTTGCCTCCTTACACCGTCGGGTAAACCAGGGGCTCGTTCTGGTCTTCCCGTTATTACTGTTGCCCTTGGGAATAAACCTTTCCACTGCCTCCTTGCATTTTGTTGTTACATATTCCATCATTTCATTTACTGGCTTTCCTGCCAGTTCTCTGTCCCACTGGACCTCCCGCAGGAAGTTCTTCAACCCTATGTAGTCCCCTCTTTTATAGTCAGGCTTTTCCCATTCAACTCCTGTTATTCTCTCCACTTGCAGCTCTACTATGTATTCAAAGCACAGAACCACCTGGTCGCTAGCTCCTAGGGGACTCTCATACTTGATGTCCTCAATATCTGAGCTGCCTAGGGTGAACACAAGGTCCAATCTTCCTGGTTCATCCTCCCCTCTCACTCTGGTAGTGTCCTTAACATGTTGGTGCATGAGGTTTTCCAGCACCACGTCCAACATCCTGGCTCTCCATGTTTCGGGACCCCCATGTGGCTCCAGGTTTTCCCAGTCAATCTCCCTGTGGTTGAAATCCCCCATAACCAGGAACTTTGCTCTGCTGGAGTGAGCTCTTCTTGCCACCTCGGCAAGTGTGTCCACCATTGCTCTGTTGCTCTCTTCATATTCCTCTCTTGGCCTCCTGCAGTTCTGTGGTGGATTATACATCACTGCAATGACCACTTTGTGTTCCCCAGACTGAAGTGTACCTGCTATGTAGTCTCTTTCTCCCGTCTCATCTATTCCTTCCTTTTCTCGAATTTCCATCTGTTTTTTACGAACAGAGCAACCCCACTCCCCCCCATGCCCCTTCTATCTTTCCTCATGATCTGGTATCCTGGTGGGAAGAATTGCATCTGTATTGTCTCCATGAGTTTTGTTTCTGTAACTGCTATGATGTCTGGGGACTTCTCATTGATTCTTTCTTGCCATTCCTCATGTTTATTCGTTAATCCATCTGCATTTGTGTACCAAACCTTCAACTTCTGTTCTAATACTGTAACTGTGGTGCGGGGGGTGGAAACAGAGGGGATCGGTATGTGATGGTTGGTTTGGATTGTTCAGTTGCCTTGGGGGTGGTCGTGGCTGGAGTCCTTCTGCAGGTGTTTCTGGGGGGTGCGCTTGTCCTTCCATTTGATCCTGGATTATTCTGCTCTCCTTTTTCATTTCCTCCCATTTCTCCTTTCGTTTTTGAACTCTCTGTTTCATTGTCTTCCTTTCGTCCTGTGTTCTGTCTCGATCGAGGTACACACTCCGGAACTCCTGCTTGCCTCTCAGCCGTGCTTTCTCCTGCAGGATCATGGTTCGGGTTGATTCTGCCTTGAAAATTACTTTGAGAGGCCGATTCCTTTTCTTTGTGAACCACCCAATTCTCAGAAAATTTGCCACCTGGGTCATGTCCCCCTCGCCTATCACCTTCATGATATCTTCAATCGCTTTTTTCTCCTCCTGCTGTGTGTGTGTGTGTGTGTGTGTGTGTGTGTGTGTGTGTGTGTGTGTGTGTGTGTGTGTGTGTGTGTGTGTGTGTGTGTGTGTGTGTATGTGTATGTGTGTGTGTGTGTGTGTTGTGTACTAACTTAATTATGGTTGCAGGGGTCGAGACTCAGCTCCTGGCCCCGCCTCTTCACTGACCGCTACTGGGTCCTCCCTCTCCCTGCTCCATGAGCTTTATCATACCTCGTCTTAAAACTATGTATGGTTCCTACCTCCACTACATCGCTTGCTAGACTACTCCACTTCCCAACAACTCTGTGGCTGAAGAAATACTTCCTAACATCCCTTTGACTCATCTGAGTCTTCAGCTTCCAATTGTGACCCCTTGTTTCTGTGTCCCCATCCTCTCTCTGTCCACCTTGTCTATTCCACGCAGTATTTTGGATGTCGTTATCATGTCTCCCCTGACCCTCCTGTCCTCCAGTGTCAGGCCGATTTCCCTTAACCTCTCTTTGTATGTGTGTGTGTGTGTGTGTGTGTGTGTGGTGCGAGAGAGAGAGAGAGAGAGAGAGAGAGAGGTGGGGTGAAATTTGACTCCAAACTAACCATGAAGAACCATGTTGTAAATCTTGCAAACAAGGCAGCCAGGAAGCTTACAGCACTTCACCGTATCTCGCATCTGCTTGACAGTAGGGGTTGCACGATCCTGTACGAGGCACAAGTACGCTCACACCTTGAGTATGCTCCACTTTCTTGGTTTGCCTGCCCCCCCTCTCATCTGCGACTGCTTGACTGAGTAGAGAACAGAGCAAGACGTCTCATCTCTCGCCTGGACCCATCCTGGATAGATCTGTCATTTCAGCAGAGCCTTCAACATAGGAGGGATGTGGGTGGCCTTACTGTTATGTATAAGGCTAATATTGTCAAAATACCACACTTGGATCCACTTCGAGGACAGCGTGAAACAAGCTTTTATGCCACAAGACGGGCAGAAAGCAGCAACTTCACTCTGGCTGTACCCTTCTCCAGAACATCACTCCATCTGAGATCATACATACCCAGGATGACTCGAGTATGGAACACATTCGTACAGCATAATGATGTCAACGAGATAAAGTCAGTTGATCAAATGAAAATGCTGGCCCACAGATGGCTCGAACTTCATCCTGTCCCGTACTTGTATGTCTCATAACAATAAAAATGCTTTCAAATGAGCTGATGTAGGTAACAGCTCTTAGCTTGCCAATAAAGTTAGGATCCTTAACCTGTAATATAGCTGTCAATAAAGCTAGGGATCCTTAACCTTGTCAAACCCTGTGTAAAAAAAAAAAAAAAAAAAAAAAAAGAAGAGGCAGAGAGAAGAGAGAGAGAGAGAGAGAGAAGAGAGAGAGAAGAAGAGAGAAAAAGAGAGAGAGAGAAGAGAGAGAGAGAAGAGAGAGAAAGAGAGAGAGAGAGGGAGGAGAAAGAGAGAGAGAGAGAATGATAAAGAAAATGAAATGACCATGCTACCTACCACAAACACTACCAACAACCATACTACCCACCATTAACATTGCCAACAACCATACTACTGACCACTAACACTTCCAACAACCATGCTACTAACCACAAACACTACCAGCAACCATACTACCGACCACTGACACTGCCAAGAACTATGCTGCCGAACACAAACACTGCCAAGAACCATGCTACCGACCACAAACATTACCAACGACCATGCTACTCTCCACAAACACTTTCAACAAGCATTCTACCGGCCACAAACACTTTCAACAACCATACTTTCCCCCGCAAACTCATGAATTATAGTCCAATAACTTCACTGTTACCAGTATTTTACTAAGGCTTCAGGTTGGAAATTTACTCCATTAAATGCTGTCATTAATCGCTTACTCCACACTATACTCACCATACTCTTGTCCAGCAAATGTGAAATATTGTGCTTCTGTGTCGACGTAACACGGGATTGCGATGTTACCAATAAATCCTCGTATAATCCAAACAAATTGTACCCTTCAAAGAGAATGTTATTTTTTTATGCTATAAACCGTTTCCAGCGTTATTGGAAGGGATTAGATGGAGGTATTTTGTTCGTCTGGATATATGGAAAAATTGCTTCTGCAGTGTTTTCGGTCATTAGATCGAGGCCTTCCGCTGGTTAGCGGTCTGTCTCGCAAGAGAGAATTAAAACTCACAGCCAAAGATGCAACAGATCAAGGTGTTTCTTAGAGAATCGGAATGACACCTGAGAGAGACTGGTGCTCCAGTCTCCGAGAAACACCTCGAAATAGGAGGGCAGGTTCTCCACAGGATGTGTAAACACAGAGGCGCAATAGTAGTGTGCTAGGATCTATCTGCTTATGGAATGAGGAGTGTGGAATGAGAAGTATGGGAAGAGGAATACGAAATAAGGGGTGTGGGATGAGTGCGGAATAAGGGGTGTGGAATGAGGAGTGTGGAATGAAGAGTGTGGACTGAGGAGTGTGGAATAAAGGGTGTGGAATGCGACTCCTGGCCTCTGAGATGTGAGACACTTGTCTTCCTTAAGACACTCTCGAGCTTTAACGTAATTTTTGAGATATAATCCATTTTTATTTCTGAGATATTATTCTGGATGACAGAGTTTAGTAAGATGACAGTAATGCTGAAAGACGTCAGCTATTTTCATAAGACTGTACCACATTGTGTAAGGTGACAGCTGTGATGGCAGCTATTTTTTTACAAGTGATTAATATTTTTGATAGATCATTTCTTTGTATATGAGCCTTATACCCTTTTCATGCGCCAGTTATTGTATTTCAGTTTTCCCCTCTTGTGCCGTGCACAGGAGGCGCTGCTGTGCAATATCGTATGACCTTTCAGAGTTAAGTGCCTTTTCATAAGCATTTGTTTTTACATATCATGAAAGAAATGTGCCTCACCTCCGATATTCCAATAATTCACGGTAAAAAAATTCCTGGATAATTTTCCAGAGCGGTAGCTTCAGTAGGGCAGTGCTGGCCTTATTCTTAATTTTGCTAAAATACATATGAAATGAATAATAAATTGGAAAGAAACGGTATCTATTCAGAAAATATATGGAAAGTTTTTATAGAAGTGTAGTAGACAGAGATTTAAACACTTAGAAAGTGGTTTGTATTTTTTTTAAGAGACTATGGTCCGGGTGCTTGGTGAGCTCACTCGACAAATGAGAATCAGTAGTTGGAGTTGTATCACTGTGTCACAGAACACAGGGAATCTGAAACCAGATATAGGATCATAGAACAGATGGGTTCCACCCCCTTCCGTTCTGTGATTTGTTTAGAGATTAAATAATTGTTCCGCAAATACTGAAGGACTTTGCTGTGATAACTTTCATAAAAAAAGCAGAGAGTTTTCTTGCATACTACAACTAATGGAGAGGAGTTCAGCGCTTTTATTTTCTCAGCTTAGTGACGCAGGCTGTTGTGTTGACTGGATTACTGCCAAGGAAATACTGTTTTGAAAATGAATTCTTCAGCTTAACATCGGCTTCAAAAATTGACTTTACAGTTAATCCCAATTCGAAATATACTTTGAAGAGTTTATCAAAGGAAGCACCAGATGGCATCAGTGCATGCGTCCAAAGGAAATAGATTAGAACAACATATATATTTTATTTGCATCATTCTATGTTTAATCTCGAAAAATATTTGTGGTTGAACCGTGAATGTGCAGAACTAAAGATCACTCCCGCAGCAGCACCTGCATCGTTCAATTAGAGACAGTTTACTGAACATTCTACAGCACTGGGGATGGGAGAATACTTTCAAGGGGTAACCACTTTGAAGGCTGTTGAACTGTGTGTACATTACTTTACTTACAATCTCTGTAATGGGCTTTTTCAACGAGTAAATAAAATAGAAAGTTGTTAACAATATGCATGATTTTTGTGCTTATCTATTGCTTCGGACGTCTGGCACAAGTCCAGTGTAGATGAATGTGTCTAATTTATCAACATGTCCAGTCTCATGACTCTATTTCGTGTGTATGTTTTTACGATCTTTCATATGTAAATTTCGAATTTTCCGCATTTGAAGCAGTTTTCTCAATAAAAATCAGTTATCGAGTTATATATATATATATATATATATATATATATATATATATATATATATATATATATATATATATATATATATATATATATATATATATATATAATATATAATATATATATATATATATATTATATATGTTTTCAACAACCCGGCCGCATCCCACCAAGGCAGAGTGGCCCAAAAAGAAAAACGAAAGTTTCTCCTTTTATATTTCGTAATATATACAGGAGAAGGGATTACTAGCCCCTTGATCCCAGCATTTTAGTCGCCTCTTACAACACGCATGGCTTACGGAGGAAGAATTCTGTTCCACTTCCCCATGGAGGTAAGAGGAAATAAACAAGAACAAGAACAAGAAAGAAAATAGAAGAAAACCCAGAGGGGTGTGTATATATATGCTTGTACATGTATGTAGTGTGACCTAAGTGTAAGTAGAAGTAGCAAGACGTACCTAATATCTTGCATGTTTATGAGACAGAAAAAAGATACCAGCAATCCTACCATCATGTAAAACAATTACAGGTTTCTGTTTTACACTCACTTGGCAGGACGGTAGTACCTCCCTGGGCGGGTGTTGTCTATAGGTCTTGGGACAAGCCTCCCATTCCCTCAGGTACTGTATGACTCCTACGAGTTTAGAGCATCCCATAAATGTAATAATAATCATCTGCCAACTCATGCTTCATGACGGTCACGACGCTTCACGTCGCCACAGACAATAACTTGCTGCTACAGTTTTGTCTCGTATATTTCAGAATTTCTCAAAATATTGTCTCCATTCCAGCTTTTTCTTGACTTTGTGAGGCTCATAACTGATACTTCGAGGATGATAACTGATTGTATGAGTCTCATAACTGGCACATTATACTGCTTATGAAATAGATTTGGGAAAAAAACATTAATTATAATCATTATTACTATGCTGTTATTAATATTTTTTATAATAATAATAATAATAATAATAATAATAATAATAATAATAAAATAATAATAATATAATAATAATAATAATAATATAATATTATTATTATTATTATTATTATTATTATTATTATTATTATTATTATTATTATTATTATTATTATTATTATTATTATGCCTCAGTGAGTTCCCTCCTGAGGGTACAGCTGGCGTCAATATTTTCTGGTCTTCTCAAGGAGACTAATTAACAGGATTCCTTACCTAAAGCCTTGCTGCCAGGTAAGAGGAAAATGACCTGTCATGTACCTGATCTTACCCTTCATTACCAGGTACAGTTATGTACATAATCTTACCTGTCATTCACAGATACTGTCATGTGCATAATGTTACATGTCATTCACAGGTATTGTCATGTACTTGACCTAACCTGTGTATTACCAGTATGTTACTCGTGTATTGTCCGTGTACTCACCTAATTGTGGTTACAGGGGTCGAGACTCAGTCCCTGGCCCCGCCTCTTCACTGGACGCTACTAGGTCCTCTCTCTCCCTGCTGTGTGTTACGTTAAGAGTGACCCTGTGTGTTACGTTAAGGGTGACCCTGTGTGTTACGTTAAGGATGACCCTGTGTGTTACGTTAAGGGTGACCCTGTGTGTTACGTTAAGGGTGACCCTGTGTGTTACGTTAAGGTGACCCTGTGTGTTACGTTAAGGGTGACCCTGTGTGTTACGTTAAGGGTGACCCTGTGTGTTACGTTAAGGGTGACCCTGTGTGTTACGTTAAGGATGACCCTGTGTGTTACGTTAAGGGTGACCCTGTGTGTTACGTTAAGGGTGACCCTGTGTGTTACGTTAAGGGTGACCCTGTGTGTTACGTTAAGGGTGACCCTGTGTGTTACGTTAAGGGTGACCCTGTGTGTTACGTTAAGGATGACCCTGTGTGTTACGTTAAGGGTGACCCTGTGTGTTACGTTAAGGGTGACCCTGTGTGTTACGTTAAGGGTGACCCTGTGTGTTACGTTAAGGGTGACCCTGTGTTAGTTAGGACCTGTTGTTACTAAGGGTGACCCTGTGTGTTACGTTAAGGGTGACCCTGTGTGTTACGTTAAGAGTGACCCTGTGTGTTACGTTAAGGGTGACCCTGTGTGTTACGTTAAGGGTGACCCTGTGTGTTACGTTAAGGGTGACCCTGTGTGTTACGTTAAGAGTGACCCTGTGTGTTACGTTAAGGATGACTGGAAAATTTCACCTGGAGATGTGGAGTGGTTGTTTGATTCACGTGAAGTCACCTTCAGCACCACTGACAGTTTACTAGATCACCTCCAATATCGTTAATTATTTACCAACATAACCTTGAAACGACTCAACATGACCCTGAAATATAACAGTCCAACGTGACATAGTAATTTGTGATAGATATTGTCTATGATGATGATAGTAATAATAATAATAATAATAATTATAATATAATAATAATAATAATAATATCATCATTATTTCTTACTCTATCCCTATTCATAGCCATACGTACTAAAACCCTAATCTATCCCCATCACCCCTTCTTTTCCTCCTTCTTCCTCCCTTTCTATTAGCCCATCGTCTAACCCTAATCTTCCCCTCTCACCCCCTTCCTTTTCCCCTTCTTCCTCCCTCCCTTTCTATTAGCCCATCGTCTAACCCTAATCTTCCCCTCTCACCCCCTTCCTTTTCCCCTTCTTCCTCCCTCCCTTCATCACCCTCGTCTAACCCTCAATCTCCCTCATCCACGACTCCTTTCACCTTTTCCTCCTCCCTTTTAATTAGCCCACGTCTAACCTATTTCCTTCACCCCCTTTCCTTTTAAACCTCTTTTCTTCCTCCTTCTATTCAGCCATCGTCTAACCCCTAATGTCTTCCCCTCTCACCGCCCTAGCGTTTTCCCCCTTCATTCCTCCGTCCCTTCTGATAGCCCATCGTCTACCAATTTCCTCTCACGACTGCAGTCTAGTCCCTTATTCTCCCGCTTTCTATTAAGCCATGTCTAAACCTGAATCTTCTTCGACCACTGTCCTTGTTCCCATTCTTCCACCTTGTGTACTAAAAGGCCCATGTGCTAACCAAAACTTCCCTCTCACCAACTACATTTTGACCAACTTCCTCCCTCCCTTTCAATAGCGACATCGTACATAACCCTAATCTTCCCTCTCACCCCTTCCTTTCCCCTTTTCCTCCCTCCCTTTCTATTAGCCCATCGTCTAACCCTAATCTTCCCCTCTCACCCCCTTCCTTTTTCCCCTTCTTCCTCCCTCCCTTTCTATTAGCCCATCGTCTAACCCTAATCTTCCCCTCTCACCCCCTTCCTTTTCCCCTTCTTCCTCCCTCCCTTTCTATTAGCCCATCGTCTAACCCTAATCTTCCCCTCTCACCCCCTTCCTTTTCCCCTTCTTCCTCCCTCCTCCCCCTCCCTCCCCCCCCTCCCTCACTCCCACAATGGCCACGGAGATAATACATCCTATTCTCACTGGTAATTTGCAGCTGATCTAGAGACTTTTTTTAATTTCGTTTAATAAAACTTTTGTTTTGCCTTGACGGTCAGAGTGATCAGTGTAACCTTCCCTGTTGTTTGACCTTCAATCTCGGCTCCAGGCAGGTTCTCCCGGGCCTTCAAGCTCTAGCTCACGGTCCCGAAGAGGTTTTGCGTGGTCTGTGAGATGCAGTCTAGGGTCTGTAGTAGGTGTAATTAATAAACAGTGGAAGGATGGAAACAAAAGCTGAACATTGTGGAACAAAAGCTGAGCATTGTGGTACAAAAGCTGAACATTGTGGTACAAAAGCTGAACATTGTGGTACAAAAGCTGAACATTGTGGTACAAAAGCTGAACATAGTGGTACAAAAGCTGAAATTGTGAAACAAAAGCTGAACATTGCGGAACAAAAACTGAACATTGTGGAACAAAAGCTGAACATTGTGGTACAAAAGCTGAACATAGTGGTACAAAAGCTGAAATTGTGAAACAAAAGCTGAACATTGCGGAACAAAAACTGAACATTGTGGAACAAAAGCTGAACATTGCGGAACAAAAGCTGAACATCGCGGAACAAACGCTGAACATTGTGGAACAAAAGCTGAACATTATGGTTAGATTTTTACAACTTTCAGTGTTTTATTTTTTTTTTTTGTGGAAAACATTGATTTATTCTCAAGAATTAGAACACACGAGATATTAAGTAGGTGTTAAGTGGTAAGTAGGTGGTAAGTAGGAATTATTTATTCAAAAGTTATTTAAATGTTGATAAGATTAATGTTCATGA
>NC_069413.1:57407663-57445163 GCF_026875155.1 Cherax quadricarinatus
GATAGCCTTCTGGAGTCGGTCTGAAGACAAGATAGCCTTCTGGAGTCGGTCTGAAGACAAGATAGCCTTCTGGAGTCGGTCTGAAGACAAGATAGCCTTCTGGAGTCGGTCTGAAGACAAGATAGCCTTCTGGACATGTGTGCTCACCCAGTTGTGGATGTAAGAGTCGAATCTCGGCTTCTCTCCTGCCACTCACCTTCTGACATACGATCACATTACTCTTGATGACAGCTCTCACACCTCCTCCAGACAGTACCACCTCCCAACAACCCTCAACCAGAACCAATTACTCTTGACATTCAAGTGACTAAATGGGGATCTTTAACTTACGTAAATGATTTTTTAAGTTTTAAGTTGTTGGGGGTTTAAGTTCAACAGTAGATTGTTTACAGAAAAAAGTCAGATTTGTTTTCATAAAAGGCAGAGGGATTTTTAGCAATGCCGATACTATACGAAGGATTCTTATAGCGAAGCCTGTCGTTAGAATTACGCAATGTTTCGCTTACCTTTGAGACCTTATCTAATTCTAGTAAATGCTTAACCTGCCGTAATACCTTTGGGTTACCCAACTATCTGCTCAACAATTCCTACAGTCTGTCCTGGTCCTCTCCTAGCCTGTCGTAATAAATTTCCTCATACCTCTGTTTCCAAACAAGGGTATGTGGGACACTGCCCGTGTGGAACACTTGTCTTCACACTCCTCTCTCCTGATACCTGTCTCTGGAACAACACGCTCGGTCTGTTTCAGCTTAGATATTCCTTAATCTAGAGAAGTGCATTTCCAGGTGTCCATGCCTACTCTTTCAGTTTATTGATTAGCCTCCCGTAGGGGAAACAGTGTCTAATACCTACCTACAGTTTACCCATCATTCTCATTCCTGTCTTAATTCTGTCGAACTTTAGTTTAGTTTGCGAGACAGATCTACCTTCTCTAAGAACAGTGCTCCACCACATTCCCTGTTATGTTCTCCGTAGACAGTACGCACGTAAAGGATACGAGTCTTTAGTGAATAAGTCACAGTGCGTAGAGCACAAATAACCTGCACAGGAGAGATTTATTTTCAGCTTTTGTCTTGCTTACTGAAGGTTTGACTTGACAATGGTCCAGTCGGACTGAAAGCTTGTCATAAGTTTTGTCTCTTAAGTGAGAGTTATTTGTGAAATGCATGTGTATATTACAGTGCTGTCTGTCTATTTCCATTATTGAATAATGGGATGATATTTGCTGTTTTCCACGTAGCTCCAGGCCATAGCCGGGTAGAAACTCCCTTTACTTCTTGTCGGAGTTCATAGGTTTGAACTCATAACGTTCCACAAATGAACATCCTGCTTTCCACCTTTATGGCAGGTGCCGTGTCTCCAACCACCTCACAAATTTGTCAAATGGTTCAAGTTTATTCGCTTTTACTGCGTCTAATTTACGTACTTTAAGGTCTTTACTTCTTCCACTGTTGATATCATTCATTATCTACTGGTGTGTGTTCACCCATTTGTCATCACTTATTTGTAGTTACAGGAGTAGAGATTGCTGGTTGCGTCTCGTCTTTTGTATCTATACCTGGAGTATACCTGGAGAGGGTTTCGGGGGTCAGTGCCCCCGCAGCCCTGTCTGAGACCAGGCCTAATGGTGGACCAGGGTCTGATCAACCAGGCTGTTACTGCTGGCAGCACGTAAACTGAAGTACGAACCACAACCGGCTGATCAGGTACTGACTTTAGGTGCTTGTCCAGCGCCTTCTTGATGACTAGGATCTACTGGTAATCCCCAATAGTTACAAAAGCGGAGCTGTGCTCGTGGTGTTCTACCTTCAGTGGATTGTAGTAACATGAGCAGAGCTATGAACGTAATGTTAAGTTTTACGTGTTCGTAGTTACAAAAGCGGAGCTATGCTTGTGGTGTTTAATTTTCAATATACAGTTTGCCTAATGTTTAATTTTCATTGGTTGTAGCACGTACTACATCCTTCTAGGTCCAGACAAGCAATTTACGACTCTTTTTGTGAAGCCATATTTCATAACCTGACACAGCGAGCATGATACAACGAGACAAGTGTCTCAACTGAAGACAAACTTTATGAGATGACAGGGAAGCTCTGTGGGTGGATGGCCGGGCCTCACCTTCACCTGTGATATAATTAACTTGGTAAAGAACTCCAGGTTACAGACATCATGAACACAACATCTCCCCCCGAGAATGCTTGACGTTTTCTATTTTTATATACTTTTATTAAAATAAATTAGATGCATAGTGTGCTGGTACCGTCCATTAGATTTAATTCAATTGATTGCAACATTGCTAGCTATGTTCTCCTCTCATCCCCTCCACCCTCACACATGATGGTTTTTGTGTTTCAGAGAAAATGCTGGAAAAATATTTATTACAAATATAGCGTTTCGTCCAGGGCAGGACTTTTCTTGATAAAGTCCAGCCCTGGACTTCATCACTGGAAGACTTAAGTAAGGAGATGAATATTCCGTGACTCATTCCACCGTGTTCAGTAGCCAGTGAGCTTAAAAAAGCTTTGTTTCAGCAAAGCTGTTGGTACTAGCACTTGGGAATTACCATTTCTCTGGCTTCACATGGCTTGCTGGGGATGAAGGAGAGGAGAGGAAAGGAGAGGTGGAGGGAATGGCGGACTAGATGCTGAGGACAGCAATTTGTCATGGTGAGAGCATGTGTTGGACGCTCTTGTGATATACCGCGACAGCTGTTACGTCTCTGTCTCGCAGCTGGTACAGTCGCAGCTGTTAACCACAGGTGTTAGTTTGGATTACAGTTGCTGGTGTGGACTGTTGCTGCTCATTGCAGTTATTGGTTTGGATAACAGATCATAAGATTAAAACACAAACACCATCTTCACGAGATCACAGCAACAACAACAACAACAACAACTCCTTCTTCACGAGATCACAGCAGCAACAACAACAACAATAACAACAACTCCATCTTCACGAGATCACAGCAACAAAAACAACAACAACAACAACTCCATCTTCACGAGATCACAGCAACAACAACAACAACAACAACTCCTTCTTCACGAGATCACAGCAGCAACAACAACAACAATAACAACAACTCCATCTTCACGAGATCACAGCAACAAAAACAACAACAACAACAACTCCATCTTCACGAGATCACAGCAACAACAACAACAACAACAACACCAACTTCACCAGAACTCAACAACAACACCAGCATCTTCACGAGATCACAACAAGAACAACATCTTCACGAGATAACAACAACACCATCTTCAAGAAGCTGAACCATAAACTCTTTCATTACCAGAGGAGATGAGATTGTCTTGAGAAACAGTAGGAAAACAACATCCAGACGACAGATTGCTACTCTAGACAACAACGACGATGATAGTCTTATACTGAGCACGAAGACCACAATGTTAGAGAGAGAGAGAGAGAGAGAGAGAGAGAGAGAGAGAGAGAGAGAGAGAGAGAGAGAGAGAGAGAGAGAGAGAGGAGAGAGAGAGAGAGAGAGAGAGAGAGAGAGAGAGAGAGAGTTTAAAAATGACTTGTGAAATGTTAGTGGACTCTGGGTCACCACCATATAGGCGGTCACAGTGAAAAACTTGTTATTCAGGAAAATCCTTCACTGTGTAACAATAAATGATCGGTAATGACGATGTTTGTATTTCTTTTATCATTTTTCTGTTAATATTTTACTAAAAATTAAAAATAATAATAATAATTTTGCTTGGTTAAACTTTATTTTTTTTTTTTAACCAAAAATGGGTTATTTTTATTGAATTTTATAAACGTGGCTGTTTCCTTGCCCAGTTACTTTTCCAGATTTCCTTACTGGTATTACCACCCCAGTTCGGGACAAACCGCTCCCACCGTGACCCGGGTTTTAATTGTTATGAAACAGAAAGTTGCCTGACTAACATGAACCCTTCTGGGGAGGTTAACCACTTTAAAAAATTGTCTACCGTCCAACCAGCCTTTGACCTCAATCTTATCTTGTTAACCTCCTCTTTAAATATTTCCGCTCCTTTTCTTTTTTTAAAACGGCAAACCATTTCTTTTGAATTTTCTCTTATCCACCTATCTTTTTTTTTTACTATATTCCAACTCGGTTTTTCCCCTAAGCCCCAGTATATTCTTTTTCGAAAATTCTTACCCCTTGCTTTTGCCTCAGTCAGAATTTTTAGGATACTAAACCCCAACCAGATGCCCCCAAAACCATCGACTAAAAGGTAGCCCTCGTTGGGAAAAGGGGGCACCCCTAAAAGGGAAACATGAAAGTTTCATTTAAACAGAATTGAACCAAGGAATCAGTTTTTCAGCTAAGGCGTGCCACCCCCAAACTTTGGGTATCCCCCTTTAACTCCTTTAATACTCTTTATGCTTCATCAACTTTCTCTTTGATAAAAGCCCAGTTTTCGTCCTAGTAACCTTCTCTTATTTTTCTTTCTACCATTCAAACAGGTCACCAAAAACACGCACTCAAAACTGAAACCTTATGACAACATTTCCTTCTATCTTGTCCCATTGTCAAGTCACAGCTGGGGCTAGAAAAGTAGAGAAGGTCTAAAGACAAAATGTCATAAGTTCCTCTCCTGTGTGCTCGTGGTGAATTGATCAAGCCATGATATTGATGCTTTGTTTTCTTTGGGCCTAAATAATGATCAGATACATAAGTCACACCTATGAGTACAGACACACACACACACACACAAACACATCCATGAAAAGCCTCGCGTCCCTCAACCACTGAGCAATTAACACAGTCGAGCAAATTGCTTTCACTGCGTTCTTCCTCATATCTCGTTTACGTGTTTATCCATCCCCTCCCAGAAACATATTGGCAATCTCCAAACCTCGTTCTAAGCACAATTCGATTAGAGTTCCCTCACTGTCACTTACACCTGTCATTATACACGAGCCCATACCACTCTGACAACGGTGTCTACTGTCATTGTAGACGAGCCCATACCACTCTGACAACAGTGTCTACTGTCATTGTAGACGAGCCCATACCACTCTGACAACAGTGTCTACTGTCATTGTAGACGAGCCCATACCACTCTGACAACAGTGTCTACTGTCATTGTAAGACGAGCCCATACCACTCTGACAACAGTGTCTACTGTCATTGTAGACGAGCCCATACCACTCTGACAACAGTGTCTACTGTCATTGTAGACGAGCCCATACCACTCTGACAACTGTGTCTACTGTCATTGTAGATGAGCCCACATTACCCTGACAACACTACTTAGAAAGGCCCAACCACTTTTTAAAAAAGGTTTTTCAGGGAAGCCCCCTTGCCCGGTTCTGTCCAGGGGGGCTTCGCAGTGGTTCTGTCGTAGTGGGCTTCGCAAAGGGGGTTACTGTCGTAGGGTCCCTACCCTTCAAAGGGCCTCATTTAAAAACCTCGCTTTGTTGTATCCCTGAGTGTCAGTAGCACACCCTAGCCTGTGCAGCTGTGTCCTACTGCCCCGCTGGGGCCCTCCTTGGTGTAATTGTGTTGCGGTCCCAGCCTACTGCCCTTTCTTAGCCCGTGTTGCCGCTAGCTACTGCCTTCCGTTTTGGTTTTTTGTAGCTGTGCCCTACGCCGAGCCTATGGGCCCTCCTTGCTGAGCCATTGTTGCCGCGCCCACCACTTGCACTTTTCCCTTTTCTTTTAGTCAGTGTTGCCACTGCCGCATTAATGGGCCCCTCCCTGACCAGTGTTTCCTTTTGCCAGGCCACATACCCTCCTTGCTATACCCGTGATGCCCATACCACCCCTGCCCTTTTCTGTTTATGTGTTACCCCTCCCACCCACTGCTCCGTGTTACAGTGTTTGTGCGGCCCCCTACCCTCTGCATGTGCATGTTCTTGTGTACCCTCCTCTGCTCACTTGTTACTGTATTGTGTACCCAACCCCTGCAGCTGTGTTTAGTCCTTTTAACGTCCCCCTAGCTGTATGGGTTTCCATTGTGGTGACCCACCACCGCAGGCACTGTTTTTAGACGCCCAACCCTTGCAAAGTGCACACCTGGACGTGGCCCCAACCCTGGCAACTGTGGCCCACACCTGCATGTACCCAACCCCTTTCACTGTGTGCCACTGGCAATGTGAGCTCACCCCTGGCCTGTGACGCCAAATGGCACGTGATGCCACACCCTGCATGTGCAATTCACCCGGCCTTGAGGGAATCCCTTGGATGTGCGGACCCACCCTGGCACTGTGATGCCACCCTTGCACTGTGATGCCACCCTTCCATGTTTTACGTCACCTGCACCTGTGCCCCAACCAAGGCCACTGTGACGCCACCCCTCCTTGTGATGCCCATGTGCCTGTGCCCCCCTTTCCCCTCCCTGTGACGCTCACCCTGCCCCCCTTGCCCCCCTGAACCTTTTGACGCCACACCCCTTGGGATCTGTTGCGCCCCCAACCTGGCCTTGTGAGGGGAAGCACCCTCACCCCGAGGCGGTCCAAACCCTGGACTGGTGACCCACACCACACCTGGGACTGTGACGCCACACCCTGGCACTGTGACGCCACACCCTGGCACTGTGACGCCACACCCTGGCACTGTGACGCCACACCCTGGGACTGGACGCCACAACCCTTGGCACTGGAGCCACACCCTGGGACTGTGACGCCACACCCTGGCACTGTGACGCCAAACCCTGGCACTGTGAGCCAACCCGGCACTGTGAGCCACACCCTGGCACTGGACACAAACCTGGCACTTTTGACGGCACACACCCCGGCACTGGACCCACACCTGGCACGTGACGCCACACCCTGGCACTGGAGCCACACCCTGGCACTTTTGACGCCACACCTGGCACTTTAAGCTAAAACCCGCAACACCCCACTTTGGGACTGTGACGCCACAACCCTGGCACTGTGACGCCACAAACCCTGGCACTGGACGCCCACACCCTGGCACTGTGACGCCACACCCTGGCACTGTGACGCCACACCCTGGCACTGTGACGCCACACCCTGGCACTGTGACGCCACACCCTGGCACTGTGACGCCACACCCTGGCACTGTGACGCCACACCCTGGCACTGTGACGCCACACCCTGGCACTGTGACGCCACACCCTGGCACTGTGACGCCACACCCTGGCACGAGACGCACAACCCTTGGGACTTTTGACGCCACACCCTGGGCACTGTGACGCCACACCCTGGCACTGTGACGCCACACCCTGGCACTGTGACGCCACACCCTGGCACTGTGACGCCACACCCTGGCACTGTGACGCTACACCCTGGCACTGGACGCCACACCCCGGCACTGTGACGCCATAACCCTGGCACTGTGACGCCACACCCCTGGCACTGTGACGCCAAAACCCTGGCACTGGACCCACACCCTGGCCACTGTGACCCACACCCTGGCACTGTGACGCCACACCCTGGCACTTTTGGGCGCCCCCACCCTGGGACTGACGCCACAACCCTGGGGACGTGACGCAAAACCCTGGCACAGGACGCCCACCCCTGGCCTGTGACGCCACACCCTGGCACTGTGACAGCCACACCCTGGCACTGGACCCACACCCTGGCACTGTGACGCCACAACCCCCGGCACTGTGACGCCACACCCTGGCACTGTGACGCCACACCCTGGCACTGTGACGCCACACCCTGGCACTGTGACGCCACACCCTGGCACTGTGACGCCACACCCTGGCACTGTGACGCCACACCCTGGCACTGTGACGCCACACCCTGGCACTGTGACGCCACACCCTGGCACTGTGACGCCACACCCTGGCACTGTGACGCCACACCCTGGCACTGTGACGCCACACCCTGGCACTGTGACGCCACACCCTGGCACTGTGACGCCACACCCTGGCACTGTGACGCCACACCCTGGCACTGTGACGCCACACCCTGGCACTGTGACGCTACACCCTGGCACTGAGACGCCACACCCTGGCACTGTGACGCCACACCCCGGCACTGTGGACGCCCACACCCTGGCACTGTGGAGCCACACCCTTGGCACTGTGACGCCACACCCTGCACTGTGGGCGGGCCCCACCCGGCACTGTGACGCCACACCCTGGCACTGTGACGCCACACCCTGGCACTGTGACGCCACACCCTGGCACTGTGACGCCACACCCTGGCACTGTGACGCCACACCCTGGCACTGTTTACGCCACCCCCCTGGCACTGTGACCCACACCCTGGCACTGGACGCCAACCCCTGGCACTGTGACGCCACACCCTGGCACTGGGGACGCCACAACCCTGGCACTTTTGACGCCACACCCTGGCACTGTGACGCCACAAACCCTGGCACGTGGACGCCACACCCTCATGTAACCCTACTAATTACTGGTTACAGGCCAAAAAACTGGACTTGATACGTCCCGCGGGTTTTACCAACAATTGTGGTGTGGGGACGCCCAGTTCCTGGTGGGAGAACCCCCACTGTTGGCCAAACTGGCCTGAGGCCGACTTTTCCCACCCTCATGATACCCCTCACCCTCCCCTGTTCCTTCCCATCCCCCTTACCAGTCCCTCCCCCTCACCAGCCCACCTTCCCTACGCACCATGCCACCTTCCCTCCACCAGTCCCCCTTCCCTTCCACATCCCTGGCCTTACCCCACCACCCCTCCTTCCCCACCCCTGGCCCCCTTCCCCCCACACCTCTCTTCCCCCCCATGCCCCTCCTTTACCCACCTCAATGTTCCCTCCTTACCCCCACCAACCCCTCCTTCCTCCACTATGCCCCCTACCCCTCCACCCACTGTGCCCCCTTCCCTTCCCCATGTACCCCCCCCCTCCACATGTCCCCCCCTCCTCCCCCCCTGGCACCCGGGCCCCCTCCCCCATGTCCTCCCCCTGCCCCCTGTTCCCAACCCCTACCATGCCCCCCTTCCCTTTCCAACCCTGGCACCTTCCCTCCCACATGTCCCCTCCCTCACTAGCCCACCTCCTTGCCCCCACCCTGGCCTCTCCCCCCTCCCCTAGACCCCACGCCCTCCCCTAGCCCCCTCCTTCCCCCCTATGTACCCTACCCTTGTCCACGTGTCCCATCCTTCACTGTCCCCTACTCCCTCCTTGTCCCCCTCCTTCCTTCACCATTCCCCTCCTTCCCCTCCACCTATGTTCCCTCCTCCCTCCTCATGTCCCTCCTTTCCCTCCACCATGTCCCCTCCTTCCCTCCACAGTCCCTTCCTTCCCTCCACTTTTCCCTCCTTCCCTTTCCACTATGTCCCCTCCTTCCCTCCACTATGTCCCCTCCTTCCTCCACATGCCCTTCCTTCCCTCCACTATGTCCCTCCGTCCCTCCACTTTCTTCCCTCCCTTCCCTCCACTTGTCCCCCCCTCCCTCCACTATGTCTCCTCCCTCCCCTCCACTATGTCCCCTCCTTCCCTCCACTATGTCCCCTCCTTCCCTCCACCATGTCCCCTCCTTCCTCCACTATGTCCCCTCCCTCCCTCCACTATTTTTCCCCTCCTCCCTCCACTATGTCCCTCCTTCCCTCCACTATGTCCCCTCCTTCCCTCCACTATGTCCCTCCTTCCCTCCACTATGTCCCCTCCTCCCTCCACTATGTCCCCTCCTTCCCTCCACTATGTCCCCTCCTTCCCTCCACTATGTCCCCTCCTTCCCTCCACTATGTCCCCTCCTTCCCTCCACTATGTCCCCTCCTTCCCTCCACTATGCCCCCTCCTTTCCCCTCCACTATGTCCCCTCCTTCCCTCCACCATGTCCCCTTCCTTCCTCCACTATGTCCCCTCCCTCCCTCCACTATGTCCCTCCTTCCCTCCACTATGTCCCCTCCTTCCCTCCACTATTCCCCTCCTTCCCTCCACTATGTCCCCTCCTTCCCTCCACTATGTCCCCTCCTTCCCTCCACTATGTCCCCTCCTTCCCTCCACCATGTCCCCCTCCTTCCCTCCACTATGTCCCCTCCTTCCTCCACTATGTCCCCTCCTTCCCTCCTTCATGTAGCTGTCAACGAGAAAATTTTTCAGTCAAAATACAATTAATTTTTCTCATATTTTTCGTCGCTGTTGTTCCATTTTGCCTGGGTTCCTCTTCTCTCATTTTCTCTCTCTCACTCTCTCATCTCTCTCTCTTTCTCTCTCTCTCTCTCTCTCTCTTCTCTCTCTTTCTCTCTCTCTCTTCCTGCTTTTATCAAAAGGTTCGTCTTCTTCTTTGTTGGTTTGTCCCCATCCAGACTTACTGACCATGACGTCAGGTTTCCTCTCTCACTCTTGTTTGTGCCATACAAACAAGGTATTTGTTTATAATGATTATAAACAAGCTTGATTGTTTGGTGCCACCATCGTGTTCTCTCCCAGGCAGACAGACACGGTGGGATACACCGGGATTACTGCATGTCTCTGGTGATGTTTGTGGGGACTGGTGATGTGTGTGTGGGGACTGGTGATGTGTGTGTGGGGACTGGTGATGTGTGTGTGGGGACTGGTGATGTGTGTGTGGGGACTGGTGATGTGTGTGGGGACTGGTGATGTGTGTGGAGGCTGGTATTGTGTTGGGGACTGGTGATGTGTGTGCGGACTGGTGATGTGTGTGGGGACTGGTAATGTGTGTGGGGATTGGTGATGTGTGTGGGGACGGGTGATGTGTGTGGGACTGGTGATGTTGTGGAGACTGGTGATGTGTGTGGAGACTGGTAATGTTGTGGGGACTGGTGATGTGTGTGGGACTGGTGATGTGTGTGGACCTGTTAATGTGTACGGGGACTGGTGATGTGTGTGGGCCTGGTAATGTGTGTGGGGACTGGTGATGTGTGTGGGGACTGGTAATGTGTGTGGGGACTGGTAATGTGTGTGGGGACTTGTGATGGTGTGGGGACTGGTGATGGTGTGGGACTGGTAATGTGTGTGGGGACTTGTGATGTGTGTGGGGACTGGTGATGTGTGGGGGCCTGGTAATGTGTGTGGGGACTGGTGATGTGTGTGGGCCTGGTAATGTGTGTGGGGACTGGTGATGTGTGTGGGACTGGTAATGTGTGTGGGGACTGGTAATGTGTGTGGGGACTGGTGATGTGTGTGGGGACTGGTAATGTGTGTGGGGACTGGTGATGTGTGTGGGGACTGGTAATGTGTAGGGACTGGTAATGTGTGTGGGGACTGGTAATGTGTGTGGGGACTGGTAATGTGTGTGTGGACTGGTAATGTGTGTGGGACTGGTAATGTGTGTGGGGACTGGTAATGTGTGTGGGACTGGTAAGTGTGTGGGGACTGGTAATGTGTGTGGGGACTGGTAATGTGTGTGGGACTGGTAATGTGTGTGGGACTGGTAATGTGTGTGGGGACTGGTAATGTGTGTGGGCCTGGTAATGTGTGTGGGACTGGTAATGTGTGGGCCTGGTAATGTGTGTGGGGACTGGTAATGTGTGTGGGGACTGGTAATGTGTTTGGGGACTGGTAATGTGTGTGGGGACTGGTAATGTGTGTGGGACTGGTAATGTGTGTGGGGACTGGTAATGTGTGTGGGGACTGGTAATGTTGGGGACTGGTAATGTGGTGGGGACTGGTAATGTGTGTGGGGACTGGTAATGTTGTGGGGACTGGTAATGTGTGTGGGGACTGGTAATGTTGTGGGGACTGGTAATGTGTGTGGGGACTGGTAATGTGTGTGGGGACTGGTAATGTGTGGGGCCTGGTAATGTGTGTGGGACTGGTGATGTGTGTGGGCCTGGTAATGTGTGTGGGGACTGAATGTGTGTGGGCCTGGTAATGTGTGTGGGACTGGTAATGTGTGTGGGCCTGGTAATGTGTGTGGGACTGGTAATGTGTGTGGGCCTGGTAATGTGTGTGGGACTGTGATGTGTGTGGGGCCTGGTAATGTGTGTGGGGACTGTAATGTGTGTGGCCTGGTAATGTGTGTGGGGACTGGTGATGTGTGTGGGCCTGGTATGTGTTGTGGGACTGTAATGTGTGTGGGGACTGGTAATGTGTGTGGGGACTGGTGATGTGTGTGGGGACTGGTAATGTGTGTGGGGACTGGTAATGTGTGTGGGGACTGGTAATGTGTGTGGGGACTGGTAATGTGTGTGGGGACTGGTAATGTGTGTGGGGACTGGTAATGTGTGTGGGGGACTGGAAAAACAGCGTGGGACTATGCACTCTCCACAACAACAACAACTGACACACTATGCAAGGCGCCTTGGAACTGACTGCCTAAACTTAACAGTGAAGTGAGAAACAAACAGCAGTGAATAACACTGACTGAGACAATTTAGTCAAGTGAAAAAAAAAAATTAAATGAGAAAAGACTAAAAATCAAAACTCACAAACTCATCCTTTCCTCATTTCTTATTCACCTCTCTGTCTCACTCCAACTTTATTCACCCCTCCCTCCTTTCCCTCCCATCTACATAACTTATTATGACCCATCAGACTAATAACCTGAAACTCTCCTCTAGCTCCCAATCTCAAAATCCACCAATATTTTTCCTGGTCATGGACCAGGCCAGGGGGGCGTTGACCCCCGGAACACCCTCCAGGTATACCCCGGGTGAAAGCATTGGGCCGGCGAGAGGTTCAGGTGGGTTCCCCTTACACAACTGTCAGCCTAATAATTAATATACGTACTTGTGTGTTAGCCGATCGTTGTGGGTCGCATCCACGAAGAAAAACTGTTGTGTGTGTGTTAGAAACTCTAACCTTGTTGGAAGTGCTAAAGAATTTTTTAAAAAATATCCTCACGCAGGTGTTTCTAATGATGACAGTAAGAATAAAAAAGATTTTTTTTTGTCAGTCGGTTGTAACTTAAAATGTTCCTCCAGCTTCTTTCCCTATCGACCACCCTTTTAACACACAAAAAATAACAAATTAACGTCTGTCCCTGATGACCGGTTTCCGTAACCTCCCCAGACATACAGCTACGCCCCTCTCCATCACGGTGCCAAGTGGCCTGGTGGCTAAAGCTCTCGCTTCACACAGCGAAGGTCTGGGTTCGATTCCCAGCGAGGGTACAAACATTGCGTGTGTTTCTTAATATCAGTTGTCTATGTTACCCGTCATTGAAATGGGTATCTGAGTGTTAGTCGACTGGTGTGGGTCGCATCCTGGGACAAAACTGACCTAATATACCCAAAATGCTCTGTATAACAAGGGGCTTTCTATATAGTAGTATGTCATCAGAAGTATCATAGTATCATAGGTATCATAGTATCATAGTATCATAGGTATCAGACGACTTAACACACAGTCACGTACGGGAGCAGGAAGTATGGAACGCTAGTGTACATGACACTAGAAACCTAATATCCCATGAGTTGAAGGAGAGAGTGCTTGAGGAGCAATTAGGCATCACATCTATAATATAAAAAAATCTCTCATGATCGGTGTCTTTATCACATTCCTCCACAAACCATGTGTAGTGATGAGAACCCTATTGTGAAAATGTCCTGGCTTCACGCCAGTAAATGCTTTGAATCAAATGTCTTAAACCTCCGAGGAAAAGAAGGAAATAAGATATATTATTCCCACAGAGACACCACATATTAAGGAGAGAAAAGAGGAGAGGGAGAGGCAGGGCACGATCAGAGAGGTACAACTCTGAAGGGATGATATCCCTATGTACCGAGAGTTTAATAAAATGAAGAAGAGATAGTAACACTATTAGAGCCTGTGGTAGTAACAATAGAAGAAGCTATGGTAGTAACAATAGAAGAGCCTATGGTAGTAACAATAGAAGAGCCTATGGTAGTAATTTCAGCAATACTACCTTTCCTCAGATCGAATTTTGACTATGTTCTGTATACCTTCTGTATATCAAGACTTGATAAAGTCCTCACTCTGCGAGAAACATCGTCAATAAAAAAAATAGCGTTACGATTTTGCTCCCATCATGACTTTATGCTACAACATTTCTCTCCAGCTGGAGTGTTGACACACCCTTGCTGCCAGCACATGCCAAGAGGCAGCCAGATGATGATTATTTCTCCTCATGGGCGACCCAAAATGCTTGTGGCAGTGTGTGGCTGGAGCAGTATACCCTCCAGCTCGCGTCATTGAGGCCTTCGTACCGTGAAAGAGCAACGACCCTAGACACAGAATGCGGTCGTGTGTATTTTCCACTGTGTGGTGCTGGGTAGTGAGCCTCACACGGGGGGTCACGGGGTCACACTGTGTGGTGTTGGGTAGTGAGCCTCACACGGGGGGTCACGGGGTCACACTGTGTGGTGTTGGGTAGTGAGCCTCACACGGGGGGTCACGGGGTCACACTGTGTGGTGTTGGGTAGTGAGCCTCACACGGGGGGTCACGGGGTCACACTGTGTGGTGTTGGGTAGTGAGCCTCACACGGGGGTCAAGAGGTCACATTGTGTGGTGCTGAGTAGTGAGCCTCACACGGGGGGTCACGGGGTCACACTGTGTGGTGTTGGGTAGTGAGCCTCACACGGGGGGTCAAGAGGTCACATTGTGTGGTGCTGAGTAGTGAGCCTCACACGGGGGGTCACGGGGTCACACTGTGTGGTGTTGGGTAGTGAGCCTCACACGGGGGTCAAGAGGTCACATTGTGTGATGCTGAGTAGTGAGCCTCACACGGGGGTCACGGGGTCACACTGTGTGGTGTTGGGTAGTGAGCCTCACACGGGGGTCAAGAGGTCACATTGTGTGGTGCTGAGTAGTGAGCCTCACACGGGGGGTCACGGGGTCACACTGTGTGGTGTTGGGCAGTGAGCCTCACATGGGGGGTCAAGAGGTCACATTGTGTGGTGCTGAGTAGTGAGCCTCACACGGGGGGGTCACGGGGTCACACTGTGTGGTGTTGGGTAGTGAGCCTCACACGGGGGGTCAAGAGGTCACATTGTGTGGTGCTGAGTACTGAGCCTCACACGGGGGTCACGGGGTCACACTGTGTGGTGTTGGGTAGTGAGCCTCACACGGGGGTCAAGAGGTCACATTGTGTGGTGCTGAGTAGTGAGCCTCACACGGGGGTCACGGGGTCACACTGTGTGGTGTTGGGTAGTGAGCCTCACACGGGGGTCAAGAGGTCACATTGTGTGGTGCTGAGTAGTGAGCCTCACATGGGGGGTCACGGGGTCACACTGTGTGGTGTTGGGTAGTGAGCCTCACACGGGGGTCAAGAGGTCACATTGTGTGGTGCTGAGTAGTGAGCCTCACACGGGGGTCACGGGGTCACACTGTGTGGTGTTGGGTAGTGAACTTCACACGGGGGTCACAGGGGCACACTTTGTGATGCTGGGTAGTGAGCCTCACACGGGGGTCATGGTGTCACACTGTGTGGTGCTGGGTAGTCTCACACGTGGGTCACACTGTGTGGTGTTGGGTAGTGAGCCTCACACGGGGGTCACAGGGTCACACTGTGTGGTGTTGGGTAGTGAGCCTCACTCGTGGGTCACACTGTGTAGTGCTGCGTTTTCTCACACTGGGATCAAAGGGTCACACTGCGTGGTGCAGAGTAGTGACACTCACGAGGTCACAGTGTCACATTCACGTTTTCTCTATAGAAGAAAGATATAAAAAGAAACATACTGAGAAGAAATATATTTCGTAAATTTTTCCCTGACTAGAAAATATATATTGATAAACAACTTCCTTTATATTTCTCGCTCGGCACTGTTGTCCTCACGGTGAAGGATAACAAGTCACACTACCGTGCGTGTAACAACACCGTAGCTGGGACTATACCGTGACTGCAATAACACCGTCCCTGGGACTGTACCGTGACTGCAACAACACCGTCCCTGGGACTATACCGTGACTGCAACCACACTGTAGCTGGGACTATACCGTGACTGCAATAACACCGTAGCTGGGACTATACCGTGGCTGCAATAACACCGTCCATGGGTCTATACCGTGGCTGCAATAACACCGTCCCTGGAACTATACCGTGACTGCAACAACACCGTCCCTGGGACTATACCGTGGCTGCAATAACACCGTCCCTGGGATTATACCGTGACTGCAACAACACCGTCCCTGGGACTGTACCGTGACTGCAACAACACCGTCCCTGGGACTATACCGTGACTGCAACAACACCGTCCCTGGGACTATACCGTGACTGCAACAACACCGTCCCTGGGACTACACCGTGACTGCAACAACACCGTCCCTGGGACTACACCGTGACTGCAACACCGTCCCTGGGACTATACCGTGACTGCAACAACACCGTCCCTGGGACTATACCGTGACTGCAACAACACCGTCCCTGGCACTATACCGTGACTGCAACAACACCGTCTCTGGGACTATACCGTGACTGCAATAACACCGTCTCTGGGACTATACCGTGACTGCAATAACACCGTCCCTGGCACTATACCGTGACTGCAACAACACCGTCTCTGGGACTATACCGTGGCTGCAATAACACAGTGACTGGCACTATTCCGTGACTGCAACAACACCGTCCCTGGGACTATACCGTGACTGCAATAACACCGTAGCTGGGACTATACCGTGGCTGCAACAACACCGTCCATGGGACTATACCGTGACTGCAACAACACCGTCCCTGGGACTATACCGTGACTGCAATAACACCGTCCCTGGGACTATACCGTGACTGCAACAACACCGTCCCTGGGACTATACCATGACTGCAACAACACCGTCCCTGGGACTATACCGTGACTGCAACCACAGTGTAGCTGGGACTATACCGTGACTGCAATAACACCGTAGCTGGGACTATACCGTGGCTGCAACAACACCGTCCATGGGACTATACCGTGGCTGCAATAACACCATCCCTGGGACTATACCGTGACTGCAACAACACCGTCCCTGGGACTATACCGTGACTGCAACAACACCGTCCCTGGGACTATACCGTGACTGCAACAACACCGTCCCTGGGACTATACCGTGACTGCAACAACACCGTCCCTGGGACTATACCGTGACTGCAACAACACCGTCCCTGGGACTATACCGTGGCTGCAATAACACCGTCCCTGGGACTATACCGTGACTGCAACAACACCGTCCCTGGGACTATACCGTGACTGCAACAACACCGTCCCTGGGACTATACCGTGGCTGCAATAACACCGTAGCTGGGACTATACCGTGACTGCAACAACACCGTCCTGGGACTATACCGTGACTGCAACAACACCGTCCCTGGGACTATACCGTGGCTGCAATAACACCGTCCCTGGGACTATACCGTGACTGCAACAACACCGTCCCTGGGACTATACCGTGACTGCAACAACACCGTCCCTGGGACTATACCGTGGCTGCAATAACACCGTCCCTGGGAATATACCGTGACTGCAACAACACCGTCCCTGGGACTATACCGTGACTGCAACAACACCGTCCCTGGGACTATACCGTGGCTGCAATAACACCGTCCCTGGGACTATACCGTGACTGCAACAACACCGTCTCTGGGACTATACCGTGGCTGCAATAACACAGTGACTGGCACTATTCCGTGACTGCAACAACACCGTCCCTGGGACTATACCGTGACTGCAATAACACCGTAGCTGGGACTATACCGTGGCTGCAACAACACCGTCCATGGGACTATACCGTGACTGCAACAACACCGTCCCTGGGACTATACCGTGACTGCAATAACACCGTCCCTGGGACTATACCGTGACTGCAACAACACCGTCCCTGGGACTATACCATGACTGCAACAACACCGTCCCTGGCACTATACCGTGACTGCAACAACACCGTCTCTGGGACTATACCGTGGCTGCAATAACACAGTGACTGGCACTATTCCGTGACTGCAACAACACCGTCCCTGGGACTATACCGTGACTGCAATAACACCGTAGCTGGGACTATACCGTGGCTGCAACAACACCGTCCATGGGACTATACCGTGACTGCAACAACACCGTCCCTGGGACTATACCGTGACTGCAATAACACCGTCCCTGGGACTATACCGTGACTGCAACAACACCGTCCCTGGGACTATACCATGACTGCAACAACACCGTCCCTGGGACTATACCGTGACTGCAACCACAGTGTAGCTGGGACTATACCGTGACTGCAATAACACCGTAGCTGGGACTATACCGTGGCTGCAACAACACCGTCCATGGGACTATACCGTGGCTGCAATAACACCATCCCTGGGACTATACCGTGACTGCAACAACACCGTCCCTGGGACTATACCGTGACTGCAACAACACCGTCCCTGGGACTATACCGTGACTGCAACAACACCGTCCCTGGGACTATACCGTGACTGCAACAACACCGTCCCTGGGACTATACCGTGACTGCAACAACACCGTCCCTGGGACTATACCGTGGCTGCAATAACACCGTCCCTGGGACTATACCGTGACTGCAACAACACCGTCCCTGGGACTATACCGTGACTGCAACAACACCGTCCCTGGGACTATACCGTGGCTGCAATAACACCGTAGCTGGGACTATACCGTGACTGCAACAACACCGTCCCTGGGACTATACCGTGACTGCAACAACACCGTCCCTGGGACTATACCGTGGCTGCAATAACACCGTCCCTGGGACTATACCGTGACTGCAACAACACCGTCCCTGGGACTATACCGTGACTGCAACAACACCGTCCCTGGGACTATACCGTGGCTGCAATAACACCGTCCCTGGGAATATACCGTGACTGCAACAACACCGTCCCTGGGACTATACCGTGACTGCAACAACACCGTCCCTGGGACTATACCGTGGCTGCAATAACACCGTCCCTGGGACTATACCGTGACTGCAACAACACCGTCCCTGGGACTATACCGTGACTGCAACAACACCGTCCCTGGGACTATACCGTGACTGCAACAACACCGTCCCTGGGACTATACCGTGGCTGCAATAACACCGTCCCTGGGACTATACCGTGACTGCAACAACACCGTCCCTGGGACTATACCGTGACTGCAACAACACCGTCCCTGGGACTATACCGTGACTGCAACAACACCGTCCCTGGGACTATACCGTGGCTGCAACAACACCGTCCCTGGGACTATACCGTGACTGCAACAACACCGTCCCTGGGACTATACCGTGGCTGCAACAACACCGTCCCTGGGACTATACCGTGGCTGCAACAACACCGTCCCTGGGACTATACCGTGACTGCAACAACACCGTGATTGGCACTATACCGTGGCTGCAGCAACACTCTGAACCACAACAACAGCATTGCTGGAACAATTCACAACAAACTCGATAACACAACGTGTTATCTGTTACATCAAAGCACATTTAATAGTGCACGTCAAGGTGCACTTCACAGTGCACTTCACAGTGCACTTGATAATGTGCTTCAGAGTACATTCAAGAGTGCATGACACAATCTTCCTTGCTCCAGCAGGCAGTTCCTCCCGCATGGAACACACAGGAGCGTCATTCCAGTACTCAACCCAATACGTCAATGCCGTACTTTTCAGCCAGAACTTGCGGACATAGCACATAAAGCAACGTCCGTTTTCCCAGGCGCGTCTTGTCCGAACATTCCGAAATTCATAGACTTGAGAGAAATTAAATACAATTGTTACTTTAAATTTTCACAAAGTTAGATTAGGTTTCTAAGTTACGAGGCAAGATAAAAAAAATCCCAATATATGTGTATTCCTAATATGGTTCAGTTTGATTAAGGATTCTGCCAATAAAGCAAGATATAAACAGCGTTTTTTTCCAGGATAGTTTGATTGATCAGCTACCAGCGGACAGCCATCCATGCATCAATGATCACGCAACACTCTGCAAGTTGTGATCAACATTACTCTTGTGGTGTGCTGATGCAACATTCAGCAAGGCGTGACCAACATTACTCTTGCAATTACACTCAGACAACAGTAGATACGTTAATGAACTCTCGACCACAGACATTTCGATGACGACAGTTCACAATATCCAGTCACCGATTCAATCTCATCACCTGGGATATGAGTCGAGGTTGCGCTTGATGGACCTGTTACGGGGATAACGAGGTGCAACTTCGCTGTCACCGGTAATTTCACCTCCGGTACGTCAACGTTTTATTTAATGTGTGGGTTCAGCAGTGGGTGGAGCAAGAAGGTAAATATGGTGAAGCAGAACGAGTCTTCAACGATATGGTGTCAAGTCTTCGACTCAACGGGGGTTGTTCAACCTTCAGCTGATGAATAATAGAAACTCGGGTGTCGTAGTGTACTGAGCTGCTGTGACTGCGGTGATGTATGGTGCTGTGTGGTGATGTATGGTGCTGTGTAGTGACGTATGGTGCTGTGTAGTGATACATGGTGCTGTATGACGATGTATGAGTGGTGACTGTATGTTGTGTGGTGATGTATGTTGTGTGGTGATTAATGGTGTTGTGTGGTGATACATGGTGCTGTAGTGATGTATGAGTGGTGATTTTATGTTGTGTGGTGATGTATGGTGTTAAGTGATGATATATGGTGTTGTAGGCGATATATTGTTGTGTGGGAGAGTTCAGCAGACAGCTCCTAGCATGGGAGACTCCAGCAGACAGCTCCTAGCATTGGAGTGTCCAGCAGACAGCTCCTAGCATGGGAGAGTCCAGCAGACAGCTCCTAGCATGGGAGAGTCCAGCAGACAGCTCCTAGCATTGGAGTGTCCAGCAGACAGCTCCTAGCATGGGAGAGTCCAGCAGACAGCTCCTAGCATGGGAGAGTCCAGCAGACAGCTCCTAGCATGGAGAGTCCAGCAGACAGCTCCTAGCATTGGAGTGTCCAGCAGACAGCTCCTAGCATGGGAGAGTCCAGCAGACAGCTCCTAGCATGGGAGAGTCCAGCAGACAGCTCCTAGCATGGGAGAGACCAGCAGACAGCTCCTAGCATGGAGAGTCCAGCAACAGCTCCTAGCATGGGAGAGTCCAGCAGACAGCTCCTAGCATGGGAGACTCCAGCAGACAGCTCCTAGCATGGGAGAGTTCAGCAGACAGCTCCTAGCATTGGAGTGTCCAGCAGACAGCTCCTAGCATGGGAGAGTCCAGCAGACAGCTCCTAGCATGGGAGAGTCCAGCAGACAGCTCCTAGCATGGGAGAGACCAGCAGACAGCTCCTAGCATGGGAGAGTCCAGCAGACAGCTCCTAGCATGGGAGAGTCCAGCAGACAGCTCCTAGCATGGGAGACTCCAGCAGACAGCTCCTAGCATGGGAGAGTCCAGCAGACAGCTCCTAGCATGGGAGAGTTCAGCAGACAGCTCCTAGCATGGAAGACTCCAGGAGACAGCTCCTAGCATGGGAGAGTCCAGCAGACAGCTCCTAGCATGGGAGAGTTCAGCAGACAGCTCCTAGCATGGGAGACTCCAGCAGACAGCTTTTAAGAACCGGAGGAACTAAACCAGTGAGCCAATGAAATACTGTCTTGGAATTTCCATATTGACGAAGACTGAAAAGTTTAAGCTGAAGAAAGTATGTGCTGGTGGCGCTGCGTCAGGCGAACACTTGGCGAACACCTGGCGAACACCTGGCGAACACCTGGCGAACACTTGGCGAACACCTGGCGAACACTTGGCGAACACTTGGCGAACACCTGGCTAAAACCTGGCGAACACTTGGCGAACACTTGGCGAACACTTGGCGAACACCTGGCGAACACTTGGCGAACACTGGCGAACACCTGGCGAACACTTGGCGAACACTTGGCGAACACCTGGCGAACACCTGGCGAACACCTGGCGAACACTTGGCGAACACCTGGCGAACACCTGGCGAACACTTGGCGAACACTTGGCGAACACCTGGCGAACACTTGGCGAGCACTTTGCGAACACTTTGCGAACACTTGGCGAACACTTGGCGAACACTTGGCGAACACTTGGCGAACACTTGGCGAACACCTGGCGAACATTTGGCGAACACTTGGCGAACACCTGGCGAGCACATGGCGAACAGCTAGCGAACACTTGGCGAACGCTCGGTGAGCGACTGCCGAAAGCCTGTGAATGCTGGTAAACAAGACACGAAAAGTTTAAGATAAGCGGGAAGACAAGAGCGGAAGTAAGGAAGTTTTAGCCGTCACTGACAAGTTGTAACGACACAAAAAACGATTTGGGGAATTGTTTGTGTATGTGTGTGTGTGTGTGTGTTTGTGTGTGTGTGTGTATGTGTGGTGTGTGTGTGTGTGTGTGTGTGTGTGTGTGTGTGTGTGTGTGTGTGTGTGTGTGTGTGTGTGTGTGTGTGTGTGTGTGTGTGTGTGTGTGTGTGTGTGTGTGTGGATGTGTGACTAGTATGAGTGTGTGACCTGTGCATATGTGAGTATGAACTGTGTGTGTATGACCTGTGTTATGTGACCTGTATGTGTGACCCGCCACCTGTGATCATGGTTGGTTAATACATGGTTCGGTTATTTTAACATCTTCAGATATGCTAGGAACCAGACGAGACATTATCACAACGTAAAGAATACTCGAAGAAATTGACAGGTGAATTAGGGGCAGACTGATAGAGCTGGGATGGAAACAAGAGCTTAACTGGAGAGTTGAAGCCCCCATCTGAGTCATCGGGATGTCACGAAATACTTCTTCAGCTTCAGGGCTATAACAAATTGGAACGAGCTGGAAGTCGGAGGTTATTACATGTTCTCTTTCTGATAAATACCAACAACAACAACAACAACAACAACAACAACAACAACAACACAACAACAACAACAACATTATTTAAGAAGTCAGGAGATGAGAAGCAGTTGGATTGTCAGATACTAAGCGGGGCCAGGAGCTGAGACTGGATCACTGCAAGCATCTGATGGTAAGTACTCACACACACAAATGAGTCAGAGAGATAGTAGGAAGTATTTCTTCAGTCATAGAGTTGTAAGGCAGTGGAATAGCCTAGAAAATGACGTAGTGGAGGCAGGAACCATACACAGTTTTAAGACGAGGTTTGATAAAGCTTATGGAGCGGGGAGAGAGAGGGCCTAGTAGCAACCGGTGAAGAGGCGGGGCCAGGAGCTAGGACTCGACCCCTGCAACCACAAATAGGTGAGTACAAATAGGTGAGTACACACACACACACACACACACACACACACACACACTTATCTCTCCAGAGTAGAACATACCTAATTGCATACTCCTTCCCCTCCCTCTTACTTCTCATCCCCGTCCCTCATCCCTGTCCCTCATCCCTGTCCCTCATCCCCGTCCCTCCAAGTGGCCTCAAATTGCCCATTTGGTGAGGATTTACGGTGAGCAGCGGATCATGACCGAGTGTGGGACCAGCTGATCCTCCCAGCATCCAGTAATTATTTGTCTCTTGTAAGTCTACTTGTGTGTGTGTGTGTGTGTGTGTGTGTGTGTGTTTGTTCTTACCTAATTATGGTTGCAGGGGTCGAGTCAAAGCTCTGGCCCCGCCTCTTCACTGGTCTACTGGTTCACTAAGTCCACTCTCTCCATGCTCCATGAGCTTCATCGTATCTCTTCTTAAAGCTACGTATGGATCCTGCCTCCACTACTTCACTCTCCAGATTATTCCACTTCCTGACAACTCTATGACTGAAGAAGTACTTCCTAACGTCCCTGTGACTCATCTGAGTTTTCAACTTCCAGTTGTGACGCCTTGTTGCTGTGTCCCTTCTCTGAAACATTCTGTAGAGAGAGGGAAAGAGAGAAGGAGAGAGAGAGGAGAGAGAGAGAGAGAGAGAGAGAGAGAGAGAGAGAGAGAGAGAGAGAGAGAGATCAGAACACTGTTCTCACCACAGCACTGTACTTACCACAACACTGTACTCACCACAATACTGTATTCACCACAACACAGTCTTAACCACAACACAGTACTCACCACAACACTGTACTCACCACAACACTGTATTCACCACAACACTGTACTCACCACAGCACTGTACTCACCACAACACTGTACTCACCACAACACTGTACTCACCACAATACTGTACTCATCACAACACTGTACTCACCACAACACTGTATTCACCACTACACTGTACTCACCACAACACTGTATTCACCACAACACTGTATTCACCACAACACTGTATTCACCACAACACTGTATTCACCACTACACTGTACTCACCACAACACTGTATTCACCACAACACTGTATTCACTACAACACTATATTCACCACAACACTGTATTCACTACAACACTGTATTCACCACAACGCTGTATTCAGCACAGCACTGTATTCACCACTAACACTGTATTCACCACAACACTGTATTCACCACAACACTGTATTCACCACAACACTGTATTCATCACTACACTGTACTCACCACAACACTGTATTCACCACAACACTGTATTCACCACAACACTGTACTCACCACAACACTGTATTCACCACAACACTGTATTCACCACAACACTGTATTCACCACAACCTGTATTCACACACACTGTATTCACCAAACACTGTATTCACCACAACACTGTATTCACCACAACACTGTATTCACCACAACACTGTATTCACCACAACACCGTATTCACCACAACACTGTATTCACCACAACACTGTATTCACCACAACACTGTACTCACCACAACACTGTACTCACCAAAACACTGTATTCACCACAACACTGTATTCACCACAACACTGTATTCACCACAACACTGTATTCACCACAACACTGTATTCACCACAACACTGTATTCACCACAACACTGTATTCACCACAACACCGTATTCACCACAACACTGTATTCACCACAACACTGTATTCACCACAGCACTGTACTCACCACAACACTGTACTCACCACAACACTGTACTCACCACAATACTGTATTCACCACAACACTGTATTCACCACAACACTGTATTCACCACAGCACTGTACTCACCACAACACTGTACTTCACCACACATTACTCACTGAAACTGTATTCTACACATACTGTATTCACCACAACACTGTAGTATCACACAATCACTGTATTCACACCGCAGTACTTCGCAAAGTACACTATTAACTACAACCTTTCATAGAACCTTTATCACACCTGTACCACCCCAACACTGTACTCACAAACACTGTATCACACAATACCACTGAACATTCTTGTATGTAAATTCGACCCCATGACACTACATACAGGATCGAATTCGTCGTTGACACAACTCTGCACAGTATCTAGCTGATCTTTATATGACTTGAACCTTGACCACATAACATTCTCTTGAAATCTGTATGGCATCTACTGTTAAACATGACCTGTGACCTACATGACTGTGACCTACATGACCTGTGACCTACATGACTTTTGATGCGTGACTTGTGATACAGACTTAACTCATGATCTGTGCCTGCATTTGACCTGCGTGACTTGACCAGATGGCTATGACTTACATGACCTGTGACCTACATGACTCTGTGCTCTACCTGTGACCTACAAAGTGACAAGAGATTTCATTTACGCAATTGTCCTGAATGAATTAGCCGATTAACTAATTCAGAATTTCAATCGGCTCAACATAGCAAAATAGTGAATGCACAATCAATATATAGTGAAACATATGCATATATGTGAAAATTAAACTTGAACATTGTCAACTTGGAAGAGTTTTCCACAAGCTGAGGATATGTGGTTTCTTACATGCATATGTGGTTTCTTACATGCATATGTGTTTCCTTCACACATTTATCAGTAGTAATTATCTTGAGTGATTTACATTTAAATAACAAATTAGATGACTTCAAAAATAGCTAATTAGTTTTATATCCGCCAGAGATAATTGCCCTCCGGAAGTTTGTAACGATGGAACATGCATTTATAGCGCCATAATACTTTACAAATTATATTCAGACCTTTTTTTGTTCATGAATATTTCCAGGGAACCGTGAATTACATGATATATTTTGTATGAATCATTCTGCAGTTAAAATCTCTTACTGTATAAACACGTCCACCACGAAGGCGGATGTAGGATGGTTAGTGACTTCGAGGAGACGGTGCGAGGAAGCGACCAGAAGGATGTTGTGGGAGAAGGGAGGTTATTGTGCAAGGATGGAGGATGTTGTGGGAAGATGGAGGATGTTGTGGGAAGATGGAGGATGTTGTGGAAGGATGGATGGAGGATAGTTTGTGTGAAGATGGAGGATGTTGTGGAAGGATGGAGGATGTTGTGTGAAGATGGAGGATGTTGTGGAAGGATGGAGGATGTTGTGTGAAGATGGAGGATGTTGTGGAAGGATGGAGGATGTTGTGGAAGGATGGAAGATGTTGTGGAAAGGATGGAGGATGTTGTGGAAGGATGGATGTGGAAGTGGAGGATGTTGTGGAAGGATGGAGGATGTTGTGGAAGGATGGAAGATGTTTGGAAGGATGGAGGATGTTTGAGGAAGGATGGAGGATGTTGGGAAGGATGGAGGATGTTGTAGGAAGGATGGAGGATGTTGGGAAGGATGGAGGATGTTGGGAATGATGGAGGATGTTGATGAAGGATGGAGGATGTTGGGGAAGGATGGAGGATGTTGGGGAAGGATGGAGGATGTTGGGGAAGGATGGAGGATGTTGAGGAAGGATGGAGGATGTTGGGGAAGGATGGAGGATGTTGGGGAAGGATGGAGGATGTTGAGGAAGGATGGAGGATGTTGAGGAAGGATGGAGTCTTGGGAGACCAACAGCTGAGTCGTATCAACACACTTGACCACTTCTGATCATAGGACTAAAGAGACAACTCGTGGCCAAACATTTCCTCAGTAAATGCCCTGTACTGTGCCCGAGTTTCATTATCTTCAACATATTGTCGATATCACATCAGAAAATGAAATAATCCTCCCGTGGTTGCCCACTACTTCATATTATTCCTTTTACACAGCTAATTTTACAGGCTAAGAGCTGCTGCTTTACCTCAGCTCATTTCAGAGCGCAGTGTTAGCTGCAACATGCTACCCACAACAGCTGACTAACACCCAGATACCTATTTATTTGTAGGTGAAAAGGGGCAACTGTTGTAAGGAAATTTGTCCATAAGTCTCACACAGCCAGAGACCACAACACGAGGTTTTCTATTTTTGAATGAGATGCTCAGATCTTGTGTAATAATTAAAAATTATGAGAGAACTGAGTGTGACGAAGAGAAGAAGAAAATAAGAAGATAAAGAGCGAAGTAAACATTAAAAGAAGTTATAGATAGTAAAAAATAGACTAAGACGAGGCGTCTCTGGAAGAGGCCAAGACAATCCCAGGTAAATTCCTTTGTTTTCAACCTTTAATCTCTTGTTCGTGCGTCAACAAGTTTTTTTATTCTTCGATATGGAGAGGAATTTTTGTGGTGCATTTGTGGGAACTATTGTCCCCCGGAACAGCGATTTTCAGATTTTTATATGGAGTGATGCAAGATATCTGACTAGATATCGAACACGTAACTTTTTTTTTTTTAGTCTCCATGACTCTTTCAGTAGACTTCTGCACCGACGGTGGTTGAGTGAAGACTCGCCTCTCTACTTCTGTCCTCAGCATCAGGGTCGAATTTTTCCCTGTTTTCTCCCGCTGGGATTTTTATTGTCATTATACACTGCCTCGTCATACACTACCTTAACATAAACTGCTTCATCATGCTCTGCATTATCATACACTGCCTTATCATACTCTACCTCATCATTCACTGCCTCATACTCTACCTTATCATACATTGACTCATTATACACTGCTTCATCACACATTGCTTCATCATACACCTTCTCTTCATGCACTGCCTCATCATACTTTACCTCATTATACACTGCCTCATCATACACTACCTCATCATACACTGATTCATCATACAAAACTCTGCTTCATCATTCACTGCCTCATCACACAATACCTCATCATACACTACTTCATCATACATTGCTTCATCATACACTATCTCATCATACACTGCCTCATCATACGCTATTGGGCAATTGGTTGGAGAGTCATAAGTCGGCTCCTCCTAGGCTTGGAAAAACCTTGATGTTGTTGCCTCTTCTAGTGGGTGTGAGTAGGGGTGTCTGGCATTGCCGGGGGTGTGAGTAGGGGTGTCTGGCATTGCCGGGGGTGTGAGTAGGGGTGTCTGGCATTGCCGGGGGTGTGAGTAGGGGTGTCTGGCATTGCCGGGGGTGTGAGTAGGGTGTCTGGCATTGCCGGGGGTGTGAGTAGGGGTGTCTGGCATTGCCGGGGGTGTGAGTAGGGGTGTCTGGCATTGCCGGGGGTGTGAGTAGGGGTGTCTGGCATTGCCGGGGGTGTGAGTAGGGGTGTCTGGCATTGCCGGGGGTGTGAGTAGGGGTGTCTGGCATTGCCGGGGGTGTGGTAGGGGTGTCTGGCATTGCCAGGTGGTGTGAGTAGGGGTGTCTGGCATTGCCGGGGTTTGTGATAGGGTGTCTGGCATTGCCGGGGGTGTGAGTAGGGGTTTCTGGCATTGCCTGGGGTGTGAGTAGGGGTGTCTGGCATTGCCGGGGTGTGTGAGTAGGGTGTCTGGCATTGCCGGACGTGGTTGAGTAGGGGTGTCTGGCATTGCCGGGATGTGAGTAGGGGTGTCTGGCATTGCCGGGGGTGTGAGTAGGGGTGTCTGGCATTGCCGGGGGTGTGAGTAGGGGTGTCTGGCATTGCCGGGGGTGTGAGTAGGGGTGTCTGGCATTGCCGGGGGTGTGAGTAGGGGTGTCTGGCATTGCCGGGGTGTGAGTAGGGGTGTCTGGCATTGCCGGGGTGTGAGTAGGGGTGTCTGGCATTGCCGGGGGTGTGAGTAGGGGTGTCTGGCATTGCCGGGGGTGTGAGTAGGGGTGTCTGGCATTGCCGGGGTTTAGGCAAAATGATCCACCTGGCCTAACTGGAAAGTTATTGCTCCAGTTTCTCGTTTCGGAGGCAACATTGTTTCTTTTATGATTCCTACCATGATTTTGGCAACCTATTTTTTTTCCGGACTTCTTGGGAAGCAGGACTCAATAAGGCATTAGATTTAGTGGCTCTTAACAACCCCAACAACCACAACAACGCATTCAGCGAATTTATATTAACATCTTCAGTGAACATTAATGTCATTATCTATATCAAGTTATACGAGGTGACTCTACAGGGAGCTGGACAGGCACCTAAAATCGGTACGGTGCTCCGTGGTCTGGTGGCGAAAATTCTTGCTTCACAAGGGGAGGGTCCGGGTTCGATTCCCGGCAAAGGATGGAAACATTGGGCGTGTTTCCTTACACCGATGGTCCACGTTCACCCATCAGTATAAAATGGGTACATGGGTGTTAGTTGACTGATGTGGGTCGCATCCTGGGGACAAAAGTGACCTAATTTGCCCGAAATGCTCTACATAACAAGCGGCTTTCTATATAGTAGTTTGTTATTGACGTCAGCTAGGCCTGTATACCTTGTACATGTATTAATGGAAATAAAGATAAATTATTATTACTATTACCTGACCAACCGGGCTGTGGTTCGTACGTTGGTTTGCGTGCGGCCAGCAGTAACAGCCTGGCTGATCAGGCCCTAATCCACCGCGAGGCCTGGTCATGGACCAGGCCGCGGGGGCGTTGACCCCCGAAATACCCTCCAGGTATTACCGTGGTTTTATTCTTATAATTTTTCATTGCAGATTATTGTTCCGAGGGCTGGCGAGGAGCCGAGGTCTGCCTGCCGTGGATTCCTGGATAATAAACGACCCATCTTCAGGTATAAGGTATGGGATCATTATGAAACGTTCCCACTTGAATTGTTTAATCAAATTTGTCCAACATGTTTATATAGCTCATTATTTACACAGCTTTAACTAAATTCAGTTCTTAGCTAACAGGGTGATTCCGTGATACGTGTTATATACTGTGTTATCCGCGATACAGTGTTACTCCTGATACAGTATTATTACTGACTTCATATTTGCCTGAATCGTTTGTTCATTTGCTTGCAGAACCTCACTGTCGTTGGCCAATAACCTTTTCCCTGCAGGTTTCACCTTATTAACTGTTAAACCATAATCCCCCGGCCGGATTGAACCCGCGGTCATAGAGTCTCAAAACTCCAGCCCGCGCTAGCCACTAGACCAGCAGTGAAGGGACTTAGCTAGAGTTCGTCACGCCATCGCATAGCTGGTAGATTTCTTGTTATAAAACTTGCAATTTGTGGTACAGAGGTTGCCGTGCTAACTTTCCTATGGTGTAGAAATATACCTAGTTGGATGAATCTTATTGTGGCTAGCTGGTCTAGTGGCTAGCGCGACGGGCTGGAGTTTTGAGACTCTATGACCGCGGGTTCAATCCCGGCCGGGGGTATGGTTTATTTGCAATCGTGTCATTACGATTTCTTAAGTCATATTAATCTGTTATTAACAGTCTACTTCTTTCAGGTGTGGCTGTGTAGCAGCTATGGATTTTATTTACCCTTTGAATCTATGTAATTTTCAAGTTGTCTCTCTGGCACTCTTCTCACACTTAAGATTTTGCAGTTGTCTTGGTGAGGTATTCTGCTGTCCTCCGTTTCCTGTAGTTTTTCCATGCTCTTCTGCATATTTGGGTAAAAACAAAGGCATTGTTACCTCAGTGAGAGAGTGTTAGTGTGTGTGTTTGTGAGCTGAATATGTGGCCATAAGAGTCTGTGAGTGAAGGTGGCAATGAAAGGCATGTGAGCGAGTGAGTGGAACGCTTGGAAGCACTTGACTTGTACTCGTTGGAACGCAGGAGGGAGAGATATATCATAATCTACACTTGGAAAATCTTGGAAGGAATGGTCCCAAATCTGCACACAGAAATCACTCCCTACGAAAGTAAAAGACTGGGCAGGCGATGCAAAATGCCGCCAATAAAAAGTAGGGGCGCCATTGGTACACTAAGAGAAAACACCATAAGTGTCCGGGGCCCAAAACTGTTCAACAGCCTCCCATCAAGCATTAGGGGAATTGCCAATAAACCCCTGGCTACCTTCAAGAGAGAGCTGGACAGATACCTAAAGTCGGTGCCGGATCAGCCGGGCTGTGGCTCGTACGTCGGACTGCGTGCGGCTAGCAGTAACAGCCTAGTTGATCAGGCCCTGATCCATCGGGAGGCCTGGTCATGGACCGGGCCGAGGGGGCGTTGATCCCCGGAATAACCTCCAGGTAACCTCCAGGTAACCAGGCGAGTGAGTGAGCGAGTGAGTGAGCCAGCGAATAGTGAAGGCGACTAGGGAGATCACGTACTAAACACTCGCCTGTGAGCCTGGGGAAATCGCTGCAGCTCGTGGAGAGGTTTTTGTGCTTCACCGTGAAAAAGTTTCGAGCAAGGAGAGTGGTCCTGGGTGGTGGTGGGCGCTGGGAGGTGGATAGTGGGACGGTGGATGGTGGACGGTGGACGGTGGGTGATGGTGGGCGGTGGGTCCATGAGAAAGGCTAGAAATTTCAATTTGAAGGTTGACGAAAGGAAAGAAAGGGTGGGCTGGCGATTTTTATCTCTGTACGAGTATTGAATCATCTCTGTCTCTCTTCCTCCCTCCCTCCATCTCTCTCTCTCTCTCTCTCTCTCTCTCTCTCTCTCTCTCTCTCTCTCTCTCTCTCTCTCTCTCTCTCTCATATAACATAATATGCCAAGTAGGTGATAAAATTTCGGGCATTCTAACAGGCAGTAATTTTTTCCAGCTGGCTGCTACCTTTTCGGCTTCTTATATTGGAAATGTAAATGATATTGAAAATCGATGGATAGACAAAATTGCCGATCTATAAAAGAAACCGGATATTTAGATATTGCTGATTTGCGTTTGAGAGAGAGAGAGAGAGAGAGAGAGAGAGAGAGAGAGAGAGAGAGAGAGAGAGAGAGAGAGAGAGAGAGAGAGAGAGAGAGAGAGAGAGAGAGAGAGAGAGAAGGGGGAAAGTAGCTCCTTTAGAACAGACTGGGGACCTACAGCCTCGGAGAAGAGAATAAACATACTTCAGGAAAACTCTGGAGGTTTCTTCCCGGAGCTGAGTATATTATCCCCTTACATCCCCTATATGCTCTGTTTGTGAACTTTATTTGAAAGAAGAATATATTAAAAAAAGATTCAGTGGGAAGAACAACATGGCTGCCATCTCAGAGCCTACACCTCAAATTCTTCATCCAGCTTCCTGGTGGTGGGTCGTCTGCCTTTAGATTGCAACAGTGAGTCTCTGGAAAAGGAAGCTGGTCGCTCTGGGGTCCTTGGTTTCCATGATAAGTTTGTCACTGAAGTTTTTAAGGAATCTTAGAGCACATTTGCTCCATGCTCCAAAGGTTTTCGACGCTACTGGGACGAAGTTATAGCAAGGTGGCAGTCCTCTGCATTCGTTGATCTTCTGAGTCTCCCTGGAACTGGCGCCACCACCCCCTTCGACTTCAGAATATGGTAAGTAGGTGTCAGCCAACTAGATGCACAGGTGTAGCCGCATGCAATCTGCTTACAGTCCTTCCATAGTAGCATGGTGGCTCCATCTGGACGCTTCTGGCAAGACTTCGGCAAGACTTCGCTTGATGATGTCCTTCACCTCCTCATGTCTGGCATACTTCCCTGATGACATATGACAGACGAGACCATGTAGCTCAAACTGATCAGCTGGCGCCCTGCCGCAATGCACCTAAGTTGGGTGAGTATGGGGGGGGGACTAGGCGAAGAGCTACACCAATCCGAATGGCCTGAGGGTCGACGCTAGTACCCAAGGAGGAATTAGGGACGGCCAAAAGGAAATATCTTTATTGTAGTGCCCTCACATCTAGAAGACGAGCTTTGTTCCTTAATGAGGCAATGCTGACCATTGTGTGAGCGATTTTCTCCATGATCGGTCTGTCCCAGTGGGACTGCTTGTGATCTCTGTCTCTGTTTCTCTCTCTCTCTCTTTTGTACACAGGGTTTGACAAGGTTAAGGATCCCTAGCTTTATTGACAAGCTATATACAGGGTTAAGGATTCCTAACTTTATTGACAAGCTAAGAGCTATTACCTACATCAGCTCATTTGAAAGCATTTTTATTATTATTAGACATACAAGTAGGGAACAGGATGAAGTTGGAGCCATCTGTGGGCCAGGATTTTCATTTGATCAACTGACTTTATCTCGTTGACATCATTATGCTGTACGAATGTGTTCCAGACTCGAGTCGTCCTGGGAATAAATGATCTCAGATGGAGTGATGTTCTGGAGAAGGGTACAGCCAGAGTGAAGTTGCTCCTTTCTGCTCGTCTTGTGGCATAAAAGCTTGTTTCACGCTGTCCTCGAAGTGGATCCAAGTGTGGTACTTTGACAATATTGGCCTTGTACATAACAGTAAGGCCACCCACATCCCTCCTATGTTGAAGGCTCTGCTGAAATGACAGATCTATCCAGGATGGGTCCAGGCTAGAGATGAGACGTCTTGCTCTGTTCTCTACTCTGTCAAGCAGTCGCAGATGAGAGGGGGGGGGCAGGCAAACCAAGAAAGTGGAGCATACTCAAGGTGTGAGCGTACTTGTGCCTCGTACAGAATCTTGCAACCCCTACTGTCAAGCAGATGCGAGATACGGCGAAGTGCTGTTAGCTTCCTGGTTGCCTTGTTTGCAAGATTTACAACATGGCTCTTCATGGTCAGTCTGGAGTCAAATTTCACCCCAAGGATATCAACTTCTCCAAGTGCCAACACCCTCCCATTCATCCTTACTACTGCACCAGCATTACCATCATGGTGCCTAGAGACGATCATCATTTGCGTTTTCTCAGGTGCATATGTTACTTGCCATCTATTTCCCCAAGCTGATATAGCTCTTAGCTGGTGATTGATGTAGCTTAGAGCAGCTGGCATTTCTTCTCTTGGATAAGTGAATGTCAGTGAACAGTCGTCTGCATATGCATGGGATTCTGGGATGAGATGAAGGTCATTGAAGTAGACATTCCATAACAATGGTCCCGGCACGCTTCCTTGTGGACCACTTGCCCCAGTAGGATGTCTTGCTGATTCCGTTCCATTGAGATTTAGAGATTTACCATGAAGGTAATCACTGAGGACACAGCGTAGAGCCTGCAATTCCCAGTGCTTGAAGTTTTGCTAAGAGGCCCTGGTGCCACACCCGGTCGAAAGCACCAGCAATGTCCAGTGCTACCACACAGCTGACTTTGTATTCACCCAGTGACTGGTGCCAGTTAGTGCATAGGTTTAACAGATCAGCAGCAGAGTAACCTTTCCTGAAGCCATATTGACGGTCACAAAGTAGTGAGTGGTAATCAAAAAACTCTGTCATTTGTCTTGAGATTATTGTCTCAAGGATCTTAGCAGTGATTGACAGGAGTGACACTGGTCTGTAGTTGCTGATTTCTGCTCTGCTCTTCTTTTTGTAAACAGGGACTACATTTGCCTCTTTCCACAGAGAGGGCCATTTACACTATACTAGGTAGTGCTGAAAGATGCGAGTTAGAGATGCTGCTAGCTGGTCAGCACATCTTCTCAGCAATCTTGAGCTCAACTTGTCTGGGCCCACAGCCTTTTCTTGGTCACGTGATTTAAGAAGGAAATGCACCTCCTCTTGCCTTATTGTCACCACTGACAGTTTTGACACAGTTATTGCAGCTAGCCAGGCAAAGTGTTCGGCAAAGAGGTCCGCCTTCTCTTGACTACTAGTAGAGGTGGTCCCATCCTGTCGATTTAGAGGTGGAATGAGTTCATCAGGCAGATAACCTTGTCTGTCCTTGACCAGGGACCACCAGGTTTTGGAGCCTACCCTACCTGATGCTAGCTTTCTTTTTGTGTCCACCTCCCATTTAGCAATGGCCCACTTTTGAATGTCACCCATATGCCTACAGGCTTGCCTGTGTAAGTTCTTGTTATAGGGTCTCTGTCTGTCTGTCTCTCTCTCTCTCTCTCTCTCTCTCTCTCTCTCTCTCTCTCTCTCTCTCTCTCTCTCTCTCTCTCTCTCTCTCTCTCTCTCTCTCTCTCTCTCTCTTTCTTTTCTCTCTCTCTTATTTATATTATTATATTATTATTATTATTATTATTATTATTATTATTATTATTATTATTATTATTATTATTATTATTATAGCCACCCTTACATGATTCTGGCCACCCACACATAAATTTTACCACACATAAGCCTGGCTACACATAAACCTGGCTATGCAGAAGTCTGTCCACACATTAGCCTGGCCACACATAAGCCTGGCCACACATAAGCCTGGTATGGCTATACCATGGCAGCCTCTTCATAATAGACATATAATGGATGAGAGTGATGCGTCAAGGCTTCCCTCAATCCCTTGTGTTGTCCTCGCCACATAAAAATGTTCTCTGCCTGCTTCACTGAGAGTTTTTAACTTGCAAATGGGGGATGAACTCCTCCCCATTGTCAACCTGACATGAGGATGAAGGGGGGGCGATGACACCCTGTGGGGGCATGTTGAAGCTTCGTGGGGCCCTGTTGAAGCCCTCTCAGGCCTGTCGAAAGACCCTCGGGCTTGTTGAAGCCCTCTGAGACCGTGTGAAGCCCTCTGGGGGCCTGTTAAAACCATCTGACATCTTTTGAATCCCTCCAGGGCCTGTCGAAGGCCTCGGGGAACCTGTGGAAGCCTTCTAAAGTCATGTTGAAGCTCTCTCGGGCCTGTTTGGCTCAGCCCCGAAAGAATAATTTGGAGGTATCAGTGACGATAAAGGATCATGGACAACAACCGTGCAGGAGAACCACAACACAAACATGCACCTGGATTATTAACGAAAGCCTTAAAGAAAGAAAAATATATCCAATAATCACTTGAAGAAATTCCTTTGGTAATACCATTTAATAATAATAATAATAATAATAATAATAATAATAATAATAATAATAATAATAATAATAATAATAATAATAATAATTATTATTATTATTATTATTATTATTATTATTATTATTATTATTGCTATTATTATTATTATTATTTATAAGCAACAGCAATAAGAATAACACGAAAACCAATAAGAATAATAGATGAAGAAGAAGAAGAAGAAGAAATAAAAAAAAAATTTCTATAGAAAGTTCAACTTGAGCTCAGCACTCAGTAATGCTGACAGATTTATTCTTGTTGGTTTAGAGACGCAGCTGACGCTTCCAGATAACATCAATCTGTCCACGACCAATGTAGTCCATAAATTTTACCGCTCTGTTATCGTCTCTTGCAAGATGTTGTCTCGTCCGTGCAGCAGCTGATGCTGCTGATGTTACAGCTGCTGCCTGCTGCTGCTGTGGCTGCAGCTGATGCTGCTACAGCTGATGCTGATGCTGCTGCAGCTGCTGCTGATACAGCTGATGCTGCTGCTGCTACAGCTGATGTTGCTGCTACAGCTGATGCTGCTGCTGCAGCTGATGATGCTGCTACAGCTGATGTTGCTGCTGCTGCTGCTGTTGCTGCAGCTGCTACTGAGGCAAGTTACGCTCCATTAATACTCTCAAGGATTTTTTTCTCTGTCTCTTCCTTATGTTCCTTTTCTATATCTTTTCCCATCTTTTCTTTCGCTTTCCTTCATTACCTTCGAATCCTTTCCTATTTACGGTTTTAGGAATTACTCATGACTGTAATTCACGTTGTTGTGAGCTCAATCTGGCAGACCGCCGAAGGGAAGGGTACACCAGCCTGCAACTCTCTAATCTCAGTGATCAACACTATCCACCCATTAACTCAACTGCTTTCACACCTTCCACCCACTCACTCAACTCCTTTAGGTATCTCGTAAGCAACTCCACCTCCACCAGTCTAGAGTCTCTCTGTGTCTCTCGTCTCGTCTGGCCGGCCATGACACACGCTAAATTCTCATCACACAGTTTAAATATATTTACCGCGAGACGCGTCAGATATTACCGCAGTTGCTGCTGCTGGTGTTGTTGTTGTTGTTGTTTGTGTTGCTACTATTACTAGTACTCCTACTTTTACTACTACTACTACTACTACTACTACTACTACTACTACTACTAATACTACTACTACTACTACTACTACTGTTGCTACTACTACTACTACTATTACTACTACTACTACTACTATTACTACTACTACTACTATTACTACTAATACTACTACTATTATCTACTACTACTACTATTACTACTACTACTACATACTACTACTACTATACTATACTACTACTACTACTATTACTACTACTACTACTACTACTGTTGCTATTACTACTACTACTACTACTATTACTACTACTACTACTACTACTGTTGCTATTACTACTACTACTACTACTATTACTACTACTACTACTACTACTACTACTATTACTACTACTACTACTATTACTACTACTACTACTACTACCACCACCACCACTATTACTAATTCTTTCTGATAGTACTACGACAACAAACAATGAATCCAAGAAAATAAGAACAATTAGGTTAAGAGCAACAAAAATATAAACACCTCAACAAAGCAAAGGTAAAAAAAAGGACATTATAAACAAGCAACAAAGACACGAACAACCAGCTTCATCATCACTACAAGCAAGAACAACATGAGCAATAAACAAGAACAACAACAGCCAGCGACACTCATGTTGCACTGTTTCCCAAGACAATATTACAGTGGCCAGAATGAGTCTCTGTCTGTCTGTCTCTCTCTGTCTCTGTTTCTCTCTCTGTCTCTGTTTCTCTCTCTGTCTCTGTTTCTCTCTCTGTTTCTGTTTCTCTCTCTGTC
>NC_069413.1:57450163-57457663 GCF_026875155.1 Cherax quadricarinatus
TGTGTTTTCTTGTTTATGTGTTTATGGTCCAGTTGTTGTGTTTTTTGTTGTTTATGTGTTCATGGTCCAGTGTTGTGTTCTTGTTTATGTGTTCATGGTCCAGTGTTGTGTTCTTGTTGTTTATGTGTTCGTGGTCCAATGTTGTGTTCTTGTTTATGTGCTCGTGGTCCAGTGTTGTGTTCTTGTTTATGTGTTCATGGTCCAGTGTTGTGTTCTTGTTGTATATGTGTTCGTGGTCCAGTGTTGTGTTCTTGTTTTATGTGTTCATGGTCCAGTGTTGTGTTCTTGTTGTATATGTGTTCATGGTCCAGTGTTGTGTTCTTGTTGTATATGTGTTCATGGTCCAGTGTTGTGTTCTTGTTGTATATGTGTTCGTGGTTCAGTGTTGTGTTCTTGTTTATGTGCTCGTGGTCCAGTGTTGTGTTCTTGTTTATGTATTCGTGGTCCAGTGTTTGTGTTCTTGTTGTTTATGTGTTCGTGGTCCAGTGTTGTGTTCTTGTTTATGTGCTCGTGGTCCAGTGTTGTGTTCTTGTTTATGTATTCGTGGTCCAGTGTTGTGTTCTTGTTGTTTATGTGCTCGTGGTCCAGTGTTGTGTTTCTTGTTTATGTATTCGTGGTCCAGTGTTGTGTTCTTGTTTATGTATTCGTGGTCCAGTGTTGTGTTCTTGTTTATGTGTTCATGGTCCAGTGTTGTGTTCTTGTTTACGTATTCGTGGTCCAGTGTTGTGTTCTTGTTTATGTATTCGTGGTCCAGTGTTGTGTTCTTGTTTATGTGCTCCTGGTCCAGTGTTGTGTTCTTGTTTATGTATTCGTGGTCCAGTGTTGTGTTAGTGTTGGCTATGTTCTCATGGCTTTCTCTATACACTTCTAATGAAGGGATATTTAATATTTTATTGTATTGATTGGTAAGTGAGCGGAAAGTCTCGATGGTAAGAGTGAGAAAACTCAAGTGAGCTCCATCCTTACCAGACTAACACCAAGCTAACACCAGGCTGACACCAACCTAACACCAGACCAACATCAAGCTAACACCAGGCTGACACCAGCCTAACACCAGACTAACACCAAGCTAACACCAGGCTGACACCAGCCTAACATCAGAGTAACACCAAGCTAACACCAGGCTGACACCAGCCTGACACCAGACTAACACCAAGCTAACACCAGGCTGACACCAACCTAACACCAGACTAACACCAAGCTAACACCAGGCTGACACCAGCCTAACACCAGACTAACACCAGCTTCATTTACCCATAGTTCACGACGAACATCACTTCATATTCCCTCCTCCTTTCTCTTTTTTAGTTACCTTCTGATTCTTGTATTAGGGAGAGACGTGGAGGTGACGGAGGTTGGCTGACGGTGTTATACACTAGTGGTGGTAGTGGATAACAGCGTCAGGAAACTGAAAATAAAGTCTCCTGATCAGGAATTTGTCATATTACGACCTGTTCAGTGGTGTATCAGAGCAAGATTTTCAACCCATCTTGTTGGCGTCGTAAAGTGGCAGCCAGCCTGTGTCTCCTTAACCAGTGGTGGATGATGATGTCGTTAAGAGGCCAAGAAGGCGGTGGCACCATTGCACGGGGCCTGTGCAGGATTTAGAGCAAATCCCGTGTTCTTTGTGGTTATATTTTCTCCCTGTCTGTGATGTTGTATTGTACTTGTGTGCTGCGATGCAGGGGAGAGTGCCGGAGGAGTATTTAACTTCCAACAATGATTAAAAGTGTTGAATCCAGTAGCTTGGTCACATAGTTTGTCTTGATCATTTATAGCAGTGTCGACTCCCAAGTAAGCACGCTTACATAAAGTATTCTTTCAGAAAACGGGATAAAGATTAAGCAAGGAGATTATACAGAAGGTATCGACTATGAAGGCCCAGCATTGAGCTATCAGCTTTTCAGAGGCATAAGGAATCTTTAAAGTTCAGAAGTTTGTCACCAGGGTAGAAACAGAGGTAAAGTCACAAAGAAAAATAAGTGCTGAGAATCACATCACTGGTGGAGAGAAAAATAATAGAGAGACATGATCACAACATGCAAGATACTCTGAGCTATCAATAAAAAAAGCCAAGATAAAGTGCTTGACACAGAATAAATAAGAATAGCTGCACAAAGACCGGAAGCAACATAATCAAACTCATAAAAGGGACATTTAAATACATGTTTCAAATGGCTGGAAAACTGGTATGGTCAAACTGACTATGTAGAGACATACATATACACACACACTTCAAGACATTTATTGAGGAAACGTATTGTCAGTTAGGAAATGAGGAAGCCACTCCGGGCGAAACGTTTAATTAATAAATACCTTGAACTGAGCATGTGTCTTAGTCTCTACTTTATTTAATTATCACGTCGAGAAGTGAAATTAATTAAAGGAGATAGCGGGATCAGATTCCACACAGGGATTACAAACCGGATTTAAGATAATACAAGATACTTGGGTACACACACACACATATATGTATATATTATATATATATATATATATATATTATATATATATATATATATATATATATATATATATATATATATATATATATATATATATATATATATATATATATATGTTGTGTGTGTGTGTGCTCTGGATGCAACAGCGAGACTTGAACTAAGGTACAGGATCAATGCAACAAGTTGCTACGGGGAATTTAACACCAGCAAATGCAAGGTTATGAGGACGGAAACTTGATTATCTAACATTTACCAGGCGATGTAGGACTCTTAAGAGGCTAGCGCTTCCCCTTGACTATCACAGTAATAATAATAATAATAATAATAATAATAATAATAATAATAATAATAATAATAATAAGGTAAGGAATATATGTATTGCATCTAGTAGTAGGAAGAGAGAGAGAGAGAGATCATTGACTCTGAAGCAGGAGAGACTCCTATGGTTGGGCATTACACAAGACTCCCGCCCGAGAGCACACCAGCAGAACAACACTGAGGGAACATACAAAACTGGTATATATAACTTCAGCCTTAATAAAAGACTCTCAACAAAGAGTCCCTCAACACAGTGTATACGGTATATCATAGGACTGTAACTGGTGGTCACGGTATACGTGAGACCGGTACTGGAGGTCACGGTAAAACCAATACTGGAAGTCATGGTACGTTGTATAACTGGTACTATAAGTCACGGTATACCGTAAGACCGATACTAGACGTCACGGTATGCGTGACACCTGTACTGGAGGTAAGACCAATACTGGAGGTCATGGAATATTGTATGACTGGTACTGGAAGTCACGGTATATCGCAAGACCAGTACTGGAGGTCACGGTATATCGTAAGACCGGTATTGGAGGTCACGGTATATCGTAAAACCGGTACTAGTGGCGCAGCGCCAGGAAGGAACCCTCATCTCATCAGGCATACGAAGAAAATTGAGGAAGTTGAGAGGTTTGCTAGAAGGCAGGTCGCAGAACTCCCTGAGTTGGGATGAGAGGATAAGTGAACTAACTCTTATGTTACTATAAGATCGGAGAACCATAGGAGACAGAATCCCTTAATATATCCAGAGAAACAAAACGTTAATAAGGGCAGACTACCTGAGATGAGAGGATGCAAAACAATGGGATATAAATAAGAAGGTTGGTAGATTATATAAGAAAGGTTTCCGTGTGAATAGGAGTATAAACGTGGAGGAAAGAACAAGGTGGAGACCAACTCAATATTGGGCTTCTAGAGTAGATATGGTAGAGATCAATATGAGTAAATCACAGTGAAGAAGTGCTAAGTGTAGCGTTGAACCCATGCAAACACAAGCAACTCACTCCTCATATATAACAGTGTATTATAAAAGTACACAGATGTCATCAAACACCACACACACACATACACACACACACACACACACACACACACACACACACACACACACACACATAATTAAAAATTATATATTATTTATAACTTCTGCCTCAAAGAGGACGCTCCTCCTGTGAACAATTTATTTACAAATGCAATATGCAGCAGTGTTGCCAGAGCGTCACCACTACCACTCTAGCGGGTTATTAATGCTCTGAAAAAATTATGAATTAAATTCAAATCTGGGACGACTGATGTGTTCTAGTTCAGAATGAAATCCGCTTATGTTTACATATATATATATTATATATATATATATATATATATATATATATATATATATATAATATTATATATATATTATATATATATATATATACGGTGGGCGGCTGCTCTTTCCTCACTCATCTGGACCAGGTGGGCAGCTTCACCTGGGAGACGCAGGTGGGGGCGCTAATTACAACTGCAAGAGATAACAGCAGCAGAAAATTGACAGGAGAAGATTTAAGAAAAGATTGAGAGGTCTGTCAGTTCCCGTGTGTCGATCAATAGTCGAAAGTTCAGCATCAAGGCTTGCTAGTTGATAGTTCAGCATCAAGACTTGCTAACTGATAGGTCAATATTAAGACTTGCTAGTTGATAGTTTAGCATCAAGACTTGCTAACTGATAGGTCAGTATTAAGACTTGCTAGTTGATAGTTCAGCATCAAGACTTGCTAACTGATAGGTCAGCATCAAGACTTTCTATTTGCTAGTTCAGCATCAAGACTTGCTAGTTGGTGAATCAAACATTAATAGTCTTTTATTTAGAGAAATTGTTCTTACATTGTGACTCTGTCAAGTACATAAAACACCTTCCTATACAGAACATACAGAATCATATAATATATATATAATATATATATATATATATATATATATATATTATATATATATTATATATATATATATATATATATATATATATATATATATATATATATAATATATATATATATATATATTATATATATATATATAAGACATACGTGCAAAACTTGGTATCTTCATATGTGGAGACATTTCGCCAGCCAGTGAGAAGCTTTATCAGTCCGACACAGAAAAAAATTACTGGATTCGGTGGAAGACATGAAGTTATTTGACATGAAGCAATTTGATGTGATCATTCTCTCAGCCGTGAGAGACTGATCACCTTAAACTACTTCTTCATGTCTTCCACAGCATCCAGTGAATATTTTCTGCACTGGACTGATAAAGCCACAGGTAGAGATACATAAGTGTTTTACGTGTGCTTGAATGTAGGTTCTATTGACGACATAAACTTTGTTAGTATCGCCGACTGTATGCATATTCTTAAAGCAATGTGTGTAGATCAGGGCCTGTCACACCGATGTAGTATTTCTCGCATCCTCTTCATGGGACGCCGTAGACTCCCGCCGTACCTATGGTACTGTTGTAATTATCACTCTCAGAGAACTACTTCATGGTTATCGTAGTAACGATAACTACTCCTGAGCTAGATTTTCTGAGAATAGATATTCTGAATTAAGAAACCACCAGTGAAAAATTGAAAAAAGTGAGTAAATTGTTTTGAGAATCTGAGAAATAGCTTATGTTAAAAAATATAGCAAGATTTATGGGATTTCTCACATGGTCTAGAGAGTATTGAGACAGTTGCTGGTGGTGGAGGTCCAGGGTAAGAACGAAGAAGCTTCGATCAATATCCCATTTATCACTAGGTTGATGTGTGTTTGTAGTGTTTATAAGAATTGAAGTGATCCTGTCTTCAAAAGACGTTGTCCTGATTGTCAATATTCATCACTATATAACCTGAGGGAACTCCTATGTACTTAGGCAATTACTGGTAGCTGATTAGGAACAACAGGTATAATGAAACATGTCCAGTATTTTGACTCGAGCAGGGATCGAACCCGGGCCTCTTAGATGTGAGTCGAAGATATTACCAAGGAGAGAGAAAAACACCGACTCACTCCTCTCTTGGTTTGACGTCACTGCCAACAATATTACAATAAATCATTTTGTTTGGGACTTTTTTCTATAAACCTTATGTTTTAAACATCGTCTTTAAGGAGAGTCAGATCTGAAAAAAACAGAAGCTTATTCTTTTCTTCCTTAAAACCCAGCCTAGGGATGGCTACCAGGGACCCCCGCTAGGGGCCCTCGCTAGGGACTCTCGCCAGGGACCCTCGCCAGGGACCCTCGCCAGGGACCCACCCCAGGGACCCTCGCCAGGGACTCTCGCCAGGGACCCTCGCCAGAGAACCCTCTCTGTCTAACTTTCCAGTCCTGGCAATTTGCAGACCGATCTTCAAACTTTTCTGAGTCTTTACTTGGTAAACTCTTGTTTTTCCTCTCTCCTGCCTCCGTCTGTGTCCCACCTCTCTCTCTCTCTCTCTCTCTCTCTCTCTTCTATCTTTCTCAAAGGCCTTTGTTGCAGGTTTCAACAAAGTAAGCACAGCGCACCCAGCTGGGTTATAACATTGCCTGCTCCCTGGGCACCTCCTCTGTGAGTTCCTCTTTTCTATCGTAAGACAAAAATCCGAAAATATCGCTCCCTTGAAGTTATATTAATACAGAATGGTAAAGTCATGAGTCCACAGTTATGTCAGGTTTGTGTATAGATGTATGTGTGTGTGTGTGTGTGTGTGTGTGTGTACATAGAAACAGACAAACATAGAAATGAATGAATATAGATATATCGCCAGTCCTCCCCCCCCCCTCCATGTTCCTGCTTCTCTCAAGTTTTCTTTTTCCTCCCTATCTCCCCTCTTTCCCTTATGCGTATCTGCAATCTTTCTCTCTCTCTGTCTTTCCCTCTGTCTTCGGTCTTTCTCTCTGTCTCCAGTCTTTCTGACTTTTTTCCCCTCTGACTGTCTCCACTCTTTTTCTCTCTGTCTCTTGTCTTTATCTCTGTCTGTCTCCAGTCTTTATCTCTGTCTCCAGTCTCTCTGTCTCCCGGATTGTTTATTGCTTTCACGAAGGCCGGAAGCAATGTCTTGCCCTTGTGTTTTCAGTGAAGGAAAATATGCTTTTATTATTGAAGGAAAGAGATAGGGAGGGAGAAGAAAGAGAGAGAGAGAGAGAGAGAGAGAGAGAGACTGAACCCCACCACTCTTACTTTAGCCGCCTGTTACAAGCCGACACGTTAACTCACAGCCAATCAGACTAATTATTCATGCATAAAATTGCTCTCCAGTAATTCATTTTCCACCTATAAACTGATCGGTCCAAGAGCTTTATCAGCTTCACCTCCATAACCACATATTTTTCCACTCTGCGTGCCCTGAAACTGAGACGCAGTTTTGGGACTCGCTGACTGAAAGTATGGAAATATAGACGAGAACGAGGGATAAAATCAAAAGACGTCACGAGGAAGACAATCACAACATTGTTGCGTTATACAGTAAAATATTTATACAGTGGGGAATTTATGTAGTGAAGAAATTATACAGTGGGCGTTTATACAATGAAGGAATTATACAGTGGGTATTTATACAGCGAAAGATTTATACTGTGGGGAATTTATACAGTGAAAGAATTATACAGTGGGCATTTATACAGTGAAAGATTTATACAGTAGGGGATTTAGTCAGTGAAGGAATTATACAGTGGGCATTTATATATTATATATATATATATATATATATAT
>NC_069413.1:57462663-57485163 GCF_026875155.1 Cherax quadricarinatus
CAACGTAAAGTATCGTGGCTGGAACAACGTAAAGTATGGTGGCTGGAACAATGTAAAGTATCGTGGCTGGAACAATGTAAAGTATCGTGGCTGGAACAATGTAAAGTATCGTGGCTGGAACAACGTAAAGTATCGTGGCTGGAACAACGTAAAGTATCGTGGCTGGAACAATGTAAAGTATCGTGGCTGGAACAACGTAAAGTATCGTGGCTGGAACAACGTAAAGTATCGTGGCTGGAACAATGTAAAGTATCGTGGCTGGAACAATGTAAAGTATCGTGGCTGGAACAACGTAAAGTATCGTGGCTGGAACAACGTAAAGTATCGTGGCTGGAACAATGTAAAGTATCGTGGCTGGAACAATGTAAAGTATCGTGGCTGGAACAATGTAAAGTATCGTGGCTGGAACAATGTAAAGTATCGTGGCTGGAACAACGTAAAGTATCGTGGCTGGAACAATGTAAAGTATCGTGGCTGGAACACGTAAAGTATCGTGGCTGGAACAATGTAAAGTATCGTGGCTGGAACAACGTAAGTATCGTGGCTGGACAATGTAAAGTATCGTGGCTGGAACAACGTAAAGTATCGTGGCTGGAACAATGTAAAGTATCGTGGCTGGAACAACGTAAAGTATCGTGGCTGGAACAATGTAAAGTATCGTGGCTGGAACAACGTAAAGTATCGTGGCTGGAACAATGTAAAGTATCGTGGCTGGAACAACGTAAAGTATCGTGGCTGGAACAACGTAAAGTATCGTGGCTGGAACAACGTAAAGTATCGTGGCTGGAACAATGTAAAGTATCGTGGCTGGAACAACGTAAAGTATCGTGGCTGGAACAACGTAAAGTATCGTGGCTGGAACAATTGTAAAGTATCGTAGCTGGAACAATGTAAAGTATCGTGGCTGGAACAACGTAAAGTATCGTGGCTGGAACAACGTAAAGTATCGTGGCTGGAACAACGTAAAGTATCGTGGCTGGAACAACGTAAAGTATCGTGGCTGGAACAATGTAAAGTATCGTGGCTGGAACAACGTAAAGTATCGTGGCTGGAACAACGTAAAGTATCGTGGCTGGAACAATGTAAAGTATCGGGCTGGAACAATGTAAAGTATCGTGGCTGGAACAACGTAAAGTATCGTGGCTGGAACAACGTAAAGTATCGTGGCTGGAACAATGTAAAGTATCGTGGCTGGAAAAATGTAAAGTATCGTGGCTGGAACAACGTAAAGTATCGTGGCTGGAACAATGTAAAGTATCGTGGCTGGAACAACGTAAAGTATCGTGGCTGGAACAATGTAAAGTATCGTGGCTGGAACAACGTAAAGTATCGTGGCTGGAACAATGTAAAGTATCGTGGCTGGAACAACGTAAAGTATCGTGGCTGGAACAATGTAAAGATCGTGGCTGAAACAACGTAAAGTATCGTGGCTGGAACAATGTAAAGTATCGTGGCTGGAACAACGTAAAGTATCGTGGCTGGAACAATGTAAAGTATCGTGGCTGGAACAATGTAAAGTATCGTGGCTGGAACAATGTAAAGTATCGTGGCTGGAAGAATGCAAAGTATCGTAGCTGGAACAACGTAAAGATCGTGGCCGGAACAATGTAAAGTATCATTGCTGGAACAATGTAAAGTATCGTGGCTGGAACAATGTAAAATATCGTGGCTGGAACAACGTAAAGTATCGTGGCTGGAACAATGTAAGTATCGTGGCTGGAACAACGTAAAGTATCGTGGCTGGAACAATGTAAAGTATCGTGGCTGGAACAACGTAAAGTATCGTGGCTGGAACAATGTAAAGTATCGTGGCTGGAACAACGTAAGTATCGTGGCTGGAACATGTAAAGTATCGTGGCTGGAACAAACGTAAAGTATCGTGGCTGGAACAATGTAAAGTATCGTGGCTGGAACAACGTAAAGTATCGTGGCTGGAACAATGTAAAGTATCGTGGCTGGAACAATGTAAAGTATCGTGGCTGGAACAATGTAAAGTATCGTGGCTGGAAGAATGCAAAGTATCGTAGCTGGAACAACGTAAAAGTATCGTGGCCGGAACAATGTAAAGTATCATTGCTGGAACAATGTAAAGTATCGTGGCTGGAACAATGTAAAATATCGTGGCTGGAACAACGTAAAGTATCGTGGCTGGAACAATGTAAAGTATCGTGGCTGGAACAATGTAAAGTATCGTGGCTGGAACAATGTAAAGTATCGTGGCTGGAACAACGTAAAGTATCGTGGCTGGAACAATGTAAAGTATCGTGGCTGGAAACAATGTAAAGTATCGTGGCTGGAACAATGTAAAGTATCGTGGCTGGAACAACGTAAAGTATCGTGGCTGGAACAATGTAAAGTATCGTGGCTGGAAACAATTAAAGTATCGTGGCTGGAACAATGTAAAGTATCGTGGCTGGAACAACGTAAAGTATCGTGGCTGGAACAGTGTAAAGTATCGTGGCTGGAACAATGTAAAGTATCGTGGCTGGAACAATGTAAAGTATCGTGGCTGGAACAACGTAAAGTATCGTGGCTGGAACAATGTAAAGTATCGTGGCTGGAACAATGTAAAGTATCGTGGCTGGAACAATGTAAAGTATCGTGGCTGGAACAATGTAAAGTATCGTGTGCGGAAGAATGCAAAGTATCGTAGCTGGAACAACGTAAAAGTATCGTGGCCGGAACAATGTAAAGTATCATTGCTGGAACAATGTAAAGTATCGTGGCTGGAACAATGTAAAATATCGTGGCTGGAACACTGTAAAGTATCGTGGCTGGAACAATGTAAAGTATCGTGGCTGGAACAATGTAGAGTATCGTGGCTGGAACAATGTAAAGTATCGTGGCTGGAACAATGTAAAGTATCGTGGCTGGAACAATGTAAAGTATCGTGGCTGGAACAATGTAAAGAATCGTGGCTGGAACAATGTAAAGTATCGTGGCTGGAACAATGTAATAGTATCGTGGCTGGAACAATGTAAAGTATCGTGGCTGGAACAATGTAAAGTATCGTGGCTGGAACAATGTAAAGTATCGTGGCAGGAACAATGTAACGTATCGTGGCTCGAACAATGTAACGTATCGTGGCTGGAACAATGTAACGTATCGTGGCTGGAACAATGTAAAGTATCGTGGCTGGAACAATGTAAAGTATCGTGGCTGGAACAATGTAAAGTATCGTGGCTGGAACAATGTAAAGTATCGTGGCTGGAACAATGTAAAGTATCGTGGCTGGAACAATGTAAAGTAACGTGGCTGGAACAATAAATAAAATCGTGGCTAGAAGAATGTAAAGTATCGTTTCTGAAAACAATGTTAAAGTATCGTGGCTGGAAACAATGTAAAGTAACGTGGCTGGAACAATTTATAAAATCGTGGCTGGAACAATGTAAAGTATCGTTTCTGAAACAATGTAAAGTATCGTGGCTGGAACAATGTAAAGTAACGTGGCTGGAACAATATATAAAATCGTGGCTGGAACAATGTAAAGTATCGTGGCTGGAACAATGTAAAGTATCGTGGCTGGAACAATGTAAAGTATCGTGGCTGGAACAATGTAAAGTATCGTGGCTGGAACAATGTAAAGTATTGTGGCTGGAACAATATATAGAATCGTGGCTGGAACAATGTAAAGTATCGTGGCTGGAACAATGTAAAGTATCGTGGCTGGAACAATGTAAAGTATCGTGGCTGAAACAATGTAAAGTATCGTGGCTGGAACAATGTAAAGTATCGTGGCTGGAACAATGTAGAGTATCGTGGCTGGAACAATGTAAAGTATCGTGGCTGGAACAATGTAAAGTATCGTGGCTGGAACAATGTAAAGTATCGTGGCTGGAACATGCAAAGTATCGTGGCCTGGAACAATGTAAAGTATCGTGGCTGGAACAATTGTAAAGTATCGAGGCTGGAACAATGTAAAGTATCGTGGCTGGAACAATGTAAAGTATCGTGGCTAGAACAATGTAAATTATCGTGGCTGGAACAATGTAAAATATCGTGGCTGGAACAATGTAAAGTATCGTGGCTGGAACAATATAAATTATCGTGGCTGGAACAATGTAAAATATTGTGGCTGGAACAATGTAAAGTATCGTGGCTGGAACAATGTAAAGTATCGTGGCTGGAACAATGTAAAGTATCGTGGCTGGAACAATGTAAAGTATCGTGGCTGGAACAATGTAAAGTATTGTGGCTGGAACAATATATAGAATCGTCGCTGGAACAATGTAAAGTATCGTGGCTGGAACAATGTAACGTATCGTGGCTGGAACAATGTAAAGTATCGTGGCTGGAACAATGTAAAGCATCGTGGCTGGAACAATGTAAAGTATCGTGGCTGGAACAATGTAACGTATCGTGGCTGGAACAATGTAAAGTATCGTGGCTGGAACAATGTAAAGTATCGTGGCTGGAACAATATAAAGTATCGTGGCTGGAACAATGCAAAGTATCGTGGCTGGAACAATGTAATGTATCGTGGCTGGAACAATGTAAAGTATCGTGGCTGGAACAATGTAAAGTATCGTGGCTGGAACAATGTAAAGTATCGTGGCTGGAACAATATATAGAATCGTGGCTGGAACAATGTAAAGTATCGTGGCTGAAACAATGTAAAGTATCGTGGCTGGAACAATGTAAAGTATCGTGGCTGGAACAATATATTGAATCGTGGCTGGAACAATGTAAAGTATCGTGGCTGGAACAATGTGAAGTATTGTTTCTGAAACAATGTAAAGTATCGTGGCTGGAACAATGTAAAGTATCGTTCCTGGAACAATGTAAAGTAACGTGGCTGGAACAATATATAAAATCGTGGCTGGAAGAATGTAAAGTATCGTGGCTGGAACAATGTAAAGTATCGTGGCTGGAACAATGTAAAGTATCGTTTCTGAAACAATGTAAAGTATCGTGGCTGGAACAATGTAAAGTAACGTGGCTGGAACAATATATAAAATCGTGGCTGGAACAATGTAAAGTATCGTGGCTGGAACAATGTAAAGTATCGTGGCTGGAACAATGTAAAGTATCGTGGCTGGAACAATGTAAAGTATCGTGGCTGGAACAATGTAAAGTATTGTGGCTGGAACAATATATAGAATCGTGGCTGGAACAATGTAAAGTATCGTGGCTGGAACAATGTAAAGTATCGTGGCTGGAACAATGTAAAGTATCGTGGCTGGAACAATGTAAAGTATCGTGGCTGGAACAATGTAAGTATCGTGGCTGGAACAATGTAGAGTATCGTGGCTGGAACATGTAAAGTATCGTGGCTGGAACAATGTAAAGTATCGTGGCTGGAACAATGTAAAGTATCGTGGCTGGAACAATGCAAAGTATCGTGGCTGGAACAATGTAAAGTATCGTGGCTGGAACAATGTAAAGTATCGAGGCTGGAACAATGTAAAGTATCGTGGCTGGAACAATGTAAAGTATTCGTGGCTAGAACAATGTAAAATTATCGTGGCTGGAACAATGTAAAATATCGTGGCTGGAACAATGTAAAGTATCGTGGCTGGAACAATATAAATTATCGTGGCTGGAACAATGTAAAATATTGTGGCTGGAACAATGTAAAGTATCGTGGCTGGAACAATGTAAAGTATCGTGGCTGGAACAATGTAAAGTATCGTGGCTGGAACAATGTAAAGTATCGTGGCTGGAACAATGTAAAGTATTGTGGCTGGAACAATATATAGAATCGTCGCTGGAACAATGTAAAGTATCGTGGCTGGAACAATGTAACGTATCGTGGCTGGAACAATGTAAAGTATCGTGGCTGGAACAATGTAAAGCATCGTGGCTGGAACAATGTAAAGTATCGTGGCTGGAACAATGTAAAGTATCGTGTGGCTGGAACAATGTAAACGTATCGGGGCTGGAACAATGTAAAGTATCGTGGCTGGAACAATGTAAAGTATCGTGGCTGGAACAATATAAAGTATCGTGGCTGGAACAATGCAAAGTATCGTGGCTGGAACAATGTAATGTATCGTGGCTGGAACAATGTAAAGTATCGTGGCTGGAACAATGTAAAGTATCGTGGCTGGAACAATGTAAAGTATCGTGGCTGGAACATATATAGAATCGTGGCTGGAACAATGTAAAGTATCGTGGCTGAAACAATGTAAAGTATCGTGGCTGGAACAATGTAAAGTATCGTGGCTGGAACAATATATAGAATCGTGGCTGGAACAATGTAAAGTATCGTGGCTGGAACAATGTGAAGTATTGTTTCTGAAACAATGTAAAGTATCGTGGCTGGAACAATGTAAAGTATCGTTCCTGGAACAATGTAAAGTAACGTGGCTGGAACAATATATAAAATCGTGGCTGGAAGAATGTAAAGTATCGTGGCTGGAACAATGTAAAGTATCGTGGCTGGAACAATGTAAAGTATCGTGGCTGGAACAGTATATAGAATCATGGCCGAAACAATGTAAAGTATCGTGGCTGGAACAATATATAGAATCGTGGCTGGAACAATGTAAAGTATCGTGGCTGGAACAATGTTAAGTATCGTGGCTGGAACAATGTAAAGTATTGTGGCTGGAACAATATATAGAATCGTCGCTGGAACAATGTAAAGTATCGTGGCTGGAACAATGTAAAGCATCGTGGCTGGAACAATGTAAAGTATCGTGGCTGGAACAATGTAAAGTATCGTGGCTGGAACAATGTAACGTATCGTGGCTGGAACAATGTAAAGTATCGTGGCTGGAACAATGTAAATTATCGTGGCTGAACAATATAAAGTATCGTGGCTGAACAATGCAAGTATCGTGGCTGGAACAATGTAAAGTATCGTGGCTGGAACAATGTAAAGTATCGTGGCTGGAACAATGTAAAGTATCGTGGCTGGAACAATGTAAAGTATCGTGGCTGGAACAATTATAGATCGTGGCTGGAACAATGTAAAGTATCGTGGCTGAAACAATGTAAAGTATCGTGGCTGAACAATGTAAAGTATCGTGGCTGGAACAATATATAGAATCGTGGCTGGGAACAATGTAAGTATCGTGGCTGGAACAATGTGAAGTATTGTTCTGGAAACAATGTAAAGTATCGTAGGCTGGAACAATGTAAAGTATCGTTCCTGGAACAATGTAAAGTAACGTGGCTGGAACAATATATAAATCGTGGCTGAACATGTAAGTATCGTGGCTGGAACCAATGTAAAGTATCGTGGCTGGAACAATGTAAAGTATCGTGGCTGGAACAGTATATAGAATCATGGCCGAAACAATGTAAATATCGTGGCTGGAACAATATATAGAATCGTGGCTGGAACAATGTAAAGTATCGTGGCTGGAACAATGTTAAGTATCGTGGCTGGAACAATGTAAAGTATTGTGGCTGGAACAATATATAGAATCGTCGCTGGAACAATGTAAAGTATCGTGGCTGGAACAATGTAAAGTATCGTGGCTGGAACAATGTAAAGTATCGTGGTTGGAACAATACATATTATCGTGGCTGGAACAGTAGATAGTATCGTGGCTGGAACAATGTAAAGTATCGTGGTTGGAACAGTACATATTATCGTGGCTGGAACAATACATATTATCGTGGCTGGAACAATACATATAATCGTGGTTGGAACAATACATATTATCGTGGCTGGAACAATACATGTTATCGTGGCTGGAACAATATATAGTATCGTGGCTAGAACAATACATATTATCGTGGCTGGAACAATACATATTATCGTGGCTGGAACAATACATTTTATCGTGGCTGGAACAATACATATTATCGTGGCTGGAACAGTACATAGTATTGTGGCTGGAACAATACATATTATCGTGGCTAGAACAATACATATTAAACGTGGCTGGAACAATACATATTATCGTGGCTGGAACAATACATATTATCGTGGCTGGAACAATACATATAATCGTGGCTGGAACAATACATATTATCGTGGCTGGAACAATACATATTATCGTGGCTGGAACAATACATATAATCGTGGCTGGAACAATACATATTATCGTGGGTGGTTCAGGTCACAACAGGCGACCATGTTTACACCATCACAGTCTTGTGAACACTGGCAACTAGCAAGCAGGATTACCAGAGCTCAATTAATTAAAGATACCGGAAAAAATAAAGGAAAGAAATTGCCAGTTTCAAAGATAATAACTTTCCTGCAGATCAGTTATCATTGCTTGAAGGATTAAGTTATTATATACATTTCCAATTATATTAAATATACATTTCCAATGATATTAAATATCCGTTTGAAATTATTGTAGTTTCCTCCTTGCTTCGTCCAAGTTTCGCTTATTTTTCTATTGACTAAAAGTATATATTAACATAGACGCAATAATTACCCCGTGAGGTGTAAATATTGTATATACTATGAGAGTTTATATTAAGCTCTAGTGTACGTATTAAACGTTTCTTGATTGGTTGGGAACAGATTACCAGCAGGTTTAATGACCCTCGTATATTATTATTACTATAATCAAGGGGGAAGAGTTAAACCTGTAAGATTATACAACGCCTGAGGGGGGGGGGGTGGAAGGTATTCAGGTTTAATTCAGGGAACTGGAGAACAGATCCAATTCCCTAGATCAAGAGCCCCTCACCAACATCAAGGAACCTTTCTTGAGGGGGACCCACGTATAGACGAAGGGATTTAAGCACCATTAACAAACCATCCATATGTATGAATGAAATAATTGAGTGTAAGACCTTCCGAGGTTGTGGCAGTAGGTCTCCTGAGTGTTACACAAGTATCATGTTACTTATGATAGTTACCTATCGTAAGATTCTAAGTCATGAAGAGTATAAACATCGTCACCTAACACACACACACACACACACACACAGGATCCATACATAGCTTTAAGAAAAGGTATGATATAGCTTAAGGAGCAGGAGGAGTGACCTAGTAGCGACCAGTGAAGAGACGGGCCCAGGAGCTGTGAATCGACCCCTGTAACCACAACTAGGTGAATACACACACACACACACACACACACACACACATACAAAATTCTGAGAGGAATTGACAAGGTGGACAAAGACAGGATGTTCCAGAGATTGGACACAGTAACAAGGGGACACAGTTGGAAGTTGAAGACACAGATGAATCACAGGGATGTTAGGAAGTATTTCTTCAGCCACAGAGTAGTCAGTACGTGGAATAGTTTGGGAAGCGATGTAGTGGAGGCAGGATTCATACATAGCTTTAAGCAGAGGTATGATAAAGCTCACGGCTCAGGGAGAGTGACCTAGTAGCGATCAGTGAAGAGGCGGGGCCAGGATCTCGGACTCGACCCCCGCAACCTCAACTAGGTGAGTACAACTAGGTGAGTACACACACACACACACACGTACACACACACATACACACACACACATACACACACATATACACACACACACATACACACATACACACACATACACACACACACAACATACACACACATACACACACACACATACACACACACCACTACACACACACATACACACACAAACATACACACACACATACACAAAACATACACACACACACATACACACACACACATACACACACACATACACACACACATCACACACACATACACACACACATACACACACAATACACACACACATACACACACACATACACACACACATACAACACACATACACACATATATATATATATATATATATATATATATATATATATATATATATATATATATTATTATGTATATATATATATATATATATATATATATATATTTATATATATATATATATATATATATATATATATAAATATATACATATACATATATGCATGTATTTATTTAATTTCGTGACACAGGTGTAGAGAGTTGCATGCAGCTGTTCCCCGTCCTCCAGCATCCTTATATAGAGCCTGCACTACCCCAGCACTAATGGGAGACGACGACATGTGAACGACTGAAGTAATTGCTACAGTCAGATTGCCAATTAAGCGAAGGAGTTGAGAGTAAGAGCTCTGGGTTGAGTGTATGTGTGTGAGTGTGTTTGTGTATGTGCATGTGTCTGTGTCTGTGTATGTAGATAGTTCTTCTCAGCAGATAGCCTCGGTGTGGACTGCCATGTTCTCTGCTATCTCTCTTCCCTATGTACTTCCATGTGCTTAAACCGTTTACCTGGTATTTACTTGGGATCTTGTGGTTACCACTCCCGCGGCCCGTCCCTGACCAGGCCTCCTGGTTGTTGGCCTGATTGTTCAAGCTGTTGGTACCCGCCAACCGAAGCTCAACTCAGGGTCCACAACCTGTCTAATCAGGCATTGACCTGAGGAACCTGTCGAGTTCCCAGTCAAAAACATCCAGGGATTAGTTAGTAATCCCTAACTGCTTTCATTGGTACCCTGCTTCTCATCTGAGACATCTTGAACCCTCTGTCAAGCTTCTTGTGTTCGTATGGAGTGATTTCAGTGTATAGATTTGGGATAAGTTCCTCCAGAATCTCCACGGTGTAGATTATTATTTATTATTCTCGCCTACATTCTAAGAAGTGCACTTCGAGGGACTTAAGGCTCTCCAGTAATTTACGTTCATAGCTGAGTTTATACGAGCTGTGAGCAGTCTCTGAAGCTTCCAGCTCAGCAATTTCTCCTTCCTTGAAGGAAGCAATTAGAACACAGAAATATTTCAGTCTAGAGAGAACAAATGACTTAAAGAATGTCATCACTGGCTTGGCATGTCTTCTTTTGAAATTTCTAGTTACCCATCTGTCATTTCCTTAATAGTTGCGATAATGACATTGCTGAGTTTCTTGAACGTGAGATCTTCTGACATTATCACTCCCAGGGCACATTAGACTTACGCTCTAGTGAGTAATTTGACTTCGTCTAGTAGTTCGATCTTGTTTTAATTTCCTCAGTCCTTCCATAGCGTAGAAACTGAAATTTGTCTTCATTGGACATCGTATTGTTGTCAGTGGCCCACTGGAAGATTTGGCTGTTATCGACTTGAAGGTTCGCTATGTCTTTTTTGGATCGTCTGCCATGGTTGATGTTCCTGCCTATGTCAGATATGAGAATGAGAAAGAGGAGTAGTGTGAGTACTGTGCCTTGGAGATCAGAGCTCTTCAGCGAAGCAGCTTTCCAGTTATTCCTTCAGTACGTATTTTGTGAGAAATTACCCCATGGTCGCACTTGGTCGCACTTGCTCGCACTTGCTCGCACTTGGTCGCACTTGGTCGCACTTGTCAAAGGCTTTTGCAGAGTCGATGTACACTACATCTGCATTTTGCTTGTCTTCCAGTGTATCCAAGACAATGTCGTATAGGTTCAGCATTTGCGATTTTTACAGAAAAAGCTGTTAACAATAAAAACTACCAATACTAATGTAATTACCAATACTAATGCAGCTGCCAGAACTAAGGTTCGGACACATTACATAAAATAGTCCATGCTAGATACAGAATTCAGTTTGAGCCAAAGGCTATGTCAGACCATGAAGACGTCAGCAACTGCAGCGTCAGCGCATTAAGGACTGACATGATGCTACCTCTTTCAAGACCTTTTACCTGACTTCACAAACTAAATCAAGTAGTTATTGCTCTCTTATACATGAAAATGTGCTTTGGTAGGTAATATGATGAGCCGCTCCATCAAACCCAGATCCACGTCGGGTCTTCCCTTCAGTTTGCTGTCAGTAGTTATCTTCAGTAACGAGTTACTGACCCACGTTGAACATAAACAACTAACATGGCGGCGCTAGTGGCCAGGAAGGTGCTACCTTAACCCCTCCTTCACTAGCCTTTTCACACAATTTGCCATCAATGAACGTTATTTACCATCAATGTATATTACTTATCATCAATGTATCCGTGGGTGGCGGGCGTAAACTACCTCACTTGACGTGGAAAACACTTTGTTGCCCAATATTCTCGCCGCTGCTAATATCTGGCAGCGATTACTAAAGGTGAGGACAGTTTGTCACTGCTGGAGGAGGATATTACGTGGTGTGGACGCTATTGACGCTCTCTTTATAGTCAGTGTTATCATAGATGTTGCCTCTCTGTCACGCTGTGTTACTGTCATGTGTGGCACTGTCCTGAGGATGTTCTATCCTGGGTGTTTCCTGGCCTGATGGCGGCCTGTCATGAATGCTTCTTGTGTTGTGTCCTGGCTTGAGTGACACTGCCCAGAGTCGTGTCCTGAGTGCCATATCTTGAGTGTTACTGTCCAGCTTATTATATTCATGTGGAATGGCTAAATCCGTAAGGGTCACACGATACATGGGGGAAGGGATGGGATATAATCAGATTTGATCCAGTTCGAAGGTAGATCACATTCCTTGATTCAAGGGAGCTTCACCAGCCTCAGGAAGTGAAAATAAGAATGAGGAGGAATAAGTGCAGGAAAGTTAGGATGTGCAAGAGGTAGAGAAGATGGGACGTAAATAAAGGCATAGGAAAAGGGGGAGATAGAAGGGGGATGAGAGAGAAGACGGGGGAAGAGGAAGAGGAAAGGGAGTTTCCCCTCAACTCGACATATTCCTCATCTACATAATGGGAGAGAAACGTTAAAGAGGGACCTGAGAGGGAGAGTAACGCACCCCGGGGGAGAAACCACAGTGTATCTTCATCAGCCTCTGTCGCACAACATTATCTAAAGTACTTCTTTTGAGGGAACTCTCTCATCTCTGTCTTGGACTCATTTCAGAAATAACTCTTTCTAGAAAGAGAAACCTTATGCCGGCGCTTCGGACCGTTCTGGACCATCGTCGAGTCACTGCCGGACTCATCATGGTCCTGAGCCTATGATGCCCACGGACTCATCACGGCTTTGTACACATTGCAATCCTGGACACATCTTGGATCTTGACACATCGAAGCCATAGACACATCCCGGCCCCTTACACATGACAGTCCCTGGAACATCACATCACAGTTCTGCCTATATCGCAAACTCGTATCAATACTTACCTTATGTCAAGCTGGAAAATACACCTACTAATAACTGTCCCCAGCCATCAGACATTAATAACCCTTACCAAAGCAGAGTGTGTATACTGTGTTGTGGAATGTTTGAATATAATATATAACCAATGTTTGAATTCATCAGCCCATGGCTATAACTGTTACATAAGGTTAGATGATTCAGTACTTGCTTCATAAAAAATGTGTAAGTATATTATACTTACTGATAAGCAAAACCAACAAAATGAATGAGAGACACATACAACACATAGGTATCTTAACTGAGGAGACATTTCGCCAACCGATGGTTTTATTAACCCAATACAGAGGATGATATTAGAGATGGTGGAATACATGAAGAAGCAGTTTGAGGTGATCAATCCCTCAGCCTTGAAAGGGAGTTTTAAGTCCATCAGTCTTGATGAATCTGTGTGCGTATAATCTGGTATAGGTCTGAGCTAGGGCATATACTACGATAGAAATTATATCGAACACCATATAAATTATAGCAAGCACCATATAAATTATGTAAATAAAATGACTAACTTGGATATATGAACAAAAAACTTTTAGGAGGAAGGAGATGAAGTGGAAGCTGAAGAACCCATCATGCTGTGAGATCACCATCACTGCTGCAAGACTGAGATCACCAGCACTGCTGCAAGACTGAGATCACCAACACTGCTGCAAGACTGAGATCACCAGCACTGCTGCAAGACTGAGATCACCAGCACTGCTGCAAGACTGAGGTCACCAACACTGCTGCAAGACTGAGATCACCAGCACTGCTGCAAGACTGAGATCACCAGCACTGCTGCAAGACTGAGGTCACCAACACTGCTGCAAGACTGAGGTCACCAGCACTGCTGCAAGACTGAGATCACCAACACTGCTGCAAGACTGAGATCACCAGCACTGCTGCAAGACTGAGATCACCAACACTGCTGCAAGACTGAGGTCACCAGCACTGCTGCAAGACTGAGGTCACCACACTGCTGCAAGACTGAGATCACCACACTGCTGCAAGACTGAGGATCACCAGCACTGCTGCAAGACTGAGAGTCACCAACACTGCTGCAAGACTGAGATCACCAGCACTGCTGCAAGACTGAGATCACCAGCACTGCTGCAAGACTGAGATCACCAGCACTGCTGCAAGACTGAGATCACCAGCACTGCTGCAAGACTGAGGTCACCAACACTGCTGCAAGACTGAGATCACCAACACTGCTGCAAGACTGAGGTCACCAGCACTGCTGCAAGACTGAGATCACCAACACTGCTGCAAGACTGAGATCACCAGCACTGCTGCAAGACTGAGATCACCAGCACTGCTGCAAGACTGAGATCACCAACACTGCTGCAAGACTGAGGTCACCAGCACTGCTGCAAGACTGAGGTCACCAACACTGCTGCAAGACTGAGATCACCAACACTGCTGCAAGACTGAGATCACCAGCACTGCTGCAAGACTGAGGTCACCAACACTGCTGCAAGACTGAGGTCACCAACACTGCTGCAAGACTGAGTCACCAACACTGCTGCAAGACTGAGATCACCAACACTGCTGCAAGACTGAGGTCACCAACACTGCTGCAAGACTGAGGTCACCAACACTGCTGCAAGACTGAGGTCACCACACTTCTGCAAGACTGAGGTCACCAACACTGCTGCAAGACTGAGGTCACCAACACTGCTGCAAGACTGAGATCACCAACACTGCTGCAAGACTGAGGTCACCAACACTGCTGCAAGACTGAGATCACCAACACTGCTGCAAGACTGAGGTCACCACACTGCTGCAAGACTGAGGTCACCACACTGCTGCAAGACTGAGATCACCAGCACTGCTGCAAGACTGAGGTCACCAACACTGCTGCAAGACTGAGATCACCAACACTGCTGCAAGACTGAGGTCACCAGCACTGCTGCAAGACTGAGATCACCAACACTGCTGCAAGACTGAGATCACCAGCACTGCTGCAAGACTGAGATACCAGCACTGCTGCAAGACTGAGATCACCAACACTGCTGCAAGACTGAGTCACCAGCACTGCTGCAAGACTGAGGTCACCAACACTGCTGCAAGACTGAGATCACCACACTGCTGCAAGACTGAGATCACCAGCACTGCTGCAAGACTGAGGTCACCAACACTGCTGCAAGACTGAGGTCACCACACTGCTGCAAGACTGAGGTCACCAACACTGCTGCAAGACTGAGATCACCACACTGCTGCAAGACTGAGGTACACCAACACTGCTGCAAGACTGAGGTCACCAACACTGCTGCAAGACTGAGGTCACCAACACTTCTGCAAGACTGAGGTCACCAACACTGCTGCAAGACTGAGGTCACCAACACTGCTGCAAGACTGAGATCACCAACACTGCTGCAAGACTGAGGTCACCAACACTGCTGCAAGACTGAGATCACCAACACTGCTGCAAGACTGAGGTCACCAACACTGCTGCAAGACTGAGGTCACCAACACTGCTGCAAGACTGAGATCACCAGCACTGCTGCAAGACTGAGATCACCAACACTGCTGCAAGACTGAGGTCACCAGCACTGCTGCAAGACTGAGATCACCAACACTGCTGCAAGACTGAGATCACCAACACTGCTGCAAGACTGAGATCACCAGCACTGCTGCAAGACTGAGATCACCAACACTGCTGCAAGACTGAGATCACCAGCACTGCTGCAAGACTGAGATCACCAGCACTGCTGCAAGACTGAGGTCACCAACACTGCTGCAAGACTGAGGTCACCAACACTGCTGCAAGACTGAGGTCACCAACACTGCTGCAAGGAACTGAGATGGTCACCAACACTGCTGCAAGACTGAGGTCACCAGCACTGCTGCAAGACTGAGATCACCAACACTGCTGCAAGACTGAGATCACCAGCACTGCTGCAAGACTGAGATCACCAACACTGCTGCAAGACTGAGATCACCAACACTGCTGCAAGACTGAGATCACCAGCACTGCTGCAAGACTGAGATCACCAACACTGCTGAAAGACTGAGATCACCAGCACTGCTGCAAGACTGAGATCACCAGCACTGCTGCAAGACTGAGGTCACCAACACTGCTGCAAGACTGAGATCACCAGCACTGCTGCAAGACTGAGATCACCAACACTGCTGCAAGACTGAGGTCACCAACACTGCTGCAAGACTGAGGTCACCAACACTGCTGCAAGACTGAGGTCACCAACACTGCTGCAAGACTGAGGTCACCAACACTGCTGCAAGACTGAGGTCACCAGCACTGCTGCAAGACTGAGATCACCAACACTGCTGCAAGACTGAGATCACCAACACTGCTGCAAGACTGAGTCACCAACACTGCTGCAAGACTGAGATCACCAACACTGCTGCAAGACTGAGATCACCAACACTGCTGCAAGACTGAGATCACCAACACTGCTGCAAGACTGAGGTCACCAACACTGCTGCAAGACTGAGATCACCAGCACTGCTGCAAGACTGAGGTCACCAACACTGCTGCAAGACTGAGGTCACCAACACTGCTGCAAGACTGAGGTCACCAACACTGCTGCAAGACTGAGGTCACCAACACTGCTGCAAGACTGAGGTCACCAACACTGCTGCAAGACTGAGGTCCACCCACGTCACCAACACTGCTGCAAGACTGAGGTCACCAACACTGCTGCAAGACTGAGGTCACCAACACTGCTGCAAAGACTGAGAGTCACCAACACTGCTGCAAGACTGAGGTCACCATCACTGCTGCAAGACTGAGATCACCAACACTGCTGCAAGACTGAGGTCACCAACACTGCTGCAAGACTGAGGTCACCAACACTGCTGCAAGACTGAGGTCACCAACACTGCTGCAAGACTGAGATCACCAGCACTGCTGCAAGACTGAGGTCACCAACACTGCTGCAAGACTGAGGTCACCAACACTGCTGCAAGACTGAGATCACCAACACTGCTGCAAGACTGAGGTCACCAACATGCTGCAAGACTGAGGTCACCAACACTGCTGCAAGACTGAGGTCACCAACACTGCTGCAAGACTGAGGTCACCAGCACTGCTGCAAGACTGAGATCACCAGCACTGCTGCAAGACTGAGATCACCAGCACTGCTGCAAGACTAAGGTCACCAGCTCTGCTGCAAGACTGAGGTTACCAGCAATGTTGCAAGAATGAGGTCCCCAACACTGCTGAAAGACTTAGCTCACCCAACACTGCTGAAAGACTTAGCTCACCCAACACTGCTGAAAGACTTAGCTCACCCAACACTGCTGAAAGATTTAGCTCACCCAACACTGCAGGAAGTGACAGCGAGCCAACGAGTGACTGAAGACACTCGACCAAGTCAGTTATTTTCTCCTGCAAACTAACACTAAATAAGACTCAGCTTAAATACCCACTTTTTCAAGAAGAATCAAGGGTAAATACCAGTTTCTTGCCTCCTTCTTCCCACGTCACTGTCAAGCCACTCTCAGCCATTGTCAAGCCATTCTCAGCCATTGTCAAATAACTCTCAGCCATTGTCAAGCCACTCTCAGCCACATTCAACCAATGTCAAGCCACATTCAGCCAATGTCAAGCCACATTCAGCCAATGTCAAGCCACTCTCTGCCACTGTCAAGCCACTCTCAGTTACTGTCAAGCCAGTCTCAACCACTGTCAAGCCACTCTCAGCCACTGTCAAGCCACTCTCAGCCACTGCCAAGCCACTCTCAGCCACTGTCAAGCTACTCTCAGCCACTGTCAAGCCATTCTCAACCACTGTCAAGCCACTCTCAGTAACTGTCAAGCCACTTTCAGCCACTGTCAAGCCACTCTCAGCCACTGTCAAGCCACTCTCAGCCACCGTCAAGCCGCTCTCAGCCACGTCAAGCCCACTCTAGCACTGTCAAGCCACTCTCAGCCACTGTCAAGCCACTCTCAGCCACCGTCAAGCCGCTCTCAGCCACCGTCAAGCCACTCTTAGCCACTGTCAAGCCACTCTCAGTCCACTGTCAAGCCACTTTCAGCCACTATCAAGCCACTCTCAGCCACCGTCAAGCCACTCTTAGCCACTGTCAAGCCACTCTCAGTCACTGTCAAGCCACTTTCAGCCACTATCAAGCCACTCTCAGCCACCGTCAAACCATTCTTAGCCACTGTCAAGCCACTCTCAGTCACTGTCAAGCCACTTTCAGCCACTATCAAGCCACTCTCAGCCACCGTCAAGCCACTCTTAGCCACTGTCAAGCCACTCTCAGTCACTGTCAAGCCACTCTCAGTCACTGTCAAGCCACTCTCAGTCTTTGTCAAGTCACCGTCAAGGCAAAACTTCACTATATTTGCCACAGTGTTTTTTCAGTAGTAATAATTAATTTTAATGTACGTACATTTTAACGTCAGAAGACGAAGACAACATCTTATGAACTAATTTTCACGTTAAAAGAGAAGTTAAACGAGCAACGAGAAAGGTTAAACGAATCTGTGAAACTAAAGTAGCTAGAGAATGTAACCCAAGTTCCTGATGGATGGTTTCAGGAGCACCAGACAATGACGGGAACTTTTAAATAAGGTTTATAATACACTTGGCATTGTCATCAAGGCTAATAAATCAACGTCCTATAATTTAACATTAATAAAATATCTCGCTTGGTTAATTCCAGCGACTTTCCAGAATTAAAGTGAAACACACACACACACACACACACACACACACACACACACACACACACACACACCCACACACACACACACACACACACACACACGCACACACACACACACACAAGCACAGGTGTGTAATCGAGGCTGAGTACCTCAGGTTACCGCATCTGCCGAGGGAGATACCCTCCGTAGGAGGATATAACAAGGTTGTAAATGTCTCACAAGACGAAGGTGAGGAGAAGCATTTTTTTTCCTCTCTCTTATTGTTGCTACTTTTATTTGTTCTACTGGAAGAGTTGTGAAGGCAGGTGGAACTCCTCTGAGAGGACCACCTGACGTCTCCAGAACCCTGACTGCAAGCGTAGCACGATGTGACATGATTGGAGGGAGCTTTTACTGGTGGAAGGAGTCAGCAGTTGAACGAATGAGTCCAGGAAGCTATACGTGGAGGAAGGAAGCTGCAAGTGGAGTTGTAAGTGGAGTTGTAACTGGAGGTGTAAGTGGAGGTGTAAGTGGGGGTGTAAGTGGAGGTGTAAGTGGAGGTGCAGGTGAAGGAAAAAGAACTGGAGAAGCCTAAAGAAAAGGGGCAGCATAACTGTGTGAAGGAGTTAATGACGGAGTGAGTTAATGAAGGAGTGAGTTAATGAAGGAATGAGTTGATGAAGTAGTGAGGTGATAAAGGAGTGAGTTGATGAAGGAGTGAGTTGATGAAGTAGTGAGTTGATGAAGTAGTGAGTTGATGAAGGAGTGGGTTGATAAAGTAGTGAGTTGATAAAGTAATAAGTTGATAAAGTAGTGAGTTAATAAAGTAGTGAGTTGATGAAGGAATGAATGGAGAAAGGAGTGAGCTGAGGAAAAGTGAGTGAGGATGAGTGTGGTCAGCCACCAAACATCCCTGGGCACATTCACCACGATCACACAGTGTCTTACGACCCAGCCTCCTGATGTGCCATCACACAAGCATGTACGTTCCCCTGGGGGAACCGTCAGGGTCCTACAAGGGGGGGTGGAAGGATGAGATGCAGTGTCGTCCCCTTCAATAAGTCCATCTTCCACCTTGATCAGGAAGTTTGGACCCCTCAACTTGGATGTAAGTTTAGTGTCGAGGTATTTTTAAGCACAGGGGTGGGCTGAATGGAGGAGTGACTGGCGATAGCTAGGTGTGGTAGCTCAAGTCAGTCTTCCCTTGATATGACAAAGTTTGGCTCAACTTCCCTTGTGTGCTAAGTTTTGTACTTCGAGTGTAGTTCTTGTTAGCCACACGCCTCTTGAGGCAGGAGTGGTACTCTCCTAGTGGGTAGCTGGGGTCAGGTCTCACTCGTGTGCATAGAGGTTATGGTTCAACTCCCGTGGTGCTGAGAGGTCTGGTTCCAACCTCCTTCTGTGTTGGGAGTTCTGGTTCAACTCCGTGTGCTGGGAGGTTTGTTCAACCTTCCCGGGTATGTGGTAGGCCTTTCAACCTTCCCTGGTGCTGAAGGCTAGGTTTAACTCCCGTGTGCTGGGAGAGTCTGGTGCCACCTCCTCTGGTGCTGGGAGTTCTGGTTCAACCTCCAGTGGTGCTGGGAGGTCTGCTTCAACCTCCCGGGATGCTGGGAGGCCTGGTTCAACCTTTCCTGGTGCTGGAAGGCCTGGTTCAACCTCCAGTGGTGCTGGGAGGCCTGGGTCAACCTCTCGTGGTGCTAGGAGGTCTGGTTCAACTCCCTTGTTGGGAGTCTGGCCACCTCCGGTGCTGGGAGGTTTAGTTTCAACTCCCGTGGAGCTGGGAGGCCTGGTTCAACCTCCCGTGGTGCTGGCAGGCCTAGTTCAGCCTCCCGTGGTACTGGGAGGCCTGGGTCAACCTCCCGTGGTGCTGAGAGGCCTGGTTCAACCTCCCGTAATGTTGGGAGGTCTGGCTCAACCTCCCGTGATGCTGGGAGGTCTGGTTCAACCTCCCGTGATGCTGGGAGGTCTGGTTCAACCTCCCGTGATGCTGGGAGGTCTGGTTCAACCTCCCGTGATGCTGGGAGGTCTGGTTCAACCTCCCGTGATGCTAGGAGGTCCTGGTTCAACCTCCCGTGATGCTGGGAGGTCTGGTTCAACCTCCCGTGATGCTGGGAGGTCTGGTTCAACCTCCCGTGATGCTGAGAGGTCTGGTTCAACCTCCCGTGATGCTGGGAGGTCTGGTTCAACCTCCCGTGATGCTGGGAGGTCTGGTTCAACCTCCCGTGATGCTGGGAGGTCTGGTTCAATCTTCCGTCATAATTTTCGTCACATAAGTACAATGACTTATGAAATGATGAGGTTAAGGAAAGGGAAGATGGCTGTAGTTGCGTGGATCAAGAGCCCTTCACCGGCGTGCAGCATCCCTCTGGGACGTAATGCTTTAAAAGTTGCTGCTGCAGTACTATGCAACACCAGCTGCAGTACTGTGCAACACCATGCACAAAAACTGAATATCTTCATTCGATGGCGTTTCGCCAAACAATAGCTTTTTCAGTCAACACAGAGACGATGTACGAAGACAGTAGAAGACGAGGTTATCAGTCCCTCAGCCTTGTGAGAGTTGTTCAAGTAAGCTGTGGGAAACGTCGCTCTCTACACCCGTAAGAATCATTATTGTCACTAAACCCGCATGGGTCGGTCAACACTGCATGTCAGTGCCGAAAGAGATGCTGGAAGAGAAGTGATGCAGATGCTGAGGGGAAAAATACGACAGAAAGATGTTTACATTCAATAAGACTGGATACATCAGTACTGTGCTGCCACCCGCGTCAGGAAACACTCCTTCTGTTTCCTGACAAACCTAACCTAACCTAACCTAACCTAACCAAACCTAACCTAACCTAACCTAACCTAACCTAACCTAACCAACCTACTAACCTAACCTACCAAACCTAACCTAACTAACCTAATCTAACCTAACCAACCAACCTAACCTAACCTAACCTAACCAAACCTAACCTAATCTAACCTAACCTAACCTAACCAAACCTAACCTAACCTAACCTAACCTAACCTAACCTAAACCTAACCTAACCAACCTAACCTAACCTAATCAACTAACCAACCTAACCTAACCTAACTAACCACGTAACCTAACCTAACTAACCTAACCTAACCTAACCAAACCTAACCTAACCTAACCTAACCTAATCAATCAAACTAACCTAACCTAACCTAACCATACCAACCAACCAAAAATAACCTAACCTACCTAACCTAACCAAAAATAACCTAACCTACTCTAACCTAACCAAAAATAACCTAACCTAACCTAACCAAAAATAACCTAACCTAACCTAACCTAACCTAACCTAACCTAACCTAACCTAACCTAACCTAACCTAACCTAACATATACAATATGACAGACAGTGGGAACAAAAGCTAAGCTTCTCTGTCATATTCCATCATTCAGAATGGGGCTTATCGATTGAAATCTGTCAGTCTGGCACAATAGACTTCAGTAGCGCCGTGAGGATATCGTCAATTATTCCACTGATGGGTCATTACGCGTCGTTCCGGCAGAGCTGAAGTTATTATCACTTGGGATATTTCGTCATATCTCAGGATAACCTTCCCAATGCACAAGAGAAATAGAATTTTTATGGAGATATCTCTACCATTCCAGAGCAGGAATAACAGAAATTATACATAGGAGATAGAGGAAAGAGAGAGAGAGAGAGAGAGAGAGAGAAGAGGAAGGGAAGAAGAATATGGATGTCTTAATATATAGTAATGTATATGCGTAGTTAAGATTTAACTACACATATACATTAGTAAACAACAATGTAATAATTATAATGGCGAGAAAAACGACGAAGGGGGGGGGGATGGAGGGGGAAGAATGGAGGGGGAAGAATGGAGGGGGAAGAATGGAGGGGGAAAGAATGGAGGGAAAGAATGGAGGGGGGAAGGATAGAGGA
>NC_069413.1:57490163-57507663 GCF_026875155.1 Cherax quadricarinatus
CTAATAACCTAAGTTGAAGTATCATTACTTACCCCACCATCGATTGCAATACCAGCACTAATACCACTACTAGTGTATGCCCTAGTGCCAATAACGACGCCAGGTACAATTCTAGCATCAGTGACGACACCAAAACGAGTTATGCTATAATAACCAGCACTAATAGCAGCACCCTACCTCTGAGGAGTCTTGCTGCTAACAAATGGTGACTGTGATAGCAGCCAATTGGTGGTGGTGAGGCGGGATATTGGCCAATACCTCCACTGTTTTCTTTGCCACATAAAAGGTTTCTTGGTGGCCCACGTTGTAAACATTGAGCCTCTGACACAACACACTAAAGTCCTCGACAATAACAACCTGCTGAGACAAATTAGCAGCCATTTTTAAACTAGTTTTTTTAATACTTAATTCCACGAAGCCGAGACATTTTTGCTCTTTATAAAAAATTTTAAGGAATAATCACGCAATAGAAAATTAAAGAGTTCATCGTTCTGGGAGAGTGGAATTTTTTTTTACAAGGAAATCACTCTCATGTATGTCTCATATTATTAATGTTATACAATACTCACAAGTCGTTGAATAAAACTCACGTGTAACACATCTTTACTGCAGAAATCTTCACCTGCACAGAAGGTTTCTTCAGTCGCTTACAGAGCTTGAGCTTGAGATGAGCAGTCCCTCAGCCATGATAAGTGGTCATTGTCCTGTTTAATGGTTTGAAACTAATGATAAATGTAAACAAAATGGACAAGGAGAGACCGTAAACGACTTCAAAAACTGTATGTGTGGTCAGGTCACTGGGGAACTCTAACTGAACAGAGACAGCGATGAGAGGAAATCACACGGAACAGCGTTTGAAGGAAGTCACAGCAAGCAACGTGTTAGGAGAATGACCTGGGATTCAGCAGTAATCCTGTATAATACAACATTCAGCGCTGTGAAATATTACACAAAGCACAATATAATAGATATAACAACATAATATAATCGATTAAACGCAATAAATCAACACAATAAAATCGAACATTCAGCACAACATAATCCGCATAACGTTACATTTAACACAATATAATCGATACAACGCCAGGTTAAGCACGACATAATCGATAAAATGTAACATTTAAAACTAAACAGCATCACATTCAGCCCTAAGCAGAGTTCAACACCCCAGTTATGCTTGTTGAAAGCCCATCCCCCCAGTTAAGGCTCTTAACTCGTTCAATTAGTGTACTCAAGCAGGCAAACTTCTGCACACCAATTTCAACTTTGCTCGCTGGATGCTTCAAGGAGAGAGAGAAAAAATGTAATGAGAATAAATGAAGAAATTCTTTACAGTTGAAACAGAGATATTAACTCTCGAAAGTATTTGTTTTATTAGCTTTCAGAAGAATTTAATATTCGCGTTTCATATGGGACTCTGAACCTCGATTGGGATTGGATTGTAATATATATTTATTTATTTATTTTGAGATTTATTGTACTGTTGTGGTACCTTAATATTTCGTTTTGGTCTAATATTTATTATTGTTGTTGCTGTTGTTGTTATTATTTTCATTGATTATTCTTATTATTTATATTTTTATTATTTCTATATTATTATTATTATTATTATTATTATTATTATTATTATTATTATTATTATTGTTATTAAGATAATTTACTTTATGAAAAAGTCTTTTTCCCCCACTAGTAAACAAGCAGCCTCTCTCTTTCTTACTTTTTTTCCCCCTCTCTGTCTCTCTCTCTGTCTCTCTTTGTCTCTCTCTGTCTCTCTATCTTGTCTAATTTTACAAGCCAGACGCCAATTATCTTGCCTGTTTTATTATTTGTTTCAGGTCTTGTTTCCTTTTCCAAGTTATTTTTTACTTATTCTTTCTCCTCTTGAGTATAGAGAGAGCGAGAGAGAGAGGAGAGAGAGAGAGAGAGAGAGAGAGAGAGAGAGAGAGAGAGAGAGAGAGAGAGAGAGAGAGAGAGAGAGAGAGAGAGAGATGAAGAAGAGAGAGAGAGAGGAGAGAGAGAAAGAGAGAGGAGAGAATGCTCATCCAACTTGCTGGAACTAGACATCATGGTGAGTTTAACTCCTCATAAATTTCAAGGCCTGTGTCTGTTGCTTTTTTAAGATCTCCCACTCTCATATCCCCCTTGCAGGAGCCAGCGGCTTGCATTCTCTAACACATAGAAGCCCTGGTCATGCTGAGCATTTCTGCAACCAGTTAAATCTTGTTGACGCCAGCGGCTGCAGCTTCTGCAATTGCACCTTCGCGATGACAAACACCTGTGCTAACAGCACCATGTAAGATGTACACCTGAGAACCACGGATGTGTCTCATACAGCACACAGTAACTTGTCATATGAAATTCATGGGATAGGTAAACCTTAGAGCTTATAAAAGGTGAGGACTGCGATGCGGACTCAGTTGATGTGCATGGTCAACAACCATCTCTATCAAGACAACTACAGAATGAATGCAGCATGTGAATGTGCTTGTTCACTGGTCACCTTGTCTAGAAACAACATAAGCAAAAAAATAATGGTAAACGCGATCTAAGTGCTATAGAGCACCAGAGCGTAGTCTTTGTTCCTAGTAGCTACAAACATAAGACAACATAAGAATAATAAGTAGAATGTGTTGGTCGGGTCACCGTCTGAAAAAAAAAAATAAAACCAAAACCCAAAAGGGGTTTTAGAAAACCAACGGGTAAAAACTTTTCGTGATGGGGGGTCGGGGTCGACCACCTGACTACGATACTACTGATTTTAGGCTCATTATTAGTATTATTATTATATCAATATTGTGGTGCCCATAATTACACACACGTGGTGGTCTTCAAAGACCCATAATTACACCCAACTTGGTCGACGCTCTCAGTAACATAAATATCTTCTGATTAAACTAGTTTCAAAACTGGTGGACGCAAAAAATAAATAGTTTTCAACTGACTGGTAAATGTGACGCTGCTAAATCCGCAGCCGTGGCAAAATTTGGGAAATAAAGAGCAGAGGAAGAAAACTATTTACCGTGCCGTCACCCCTTGCCCTCACTCCTGGCATCCCTGGGTCCCCCCGCCACCCTGGCGTTCCCGCCCCTTCGTTGGGGTTTCTACGTCCCTTGGGTCCTTCCACACCTTTGCATTCCACCCACCCTGATGTTCTCCGCACCTTTGTCATTTTCCACCTCCCGGGCGTCTTTCCCTCACGCTTTTCTGGGGGTTTTTATCCCCAAAAAGTTACCAATTTTTGAAAATGCCAAAAAAATTTTTGCTACTTTTCTATCCAGCAATTTACATGCCTTAGAATCCTTTTACTGTCTACTCATCTTCTAAAATTTACACACCCACCACACCACACACACACACACTTAATAAATATATTTAAAAAAAATATATAAATATAAAAATTTAATATATATAATATATATTTTATATATATTGTATATGTATATGCAATAAGATCACAGTAAACAGGTATTTTAGAATATCAAAACAACCCAATCTGAAAAAAAGAGAAAATTTTCCAGTCTTTCGTGCTACTCACATTATCAAGGAACAGATAATGGAGTAACCGAAGGTTGGAAAATTTTTCTTTTTCTTTCAGGTGGTTGTTTTTTTCTATATATATATATATATATTATATAATTTAAAATATATATATATAATAAATTTTTAAATTTTATAATATTTTATATATATTATTTTAAAAATTTTATATATATATTTATATAAATAATATATATATTAATTATATATTATTTATTATATATTATATATATATAGCAAAATAACCACTGCCAAGAATATGGGAAATTCCAACGCTTTCGTGACTTCTCCATTTTGTAAAGTGAGGAGTCACGAAACCCGGGTTTGGAATTTTCCCTTTTTTTCACAGGGTTGTCTTGCATATTTAACACCTTTTTATTTTTGACTTTTTTAATATATATATTTAATATATTTTAAAAAAATATATATATAAAATAATTATTAATAAAATATATATATATATAAAAAACACAAGAAAACTGTCCACAGTAATCCAAACTGCACAAGCGTCCTACACCCCTTTTTTTTAAAGTTTCCAACTTTAACAATAAATGAAGATTGATACTTTAAACTTTTCCGGGCAGTAAAGTGATTCGCTTTTACTAAGTCTTTACCACTAAGTTTCCTTGGGAACGTGTGCTCAAGGGGCTGACAAGGGACTTTAAGAACACTTATTTAAATGAGTAGACGATGTACACTTGGGGACTCACAAGTTTATAAGAGCACCTTGTGTTGGTTTGGTTAGGTTAGGTTGGTTAGGTTAGGTTAGGTTAGTAAGTTAGGTTAGGTTAGGTTGGTTAGGTTAGGTTAGGTTAGGTTAGGTAAGGTTAGGTTAGGTTAGGTTAGGTTAGGTTAGGTTAGGTTAGGTTAGGTTAGGTTAGGTTAGCTAAGGTTAGGTTAGGTTAGGTAAGGTTAGGTTAGGTTAGGTTAGGTTAGGTTAGGTTAGGTAAGGTTAGGTTAGGTTAGGTTAGGTTAGGTTAGGTTAGGTTAATGTTAGGTTAGGTTAGGTTAGGTTAGGTTAGGTTAGGTTAGGTTAGGTTAGGAAGGTTTGGTTAGTTAGGGTTTGGTTAGGTTAGGTTTGGTTTTGGTAGGTTAGGTTAGGTAAGGTTGGTTAGGTTGGGTTAGGTTAGGTTAGGTTTTTGGTTAGGTTAGGTTTTGGTTAGGTTAGGTTAGGTTAGTAAGGTTAGGTTAGGTTAGGTTAGGTTAGGTTAGGTTAGGTTAGGTTAGGTAAGGTTTAGGTTTGGGTTTGGTTAGGTTAGGTTAGGTTAGGTTAGGTTTAGGTTAGGTAGGTTGGTTAGGGTTTGGTTAGGTTTTGGGTTAGGTTAGGTTAGGTTAGGTAAGGTTAGGTTAGGTTAAGGTATAGGTTAGGTTAGGTTAGGTTAGGGTTTGGTTAGGTTTAAGGTTAGGTTAGGTTAGGTTTGGTTAGGCTAGGTTAGGTTAGGTATGGTTAGGTTAGGTTTAGGTTAGGTTAGGTTTTGGTTTAGGTTAGGTTGGTAAGGTTAGGTTAGGTTAGGTTAGGTTTTTTTTTAGGTTAGGTTGGTAAGGTTAGGTTAGGTTAGGTTTAGGTTAGTTAGGGTTTGGTTTTAGGTTTTTAAAGGTTAGGTTTAGGTTAGGTTAGGTTAGGTTAGGTGGTTAGGTTAGGTTAGGTATTAGGTTAGGTTAGGTTAGGTTAGGTTAGGTTAGGTTAGGTTAGGTTAGGTTATTTTAGGTTAGGTAGGTTTAGGTTAGGGTTAGGTTAGGTTAGGTTGTTAGGTTAGGTTAGGTTAGGGTTTAGTTAGGTTAGGTTAGGTTAGGTTTAGGTTAGGTTAGGTTAGGTTAGGTTAGGTAAGGTTAGGTTAGGTTAGGTTTATTTTAGGTTAGGTTAGGTTAGGTTGGTTAGGTTAGGTTAGTTAGGTTAGGTTAAGGTTAGGTTGGTTAGGTTAGTTAGGTTAGGTTAGGTTTAGGTAGGTTAGGTAGGTTAGTTAGGTTGGGTTTGGTGGGTTTTAGGTTAGGTTAGGTTAAGGTTAGGTTAGGTTTAGGTTAGGTTAGGTTGGTTTGGTTAGGTTAGGTTAGGTTAGGTTAAGGTTAGGTTTAGGTTAGGTTAGGTTAGGCTTAGGTTAGGTTAAGGTTAGGTTAGGTTAGGTTTATTAGGTTAGGTTAAGGTTAGGTTAGGTAAGGTTAGGTTAGGTTAGGTTAGGTTAGGTTAGGTTAGGTTAGGTAAGGTTAGGTTAGGTTAGGTTAGGTTAGGTTAGGTTAGGTTAGGTAACTTATGGTTAGGTTAGGTTAGGTTAGGTTTAGGTTAGGTTAGGTTAGGTTAGGTTAGGTTAGGTTAGGTTAGGTTAGTTAGGTTAGGTTATTTTAGGTAGTAAGGTTAGGTTAGGTTAGGTTAGTTAGGTTAGGTTAGGTTAGGTTAGGTACGTTAGGTTAGGTTAAGGTTAGGTTAGGTTAGGTTAGGTTAGGTTAAGGTTAGGTTAGGTTAGGTATCGGTTAGGTTAGGTTAGGTTAAGTAAGCACCATAGAGAACATCTTCAGCAAGCGGTAGATGAGAGCATCACATGGACCACCAGTAATTCAGGAAAACTTCATATACATTTTCATATGTATAGAACTGTCACATTAAGTATTATTATTATTATTATTATTATTATTATTATTATTATTATTATTATTATTATTATTATTATTATTACTATTGTTATTATTATTATTATTTGTTTATTTCTTTGCCACACTGGGTGTCCCCACCAAGTTAGAGTGAGACAGTAGAGGAAATGCATTCACCATCATTCATTCAGTAGCTACCATGCTGAAGCGTGCAGACATACAATTCAAATGAACCTTCGAACTGCAGTATTGTCACCTCTCCTTTACTGTCCAGGCACTTCCCCTTCCACCTCCAGGACTAAAGTCCGGCTAATCGATATTCCTGAATCCCTTCACAAATGTCATCTACACCTACACCTAAATATCACTTGCCTTGACGTTCACACATGTCTACTGCATGCTCAAGCCTCTACCATTTAAAATCTCCTTCAAACTCTTCCTTCAACCTTTCCTGGACGAAAATCAGCCATCTTTCGTTCCTTCCACCCCAGAGCTATACTCCCTCTTCGTCATCCTCTTCTGCTCCATCCTCTGTTTATACAAAGATTCAAACTTTGACTCACGAAATCGTAACGACACGATTGAAAACAAACCATACCACGGGTGGGGTTAGAACCAATGACTCTCTGATCACCGGTTCTAACCCCACCCGTGGAATGGTTTATTCAAACATAGATATGACAGAGCCCCGAAGATCAGGGAGTACGCCATTGAACACCAGTGTAATAAGAGTACAATGGTGGGCTTAATAAACGAGACACATGAGCAAGACCTGGATATCTTTCGTTTGAAGACGTTTCGCCAACTAGTGATTTTATCAATTTATCCAGAGAATAAATACGGAAGACACTGGAAGGTTGAGGTAATCAGTCCCTCAGCCTGTAGTGGGGCTAATTAACCAAGGTTCAGAAAAGCCGCGTTGCAGAGCGAGTTCAAACCCCAGTTTGTCTCGCTCTGTGACAGCTTCTTTCAAACCACGGCTTTAAAGCTCACAGAAAGCTACACATTGGTCCAGTGTATAGTCGTGTAAAGCAGAGTAAAAAAGAGTAACAAATACAGTGGCTGGAAACGAAAATCTAAAGACGTTCGATCCTCTTGGACCATTGTTCAAGTCCCATCTGAGCGAGAAAAAAGCTAATGAATCTTTAGGTTTTAATCTCATTCCTTCCCATCGAAACACAATAGATGAAGTCACATGATGTTAGAAGTAATGTCTCAGTCATAGAGTGTCAGGCTAATTGGAAAAGTTAGGAAAGTATGTAGCGTGCGAGAGCAGGAACTTTACATCAGTTTAGAAAAGTCATCGTTAGCTATGAAGAGCAGTGGAGAGACTGGACTGTTAGAAAGAGGTTACGAAAGCTTGCCATTGTACCAATTTACGGTAAGAGTAATACAAAATATGAGTAATGAAATCCTCACCTGGATCTGTGATCCAAGTTCTGGACGCGTCTGTCGATCTCTCTCTACTCCTTTCTGTCTCTCTCTGTAGCAGCTCGTCTAGACATCGCTTTGTTACTCTCCAAACTTTCCTTCCCTGAACATTCTGAAGATGAGTCACAAACTATGGTGAAGAAATTTCTGAGAAGTGTCAAAGTGGAAATTGTAGTCTGGAGAGAATGAGTGTAGGAGACTTACAGGGGCTTAAGAAAGACGATAATTATGTTAAGGGAGAGACTGGTGCCGTCGTAGAGGTGAAGGTGGAAGAGGACGGTGCTGTACTGAGGGGAGCAGTCAACTGGTTAAGTGAGGGACATATGCTGTACGGGTGACCCGTAATGTGAAGAGGGGCGTGCGTACTGGGGAACTGTGCAACTGTGATGAGGGCTGTGCTGTACTAGGGCATGTAACTGTATGAACCTATGCTCTTCTGGTGACTCTGGTGTATGGGACTGTGCTGTCTTCCTCGTAGTCGCAACCTATTCCTGTGCCTACTTCTGATGGATGCAACTTGGTGATGAGGACTGTTCTGTCTGGGGGAAGTGCAAACTGGTTGAGACTTGCTAGACAGGTGGAAGGTAACTGGTGAGAGGACTTGCAGACTGGGGGAAGGTAATGTGTAGGGGGAACTGGTGCGTACTGAGGGAAGGTGAACTGGTGATGAGGGACACGGTGCTGTACTGGGGGAAGGTGGAACTGGTGATGAGGGGACTGGTGCTGTACTGGGTGACGGTGAACTGGTGATGAGGGGACTGGTGCTGTACTGAGGGGAAGGTGAACTGGTGATGAGGGGACTAGTGCTGTACTGGGTGACGGTGAACTGGTGATGAGGGGACTGGTGCTGTACTGTCGGGAAGGTGAACTGGTGATGAGGGATCTTGGTGCTGTACTGGGTGACGGTGAACTGGTGATGAGGGGACTGGTGCTGTATTCCGCGAAGGTGAACCGGTGATGAGGGATCTGGTGCTGTGGTGCTGTACTGGGGGATGGTGAACTGGTGATGAGGGGACTGGTGCTGTACTGGGGGAAGGTGAACTGGTGATGAGGGGACTGGTGCTGTACTGAGGGGAAGGTGAACTGGTGATGAGGGACTGGTGCTGTACTGGGGGAAGGTGAACTGGTGATGAGGGGGCTGGTGCTGTACTGAGGGGAAGGTGAACTGGTGATGAGGGAACTGGTGCTGTACTGGGGGAAGGTGAACTGGTGATGAGGGGACTGGTGCTGTACTGGGGGAGGTGAACTGGTGATGAGGGGACTGGTGCTGTACTGGGGGACGGTTAACTGGTGATGAGGGGGCTGGTGCTGTACTGGGCGAAGGTGAAACTGGTGATGAGGGATCTGGTGCTGTGGTGCTGTACTGGGGGACGGTGAACTGGTGATGAGGGGACTGATGCTGTACTGGGGGGAGGTGAACTGGTAATGAGGTGACTGATGCTGTACCGGGGGAAGGTGAACTGGTAATGAGGGAACTGGTGCTGTACTGGGGGTAGGTGAACTGGTGATGAGGGAACTGGTGCTGTACTGGGGGTAGATGAACTGGTGATGAGGGATCTGATGCTGTGGTGCTGTACTGGGGGTAGGTGAACTGGTAATGAGGGGACTGGTGCTGTACTGAGGGAAGGTGAACTGGTAATGAGGGGACTGGTGCTGTACTGAGGGAGGTGAACTGGATGAGGGACTGATGCTGGCTGAGGGGTAGGTGAACTGGTAATGAGGGGACTGGTGCTGTACTGAGGGAAGGTGAACTGGTAATGAGGGGACTGGTGCTGTACTGAGGGAAGGTGAACTGGCGATGAGGGATCTGATGCTGTACTGGTGGACGGTGAACTGGGAGAAGCTAAACCCGGACCGGGAGCTTATATGACCAAACAAACAGAATTCTGGTAGTTAAAGTGCAGAAATATATTTCACTGTTATGTGAAATATATTCGAGTGATATTTAACTCACATTCAGTTTATTCAATAAATTATTTTTAAAGTATATTTTCAGTTAATTTAACGGCTGAGTTATTTTTTTCTATATCTCTTTGATAATAAGAATAACCTTCATTCACCGTTGATGGTGTAGATAAACATTTCTCTAAATTATTCAACAGAGTTATTTATTAAATAATTAATATGTAACTAAAAGGCCGAGCATTGCCATGCGATCATGGTTCTGGGAAGACGTTTATAATAATGGTTCTGATAATGGGAGTATGTTACAGTGGCTCTGGGAATAGGAGCATGGGACCATGGTTCAAGGAATAGGATTAGTGGAATGGAACACAGGGCCCAAAACGAAGAATCTAACAATGGGTGAAGGCGATTAATTCAGATTCAGACAGGATTTGGGAAGGTTCTGGTTTAGCAGTGGAGTTGTAGATGAGTGGACCAATCTGCTAAGTAGAATATCTGAAGAAAACTTATGTAAGTTTATAAAATAGGGTGGACAAAATAGGGTGGACAAAGTAGGGTGACAGTATGGTGTTGGTGAAACCCTGGCATGGAAATACTCGACCTTAGGCTTTAAAAATGAGCCTAGGAGTGTAGTGGGAAAATGGTACGTCTGAAATGAGCTTAGAGCCCTGTGAATGACTGAAAGTCGTAAAAGCTCTTACCAAGTGAGTCAGATGAAAAAACCTCTCAATTCATGATCGAAAATGGGTCCAAGGCTAAGTCAACGCATCAGACATGGCAGGCGAGAATGAGCTCGTGTACTGCTCTACAGAAAAATACTGAAAAGGTGGAATAATTATAATAATAATTAATGAATGTTCGGCGAGTGTAGGGAATCATTCATCAAACGACAACACTAGCGAAGCCACAGTCATCAAACAACAACATTAACGAGCCCACAATCATCAAACAACAACACTAGCGAGGCCACAGTCATTCAAACAACAACATTAACGAGGCCCAAAATCATCAAAACAACAACACTAGCGAAGCCACAGTCATCAAACAACAACATTAACGAGGCCACCGTCATCAAACAACAACACTAGCGAGGCCACAGTCATCAAACAACAAACACTAGCGAGGAAACTCATCAAACAACAACTAGCGAGGCCACAGTCATCAAACAACAACACTAGCGAGGCCCACAGTCATCAAACAACAACACTAGCGAGGCCACAGTCATCAAACAACAACACTAGCGAGGCCACAGTCATCAAACAACAACACTAGCGAGGCCACAGTCATCAAACAACAACACTAGCAGGCCACAGTCATCAAACAGAACACTAGCGAGGCCACAGTCATCAAACAACAACACTAGCGAGGCCACAGTCATCAAAAAAAAAACACTAGCAAGCCCACAGTCATCAAACACAACACTAGCGAAGCCACAGTCATCAAACAACAACCACTAGCGAGGCCACAGTCATCAAACAACAACATGCGGGCACAGTCATCAACAACAACATAGCAAGCCCACAGTCATCAAACAACAACAATAGCGGGAAGCCAAGTCACAAACAAAACACTAGCTAGGCCACAGTCATCAAACAACAACACTAACGAGGCCACAGTCATCAAACAACAACACTAGCGAGGCCACAGTCATCAAACAGCAACATTAGCGAGGCCACATCATCAAACAACAACATAGCGAGGCACAGTCATCAAGCAACAACACTAGCGAGGCCAAAGTCATCAAACAACAACACTAGCGGGGCCCAAACAGTCATCAAAAACAACAACACTAACGAGGCCACAGTCATCAAACAACAACACTAACGAGGCCACAATCATCAAACAACAACACTAACGAGGCCACAGTCATCAAACAACAACACTAGCGGGCCACAGTCATAAAACAACAACACTAGCGGAGGCCAAGTCATCAAACAACAACACTAGCGGGGCCACAGTCATCAAAACAACAACACTAACGGGGCCCAAGTCATCAAACAACAACACTAGCGAGGCCACAGTCATCAAACAACAACACTAGCGAGGCCACAGTCATCAAACAACAACACTAAGCGAGCCACACCATCAAAGCAACAACACTAGCGAGGCCACATCATCAAACAACAACACTAGCGAGGCCACAGTCATCAAACAACAACACTAGCAGGCCCAATCATCAAACACAACACTAACGAGGCCACAGTCATCAAACAACAACACTAACGGGGCCCACAGCATCAAACAACAACACTAAAGGGGGCCACAATCACAAACAACAACACTAGCGAGGCCACCTCAGTCATCAAACAACAACACTAGCAAAGGCCACAGTCATCATCAAACACACACTAGCGAGGCCACAGTCATCAAACAACAACACTAGCGAGGCCACAGTCATCAAACAACAACACTAGGGGAGGCCACAGTCATCAAACAACAACCACAGCGAGGCCCAACAGTCATAAAACAACAACACTAACGAATCCACAATCATCAAACAACAACACTAACGAGGCCACAGTCATCAAAAAAACAACACTAGCGAGGCCACAGTCATCAAACAACAAACATAGCGAGGCCACAGTCATCAAACAACAACACTAGCGAGGCCACAGTCATCAAACAACAACACTAACGAGGCCAGTCATCAACAACAAACTAGCGGGCCTAAGTCATAAAAAACCTACGAGGCCACAGTCATCAAACAACACTGCGAGTACAGTCATCAAACAAAACCTAGCGAGGCCACAATCATCAAACAACAACACTAGCGAGGCCACAGTCATCAAAAACAAAAACTAGCGAGGCCCCCAGTCATCAAACAACAACACTACGAGGCCACAGCCCTCAAACAAAAAACCACTAGCGGGGCCCACAATCATCAAACAACAACCTAACAAGGCCACAGTCATCAAACAAAACACTAGCGAGGCCACAGTCATCAAACAAAAACACTAACGAGGCCTCAGTCTCAAACAACACACTAGCGAGGCACAGTCATCAAACAAAAACCACTAGCGAGGCCACAGTCATCAAACAACAACACTAACGAGGCACAATCATCAAACAACAACACAACGAGGCCACAGTCATCAAAACAACAACCCCTAGCGAGGCGACAGTCATCAAACAACAACACTAGCGGGGCCCACAGTCATCAAACAACAACACTAGCGAGGCACAGTCATCAAACAACAACACTAACGAGGCCACAGCCCACCCAAACAACACACAGCAAAGCACAGTCATAAACAACAACATTAACGAGGCCACAGTCATCAAACAACAACACTAGCGAGGCCACAGTCATCAAAAAACAACACTAGCGAGGCCCACAGTCTTTCAAACAACAACACTAGCGGGGCCACAGTCATCAAACAACAACACTAGCGAGGGCCACAGTCATAACAACAACACTAGCGAGGCCACAGTAATCAAACAGAACCTAGGGGAGGCCAACGTCATCAAACAAAACACGACGAGGCCACAGTCATAAAACAACACCAATGCGAGGGCAACAGTCATCAAACAACAACACTAACGAGGCCCAACATCAAAAAAACTACACTAGCGAGGCCACAGTCATCAAACAACAACACTAGCGAGGCCACAGTCATCAAAAAACAAAACTAGCGAGGCCACAGTCATCAAACAACACCACGAGCGAGGCCACAGTCATAAAAACAACAAAACTAGCGAGGCCACAGTCATCCAAAAAACAAACTAGCGAGGCCAAAGTCATCAAACAACAACACTAGCGAGACCACAGTCTTTCCAAAACAACCCCTAGCGAGGCACAGTCATCAAACAACACTAACGAGGCCAAAGTCATCAAACAACAACACTAAAACGAGGCCACAGTCATCAACAACAACACTACAACCCCACAGTCATCAAACAACAACACTAGCGAAGCCACAGTCATCAAACAACAACACTAGCTAGGCCACAGTCATCAAACAACAACACTAGCGAGGCCACAGTCATCAAACAACAACACTAGCAAGCCCACAGTCATCAAACAACAACCCTAGCGAAGCCACATTTCATCAAACAACAACACTAGCAGGCCACAGTCATCAAACAACAACACAACGAGGCCACAGTCATCAAACAACAACCTAAAGAGGCCACAATCATCAAACAACAACACTAGCGAGGCCAAAAGTCATCAAACAACAACACAGCGAGGCCACAGTCATCAAACAACAACACTAGCGAGGCCACAGTATCAAAACAGCAACATTATCGGGGGCACAGTCATCAAACAACAACACTAGGAGGCCACAGTCATCAAACAACAACAACTAGCGAGGCCACAGTCATCAAAAAACACCACTAGCGAGGCCACAGTCATCAAACAACAACACTAACGAGGCCAAAATCAAAAAACAACAACACTTAGCGAGGCCACAGTAAATCAACACAACACTAGCGAGGCCACAGTCATCAAACAACAACACTAGCGAGGCCACAGTCATCAAACAACAACACTAGCGGGGCCACAGTCATCAAACAACAACACTAACGAGGCCACAGTCATCAAACAACAACACTAGCGAGGCCACAGTCATCAAACAACAACACTAGCGAGGCCACAGTCATCAAACAACAACACTAGCGAGGCCACAACATCAACAAAAACACAAACGAGGCCACGTCATCAAACAACAACACTACAAGCCCCAGTCTCAAACAACAACACTAGCGAAGCCACAGTCATCAAACAACAACACTAGCGAGGCCACAGTCATCAAACAACAACACTAACGAGGCCACAGTCATCAAACAACAACACTAAGAGGCCACAATCACCCAAACAAACAAACTAGCGAGGCCACAGTCATCAAACAGCAACACTAGCGAGGCCACAGTCTCAAACAACAAACACTAGCGAGGCCACAGTCATCTCAACAACACTAGCGAGGCCCACAGTCATCAAACAACACCACTAGCGAGGCCACATCCATCGAACAAAACACTAACGAGGCCACAATCATCAAACAAAAACACTAACGAGGCCACAGTCATCAAACAACACACTAGCGAGGCCACGTCATCAAACAAAAAACACTAGCGAGGCCACAGTCATCAAACAACAACACTAGCGAGGCCCCCAGCCCACAAACATCACACTAACGGGGCCCAAAGTCATCAAACAACAACACTAGCGAGGCCACAGTCATCAAAACAACAACACTAGCGATGGCCACAGTCATCAAACAAAAAACATGCGAGGCCTAAGTCATCAACCAACAACACTAGCGAGGCCACAGTCATCAAACAACAACACTAACGAGGCCACAGTCATCAAACAACAACACTAGCGAGGCCACAGTCATCAAACAACAACACTAGCGAGGCCACAGTCATCAAACAACAACACTAGCGAGGCCACAGTCATCAAACATCAACACTAACGAGGCCAAAGTCATCAAACAACAACACAGCGGGGGCCACAGTCATCAAACAACAACACTAGCGAGGCCACAGTCATCAAACAACAACACTAGCGAGGCCTAAGTCATCAACCAACAACACTAGCGAGGCCACAGTCATCAAACAACAACACTAGAGAGGTTACAGTCATCAAACAACAACACTAGCGAGGCCACAATCATCAAACAACAACACTAACGAGGCCACAGTCATCAAACAACAACACTAGCGAGGCCACAGTCATCAAACAACAACACTAGCGAGGCCACAGTCATCAAACAACAACACTAGCGAGGCCACAGTCATCAAAAAAACACACTAGCGGGGCCACAGTCATCAAACAACACCACTAGCGAGGCCACAGTCATAAAACCCAACAACACTAACGAGGCCACAATCATCAAACAACAACATTAACGAGGCCCAGTCATCAAACAAAAACCCATAGCGAGACAACAGTCATCAAACAACAACACTAGCGAGGCCACAGTCATCAAACAACAACACTAACGAGCCACAGTCATCAAAACAACCCCACTAGCGAGACAACAGTCATCAAACAACAACACTAGCGAGGCCACAGTCATCAAACAACAACACTAGCGAGGCCACAGTCATCAAACAACACCACTAGCGAGGCCACAGTCATAAAAACAACACCATAGCGAGGCCACAGTCATAAAACAACAACACTAACGAGGCACAATCATCAAACAACAACACTAACGAGGCCACAGTCATCAAAACAACAACACTAGCGAGGCCACAGTCATCAAACAACAACACTAGCGAGACAACAGTCATCAAACAACAACACTAGCGAGGCCACAGTCATCAAACAACAACACTAACGAGGCCACAGTCATCAACAACAACACTAGCGAGGCCACAGTCATCAACAACAAACACTAGCGAGGCCACAGTCATCAAACTACAACACTAGCGAGGCCACAGTCATCAAACAACAACACTAGCGAGGCCACAATCATCAAACAACAACACTAACGAGGCCACAGTCATCAAACAACAATACTAGCGAGGCCACAGTCATCAAACAACAACACTAGCGAGGTCACAGTCATCAAACAACAACACTAGCGAGCCACAATCATAAAAACAACAACACTAACGAGGCCACAGTCATCAAACAACAACACTAGCGAGGCCACAGTCATCAAACAACAACACTAGCGAGGCCACAGTCATCAAACAACAACACTAACGAGGCCACAGTCATCAAACAACAACACTAGCGAGGCCACAGTCATCAAACAACAACACTAACGAGGCCACAGTCATCAAACAACAACACTAGCAAGCCCACAGTCATCAAACAACAACACTAGCGAAGCCACAGTCATCAAACAACAACACTAGCGAGGCCACAGTCATCAAACAACAACATTAACGAGGCCACAGTCATCAAACAACAACACTAAAGAGGCCACAATCATCAAACAACAACACTAGGGAGGCCACAGTCAAACAACAACACTAGCGAGGCCACAGTCATCAAACAACAACACTAGCGAGGCCACAGTCATCAAACAACAACACTAGCGAGGCCACAGTCATCAAACAACACCTAGCGAGGCCACAGTCATCAAACAACACCACTAGCGAGGCCACAGTCATCAAACAACAACACTAACGAGGCCACAATCATCAAACAACAACACTAACGAGGCCACAGTCATCAAACAACAACACTAGCGAGGCCACAGTCATCAAACAACAACACTACGAGGCCCAAAAGTCATCAAACAACAACACTAGCGAGGCCACAGTCTTCAAACAAAAAACCCTAGCGAGGCACAGCCATCAAACAACAGCACTAGCGAGGCCACAGTCATCAAACAACAACACTAGCGAGGCCACAATCATCAAACAACAACACTAGCGAGGCCACAGTCATCAAACAACACCACTAGCGAGGCCACAGTCATCAAACAACAACACTAACGAGGCCACAATCATCAAACAACAACACTAAATAGGCCACAATCATCAAACAACAACACTAGCGAGGCCACAGTCATCAAACAACAACACTAGCGAGGCCACAGTCATCAAACAACAACACTAGCGAGGCCACAGTCATCAAACAAGAACACTAGCGAGGCCACAGTCATCAAACAACACTAGCGAGGCCACAGTCATCAAACAACACCACTAGCGAGGCCACAGTCATCAAACAACAACACTAACGAGGCCACAATCATCAAACAACAACACTAACGAGGCCACAGTCATCAAACAACAACACTAGCGAGGCCACAGTCATCAAACAACAACACTAGCGAGGCCACAGTCATCAAACAACAACACTAACGAGGCCATATTCATCAAACAACAAACATAGCGAGGCCACAGTCATAAAAAAACAACAACACTAACGAGGCCACAATCATCAAAAAACAAACATAACGGGGCCCACAGTCATCAAACAACAACACTAGCGAGGCCACAGTCATCAAAAAACAACACTAGCGGGGCCCACAGTCATCAAACAACAACACTAACGAGGCCACAGTCATCAAACAACAACACTAGCGAGGCCACAGTCATCAAACAACAACACTAGCGAGGCCACAATCATCAAACA
>NC_069413.1:57512663-57555494 GCF_026875155.1 Cherax quadricarinatus
CAACCTCTCTAGTCAGACTCGCTTGGAGTCCCGGAAACAGGCTTTATGACTGTTCACTCGAGTTAAAACCTCACAGAGCTGCCTCTGTGTGACTCGACCAATTGGGTTTATCTTGCCTGACAAAGGGTCGAGCTGACCCCTCACTCTGCGTCTCAGTTCAGCTCTAACAATGTAGCATTTTTTTTCTCCTCTGTCCCCTCAGCACGCTCTTGGTACATCTTTTGTGGTGAGATTTTGGATCACACGGAATGTTTCTTGCCTTTCCTCCCTCACCGCTTCTCTCCTCCCTTCCTTTGTTATTTCCTTCCTCCTTCCCTTCATTCTTTCTTCATTACGTCTGGATAGCATTGCTATCTTTCTTCCTTCATACCTTCCATTTTCTTTCCTTCTTCCTCTCTCTCCCCTGCGTCACCAACCAACACTTTACCCCTCTCGTTCCCTTCCTTTCACCTCTATTCCTTCCCTCACTCTCCTTTCTCCACTATACCTCCCTGAACTTTTCCTTCCCCCTCTCTTCCTTTCTCCTCCTCCTCCTCTTCACCATCCCTAACATATATACCCAGGCACTTCTCTCAGGTAGGAACGTAAAGATATACACAGCTAACACCATGCACTCACACTGGAAATAAGTCACTTTGACTTTTCTGGGTTATCCTGGTGGGTAATTTACACACATGTTACTATACACAATAACCACTGTAAAAATAAGTGAAATTCCAAGCGCTTTTGATACTATATATGTTATGTATGATCATTTTATAACAGTATTTATGTGTACCTGTACCTAAATAAACTTACTCAATAATCGCGTTTCAAGCCCATCAACACACGAGGTTCATCAAAGGCTTCACGTCACCTGTTCAACACCGGTCAAAAATACTTCTGTCCACCATCCCCGCACAAACATACACTCATCAGACCAACAGTTACTCTCCCTCGTACACACAGCCACACACACACACACACACACACACACACACACACACACACACACACACACACACACACACACACACACACACACACACACACACACACACACACATAAAAAAATGATCGAGTCCTATCTTTTAATTTTCATTTTTTTTTACTTTCCAGTTATTCCATCATCAATTAGCGTCAGGCAACAGTTGCAAAAATGTTCTTTGTTATGCTTTCAAAAAATACGCAATGTTAGGCTTCAGAAAAATACGCAGCCGTGCTTCATTGCATCAATAAATCGTTAGTTATTTTCTGGCGAAGAAGTCGTAGACTTGATAAATACACGAGAAACTTTTGTAAGGCGAAAATTGAATAAAGGCCAAAAAAAAAAAAAATATTAATTGATAAAAAAAGTGAATGAAATAGTTATCAAAATATATTTAATTAATCCCTTTTACTCCCGCGTCAACGAGTGGATTGCAAAAGGGATTTTCAACTGGGCTTCAATACAGGGCTTTGACAGAGGGGGTTCCAGCAGTGAGCTTCAACGATATGGCTTCAACACAAGTCTTCGAAATGAGGTCTAAATGTGAGGCTTAGAAAATGGGCTTCAGCAGAGGGACGTTAACTAGGGGGAAGTTTCTGAGTGGCTAAAACAATGAGGCTCCAACAAGGCAGCTTCAACAAAGGGAGCTTCAACAAAGGGAGCTTCAACAAAGGGAGCTTCAACAAAGGGAGCTTCAACAAAGGGAGCTTCAACAAAGGGAGCTTCAACAAAGGGAGCTTCAACAAAGGGAGCTTCAACAAAGGTAACTTCAATAAAAGGAGCTTCAACAAAGGGAGCTTCAACAAAGGTAACTTCAACAAAAGGAGCTTCAACAAAGGGAGCTTCAACAAAGGGAGCTTCAACAAAGGGAGCTTCAACAAAGGGAGCTTCAACAAAGGGAGCTTCAACAAAAGGAGCTTCAACAAAGGGAGCTTCAACAAAGGGAGCTTCAACAAAGGGAGCTTCAACAAAGGGAGCTTCAACAAAGGGAGCTTCAACAAAAGGAGCTTCAACAAAGGGAGCTTCAACAAAGGGAGCTTCAACAAAAGGAGCTTCAACAAAGGGAGCTTCAACAAAGGGAGCTTCAACAAAGGGAGCTTCAACAAAGGGAGCTTCAACAAAGGGAGCTTCAACAAAAGGAGCTTCAACAAAGGGAGCTTCAACAAAAGGAGCTTCAACAAAGGAAGCTTCAACAAAGGGAGCTTCAACAAAGGGAGCTTCAACAAAGGGAGCTTCAACAAAGGGAGCTTCAACAAAGGGAGCTTCAACAAAGGGAGCTTCAACAAAGGTAACTTCAACAAAAGGAGCTTCAACAAAGGGAGCTTCAACAAAGGCAGCTTCAACAAAGGGAGCTTCAACAAAGGGAAATTCCAGTGTAACCCACCACACTTAGTCGAGGAACAAAGCAATATAAATAATCACTATAATTATCATCTATCGACTTAAAATCTATCGGCAACACGAAGGTTATTAAAGATGCACGACGTCATCAGTACACCAACGATCTACGATAATTCAATTCCCTAATATAAATTAATGGTTGGTTAGCGGGGTTTCAAGCGTTTCAACTGCGCAACACATTTCCAAGACCAGACAAGACCTTAGAATCTCAGTGGTTCCCAAACTGGGGGTAAATTACCCCCTGGGGGTAATTTAACCATTTTTGGGGGGTAATGGAGGGGTGACAGAAAAAAAGTTATGAATTCTGAAAATCAAGAAAACAATGCGGTACCCGGTATGAGGATTATTGTTAACTTTGTCTTAGTATATAAAGTTGTAAAGTAAACCTATTATAAGTAAGTAATAAAGTTAAACCAAATAACAATAAACATCAAAAACTAATATACAGTATTAGAAAAGAAGAAATATATAGCTAAGTGTGTGGAAACCCAAAAGTATTTTGACAAGTATGCTTCAGGACAAAAGTCACTCAGTAGCCCAGATCGACCTGTCCAGTACGCGTCACTCACTTCCTGAGGCTGCCTCTATTTCACACTGTCACTTTATCTGTGAGCATCAGCCGAGGTAGACATAAGCTGGTATGTATGTGTACTGCCCTGTGCAGTATATAGTTAGTATTTACCCACTGTTCCTGTGAATTTGTAGCTATTATTAATTTTATATATAATGTATGTGTGGTTCTTACGTTTTCAGTGGTTTTGCTAGGATTAGCAGAGTATGCGAGGCTGTATACGTTCACGTTTAGCCTGCTGGACTTCCAGCAGGCATGCGTGAGCGTGTTTGATAGGAGTGAATGGAGACGAATGGTTTTTAATACTTGACGTGCTGTTGGAATGTGAGCAAAGTAACATTTATGAAGGGATTCAGGGAAACCGGCAGGCCGGACTTGAGTCCTGGAGATGGGAAGTACAGTGCCTGCACTCTGAAGGAGGGGTGTTAATGTTGCAGTTTAAAAACTGTAGTGTAAAGCACCCTTCTGGCAAGACAGTGATGGAGTGAATGATGGTGAAAGTTTTTCTTTTTCGGGCCACCCTGCCTTGGTGGGAATCGGCCAGTGTGATAAAAAAAAAAACATTTTGTGAAAGGGGTAACATGCTTTATGTGGCATGTTAAATTGGGTAACAAGCTGAAAAAGTTTGGGAACCACTGCCTTAGATCGAGTCACAGAACGAAGTGGACTCAGAACTCAAGGCAGATGAGTCAAAAAATCACAGGCCGGTGGTTTATTTACAGTCGTGTTATAGTGATTTCGCGAGTCATGAATATTTTAATCTCTAAAATAGGGATTAAAGTAAATTCTCAGTGTATATACACTGTGTATATACCTCTTAGTATATATACACTGAGATACATACGCTTTTCAGTGTATATACACTGAGAGACATACACCTCTCAGTGTATATACACTGAGAGACATACACCTCTCAGTGTATATACACTGAGAGACATACACCTCTCAGTGTATATACACTGAGAGACATACACCTCTCAGTGTATATACACTGAGAGACATACACCTCTCAGTGTATATACACCGAGAGACATACACCTCTCAGTGTATATACACTGAGAGACATACACCTCTCAGTGTATATACACTGAGAGACATACACCTCTCAGTGTATATACACTGAGAGACATACACCTCTCAGTGTATATACACTGAGAGACATACACCTCTCAGTGTATATACACTGAGAGACATACACCTCTCAGTGTATATACACAGAGAGACATACACCTCTCAGTGTATATACACTGACTGCTGGTTGTGTGTTTTTATTTACCGCTAATTGTTTTGACTAATTTATATAATGATAAACAAATACATTAAAGATTTATTTATATAAACGAATTTGAATATAAATTAGTTTATGAAACATTTGTTGTCTTCAGTGTTGAAATTTGTGGAAATAATTAGTTAAGTCTTTATAATTTCATCAGTTATATAATTTGTTTTATTAATGGAGGCAGCTCTCTCTCTCTCTCTCTCTCTCTCTCTCTCTCTCTCTCTCTCTCTCTCTCTCTCTCTCTCTCTCTCTCTCTCTCTCTCTCTCTCTCTCTCTCTCTCTCTCTCTCTCTCTCTCTCTTGTCATGTAGGAGGGTAATGATTGAATAGGATATAAGTGGGGAATATGGGAGTAAGGGATTATGTAGGCAGGGGAGAGGCTGGCGCGGTGTTAGGAGTGAGGTATGCGGAGGTAGGTAGGTAATGACAGGTCAGTGGTGACCACCACGACAATCTCATTAACTCTACACTACTCACTAACATATGCCTCGTCCATTCTACACTCATATATAAACATAATAAAATATAAGAAAAAAAAGGACAGGGACAGTGAATATTACTATTCTACTCAAACTCAGTTTATTATTAAGTCCTTGTACAATAATATATTTGGGAACAGGAGTACATCATTGGTTTAGATAAATGGGGTGGTACACATAAGCAGTGAGACAGGGAACACAATCAACTTGACGAAAATGAATATAACTTACAATATAGCACAGAGGACAGTTCACTACAGGAACTAAGCCACAGGTCCCAAGACCTACACAGCACGAGTAATGCGCCAAGCCAGTACTCTGCCCAATGCCTCCAACAGTCTCCTCCAGAGACTTCAGCAGCCTTCTCCCGAGCCCTGCACCCCAGCAGCAGCTCCGCTCGAAGTCTCAGCTCAGGAGCTCTGCACCCAGGCCAGAGCTTCGCAGGAATCTCATGATCATGCTCTTCCTTGGGCTTTTATGGTGGTCCAAGCACCCTCCACAACCACGTGTACGACCTGACGCCTGGATCTGACGCCAGTGACGAACAAAGGAGCTGATACATAAGCTGAAAAGGCGTGTCTCTGACACATTTGCCAAGGCAAGGTGACCATATAATTGGTTAAATTAGGTCTCCCCAGAGACCTCACAAGCCCAGCTGGACTATATCACACTCTCTCTCTCTCTCTCTCTCTCTCTCTCTCTCTCTCTCTCTCTCTCTCTCTCTCTCTCTCTCTCTCTCATTCTCTTTCATCATCATCATCATTATCATCATCTTAAGACACATGTGCAACATCTGGGTATCTTTATTGTAGACGTTTCGCCATCCAGTGGCTTAATTATTATTATTATTATTATTATTATTATTATGATTATTATTATTATTATTATTATTATTATTATTATTATATTCATGGGTAAGACACAAGAGACACCTGGTGGTCACTGACGGTAGTTGTAGCCTCACATAAATGGCATAAAAATCCCCCATCCTCATCCTCGCAGATCCTCTTAAAAGACATTTTTTCATCATTTTTTTAACTTGTTCTTGTTCCCGAGGCAATTGTGTGTCAGTATGTTCTCTGAAATACCACACACACACACACACACACGGGGTCAGGAGCTAAGACTCGGCCCCTGCAACCACAAATAGGTGAGTACACACACACACAGGGATAGACTCAGAAGTGTCCCTGTTTGCAGATGATGTGCAGTTAATGAGAAGAATTAAATCGGTCGAGGATCAGGCAGGACTGAAAAGAGACCTGGACAGGCTGGACACCTGGTCGAGCAACTTGAATTTAACCCCGTCAAATGTAAAGTCATGAAGATCGGGGAAGGATACAGAAGACGGCAGACAGAGTAGAGTCTAAATGGCCAAAGACTGCAAACCTCACTCAAGGAGAAAGATCTTGGTGTGAGTATAACACCGAGCATGTCTCCTGAGGTTCATATCAGATAACTGCTGCAGCATACGGGCGTCTGGCAAACCTAAGGATAGCATTCCTATACCTCAGTAAGGAATCGTTCAATATTCTGTACACCATATACGTCAAGTCCATCCTAGAGTATGGGCCGTATACGTCAGGCCCATACTGGAGCACCAGTTTGGAATCCACACCTGGTCAAGCACGTCAAGAAAGTAGAGAAAGTGTAAAGATTTGCAGCAAGGCTAGTCCCAGAGCTAAGGGGATTATCCTACGAAGAAAAATTAAGGGAAATCGGCCTGGTGACACTGGAGGACAGGAGAGTAAGGGAAGAAATGATAACGACATATAGAATACTGCGAGGAATTGACAAGGTGGACAGACAGGATGTTCCAGAGAAGGGACACAGACACAAGAGGTCACAATTGGAAGTTGAAGACTCAGATGAATCAAAGGGATGTTAGGAAGTATTTCTTCAGTCATAGAGTAGTCAGGCCGTGGAATAGCCTAGAAAGTGACGTAGTGGAGGCGGGAACCATACATAGTTTTAAGGCGAGATATGATAGAGCTCATGGGGCAGGGAGAGAGAGGACCTAGTAGCAATCAGCGAAGAGGCGGGGCCAGGAGCTGTGACTCGACCCCTGCAACCACAAATAGGTGAGTACAAATAGGTGAGTACACACACACACACACACACACACACACACACACACACACACACACACACACACACACACACACACACACACACACACACACACACACATACACACACACACACTCACACACACACACACACACACACACACACACACACACACACATACACACACACACACACACACACACACACACACACACACACACATACACACACACACACTCACACACACACACACACACACACACAGATTGACAGATGCATTTTTTCATTAACAATGGTATAAAACATTATATTTTCGGAGCAAACCTAACTCAGAAACCTCACCTAACTTAACTTAATCAAGCTGATTATTTATATAGCTAAATTCTGAAATGTTTAGCATAGATGAGTTAAAATTTATTTAATAGCACTTAAAATCAATGATATATTTTTTCGTTAAGTTCAGATTTATTTCCCCTGATTTATACAAAAACAAAATTTAATTTTGCTAATTCGGCCAAACTCACCGGTTCATCTTAATCGGCACAATATATATATATATATATATATATATATATATATATATATATATATATATATATATATATATATATATATATATATATATATATATATATATGCAATAAGATCACAGTAAACAGGTGATTTCAAAATATGCAAAACAACCACTCTGAAAGAATAGAGAAATTCCAAGCGCTTTCGTGACTACTCACATTATCAAGGAACTATGGTTCCTTGATAATGTGAGTAGTCACGAAAGCGCTTGGAATTTCTCTATTCTTTCAGAGTGGTTGTTTTGCATATATATATATATATATATATATATTATATATATATATATATATATATATATATATATATATATATATTATATATATATATATATATATATATATATATATATATATATATATATATATATATATATATATATATATATATATATATATATATATATATATATATATATATATATATATATACATCTACAATAGACGAAGAATGTCAACAGTAAATATAGATCAAAGAGCAGAGAAAAGATGTTACAGTGTGAGGAACGCAAGAGATGTTATACGTGACAGCAAACGTCAACAAAATAAAACTGGAACGTTGACTCTTGGCAGACTGGTGACAGATGACACGAGACATTCATGACTAACATCAGTGAGACATGGATGTGGGGAGTGTCTAAACTTGTCTCAGTTCAGTGGACCAGGTGTCTCTCTTATTCTCAATCTCTCTCTTTTTCTCATTTTCTTTCAAGATATTTACATGCAAGATATTTACATGTAATAATGGTAATAATAAAAATAATAATAATAATAATAATAATAATAATAATAATAATAATAATAATAATAATAATAATAATAATAATAATAATAATAATAATAATAATAATAATAATAATTCACAATAATGCGCCATACCCGTATGGGCTACACAACTCCTGCGAAACGATACAATGTCGATGCTACAACTTTATTACAGAACAAAACAAAATAAATAAATAAACAAATATCAGGTAGAATCACAAATCAGATTAAAAAAAAAAGAATATTCGCCTTCGATTTGTAAAGACAAAAACAAAAACAATAATGAACGCAAACTGATTAGTTGAATGTCCCCCCCCCCCCAAAAAAAAAAAAAAAAAAAAAAAAAACTGTCTTATTCAGGAAAGCATCAAAGGCCTTGTCCATAATGTTATCATTATATATGCGAAGCATTGCTGTGATAACTTGCTGTCCTGGGCTTGTTGGGGGCGAGTGAGAGGGGAAGGAGTGGGAGGGAGGGAGGGAGGGAGGGGAAGATGTAGAAAGGAAGGCAGCGTAAAGAAAGGAAGGAGGAGGAAGGCTTGTCTTCACTTCTGGAAAATAGTGTTTAAAAAAGAATGCAAAGAGTGTCTGTCTGTCTGTCTTTTTTTTTTTTCTTTTACATAGGGTTTGACAAGGTTAAGGATCCCTAGCTTTATTGACAAGCTATTTACAGGTTAAGGATTCCTAACTTTATTGACAAGCTAAGAGCTGTTGCCTACATCAGCTCATTTGAAAGCATTTTTATTGTTATGAGACATATAAGTAGGGAACAGGATGAAGTTGGAGCCATCTGTGGGCCAGCATTTTCATTTGATCAACTGACTTTATCTCGTTGACATCATTATGCTGTACGAATGTGTTCCATACTCGAGTCATCCTGGGTATATATGATCTCAGATGGAGTGAAGCTCTGGAGAAGGGTACAGCCAGAGTGAAGTTGCTCCTTTCTGCCCGTCTTGTGGCATAAAAGCTTGTTTCACGCTGTCCTCGAAGTGGATCCAGATGTGGTACTTTGACAATATTGGCCTTGTACATAACAGTAAGGCCACCCACATTCCTCCTATGTTGAACGCTCTGCTGAAATTACAGATCTATCCAAGATGGGTCCAGGCGAGAGATGAGACGTCTTGCTCTGTTCTCTACTCTGTCAAGCAGTCGCAGATGAGAGGGGGGGGGCAGGCAAACCAAGAAAGTGGAGCATACTCAAGGTGTGAGCGTACTTGTGCCTCGTACAGAATCTTGCAACCCCTACTATCAAGCAGATGCGAGATACGGCGAAGTGCTGTAAGCTTCCTGGCTGCCTTGTTTGCAAGATTTACAACATGGTTCTTCATGGTTAGTTTGGAGTCAAATTTCACCCCAAGGATATCAACTTCTTCTCCAGGTGCCAACACCCTCCCATTCATCCTTACTACTGCACCAGCATTACCATCATGGTGCCTAGAGACGATCATCATTTGCGTTTTCTCAGGTGCAAATGTTACTTGCTATCTATTTCCCTAAGCTGATATAGCTCTCAGCTGGTGATTGATGTAGCTTAGAGCAGCTGGCATTTCTTCTCTTGGATAAGTGAATGTCAGTGTACAGTCGTCTGCATATGCATGTGATTCTGGGATGAGATGAAGAAGGTCGTTGAAGTAGACATTCCATAACAATGGTCCCAGTACGCTTCCTTGTGGAACACTTGCCCCAATAGGATGTCTTGCTGATTCCGTTCCATTGAGAACTACACTTAGAGATCTACCATGAAGGTAATCTCTGAGGAGACATAACGTAGAGCCTGCAATTCCCAGTGCTTGAAGTTTTGCTAAGAGGCCCTGGTGCCACACCCGGCCGAAAGCGCCAGCAATGTCCAGTGCTACCACACAGCTGACTTTGGATTCATCCAGTGACTGGTGCCACTTAGTGGAGAGGTTTAACAACAGATCAGCAGCAGAGTAACCTTTCCTGAAGCCACATTGACGATCACAAAGTAGTGAGTGGTAGTCAAAAAACTCTGTCATTTGTCTTGAGATTATTGTCTCAAGGATTTTACCAGTGATTGACAGGATTGACACTGGTCTGTAGTTGCTGATTTCTGCTCTGCTCTTCTTTTTGTGAACAGGGACTACATTTGCCTCTTTCCACAGAGAGGGCCATTTACACTGTACTAGGCAGCGCTGAAAGATGCGAGTTAGAGGTGCTGCTAGCTGGTCTGCACATCTTCTCAGCAATCTTGAGCTCAACTTGTCTGGGCCCACAGCCCTCTCTCTCTCTCTCTCTCTCTCTCTCTCCCTCCTCCTGCTAGTTGAATATAAAGTTACACCTTTGCTGCACCAGCCTCGGCTCGACTATAATATTCACTAAATTATTCAACTTCTCTGAATGGAGAACTTAACAAGCCTTGTTTTACAAACACCAAAATTATCCTATGAAAGGAGAGTAATGGAGGAGCATTCATTTGTAACTAGTTCATGTACCTATGTTCACTCGGCCTTAAAAACTAAAAACTAAATAGGAGAGATGAATTTTAATTAATTTATCTGCTTGGTCATTAATTAAATCTGATCAGGTGCCAATCGAGCCGTCAAATCAAAAGCAACATTCGAAATGTGTTTATTCTATTCAAAAGCAAACAGATTTTTCTCCAAACACTCACAGAATTATAATAAATGCCAGAAGCGCTGCCTATATGTGGAGGTTTTAGGATGATGCCTTCAAGAAAAGTGAAGCTTTTACCTGTTGATATCCTACGTTCGCAGCTTCAAGAATAGGTATGACGGAGCCCAGGAGGAGAGTCTGGTAAATGTCCGTGAATTTAATCCAGGAAGGATGGGCAGGAGCTGGGGGTCGACCTCCATTAATTCAACACTCTGAGTATAATTAGCCTTTGGTCTGGGATCTGTGAAGCCCCTGGTCAGGGCGTTATGAAGCCCCTGGTCAGGGCGTTATGAAGCCCCTGGTCAGGGCGTTATGAAGCCCCTGGTCAGGGCGTTATGAAGCCCCTGGTCAGGGCATTATCAAGCCCCTTGTCAGGACGTTATGAAGCCCCTGGTCAGGGCGTTATGAAGCCCCTGGTCAGGGCGTTATCAAGCCCCTGGTCAGGGCGTTATCAAGCCCCTGGTCAGGGCGTTATCAAGCCCCTGGTCAGGACATTATGATGCCTCTGATAAATTAGACACATGTGCACCTCTTGGGTATCTTTATTGAGGAAACGTTTAGCCACACAGTGGCTTTATCAGTCCATACAAAGGAGAATCTTGAAGAACAGAAGGAGAATGAGGTAATCAGTCCCTCAATTCTTCGCTTGTCTAACCCTTGGACACGACCTGCTTCCACATTGGGCAAATGTGACACCACCTATGACTGCTGCACCTCTCCTGCCTACGGTTTATAAGCTGCTTCTCTGCGCATATGCCGTATTCTATTCAAGATTGATGGACTGACCACATCGGCTCAAGGTTGAGGGACTGATTACCTCATTCTCCTTCTGTTCTTCAAGATTCTCCTTTGTATGGACTGATGAAGTCACTGTGTGGCGAAACGTTTCCTCAATAAAGATACCCAAGAGTTGCACATGTGTCTAATTTATCAACGTGTATGTTCTCTGAACCATTCATCTACAATGAAGCCTCTGGTCAGAGCGTTGTGAAGCTCCTGGTCAGGGCGTTATCAAGCCCCTGGTCAGGGCGTTATCAAGCCCCTGGTCAGGACATTATGAAGCCTTTGGTCAGGGAGTTATGAAGCCGATGGCCAGGGCGTTGTGAAGCCCCTGGTCAGGGCGTTGTGAAGCCCCTGGTCAGGGCGTTATCAAGCCTCTGGTCAGGGCGTTATCAAGCCCCTGGTCAGGACATTATGAAGCCTTTGGTCAGGGAGTTATGAAGCCGATGGTCAGGGCGTTGTGAAGCCCCTGGTCAGGGCGTTGTGAAGCCCCTGGTCAGGGCGTTGTGAAGCCCCTGGTATGGGCTCTGTGAAGCCCCTGGTATGGGCTCTGTGAAGCCCCTGGTATGGGCTCTGTGAAGCCCCTGGTATGGGCTCTGTGAAGCCCCTGGTATGGGTTCTGTGAAGACGCTGGTCAGAACCCTGTGACGCCCTTGTCAGTATATTATTTATTTTTAAGACGAGATTGCATGATGGCCAATACTCGCTGCTGTTATGACAAACACTTGTATCAGTAGCGGAAGGTTTCGGTCAAATGACCAAAACTCCAGCGGCGGGTCATCATATGACTCATACCAGCGTCAGGACACACTTCCCCTGTTTCCTGACGAACCTCACCTAACCTAACTCGTATCAGGCATTTTTTTCTGACTAATGTAATTAAAACCACGACACGTCTCGCTAATGTGTTCTTTCCCAGGTTCCTCTGCGGATCGTTCAAACAATACACTCTAATTCCTTATGAATTATTAACTGTCATAGCTTGTAATAAATGAGAATGGAGAGTTATCAAATAAATTTAACGATATTATGTTTGAATAATTTGGTGTGTGTGTGTGCATTCACCTAATTGTATTTGCAGGGGTCGAGTCATAGCTCCTCGCCTCCTCTGTGTGTTTGTGTGTGTGTATGTTTGGAGAAACAGTGTAGAATGTGTCATAACTGATTCAGCTGTGGTGGCCTTGTCTAATGCAGAAATTCTGTGTTCATAATTTTTCCTCGAGCCTCGTTTTATTTCAGTACCTGGATTCTGAAATCCAGATGTGATTAACACAGTCAGCTGCATATTAACATTTAATAATTCTTGTGTTGGACAAACACACACACACACACACACGCAGAAAGGTTAAGGGAAATCGGCCTGACGACACTGGAGGAGACATGATAACGACATATAAAATACTGCGAGGAATTGACAAGGTGGACAAAGACAGGATGTTCCAGAGATGGGACACAGAAACAAGGGGTCATAATTGGAAGTTGAAGACTCAGATGAGTCAAATGGATGTTAGGAAGTATTTCTTCAGTCACAGAGTTGTCAGGAAGTGGAACAAAGTAGAAAGTGACGTAGAGAGGGTAGGAACCATACGTAGTTTTAAGATGAAGTTTGATAAAACTCGTGGAGCAGGGAGAGAGAAAACCTAGTAGCAATCAGTAAAGAGGCGGGGCCAGAAGCTATGACTCGACTCCTACAACCACAAATAGGTGAGTACACACACACACACTAATTTCATTCTACTCCCTGTTTGAGTACTAGCTTAACAAGCAGTATATTATATTATTGTACCCACGAAACGAGTGGTATTGATCAATAACAACACTGCACTTGCCAAGGAGTCGAACCCAACCTGCTTTGGCCCGCCTCATGGTGAGCGAAAATGCATAACGCTTTAGACCACTAGACCACACAATCCTTAACAATGGCGCATCTAGCAAAGCTAGATTTTGTATCCGCCATCGAAGGACATACGGTGGTGTGGACGCCTCTGAGCTAATTTCATTCTACTCCCTGTTTGTGTACTAGCTCAACAAGCGGTATATTATATTATGTTGAGCTAGTACACAAACAGGGAGTAGAACGAAATTAGCTCAGAGGCGTCCACACCACCATATGTCCTTCGATGGCGAGTACAACATCTAGCTTTGGTGGATGCACCATTGTTAAGGATTGTGTGGTCTAGTGGTCTACAGCGTCATCCGTTTTCGTTCACCATGAGGCGGGCCAAAGCAGCATGGTTTCGACTCCTTGGCTGGTGCAGTGTTGTTATTGACAGTAATATATATATATATATATATATATATATATATATATATATATACATATATATATACAAAAAGGGTTAAAATATAAGGGTTACAGAACGCCTCTAGAAATGGAGACAATCAAGTTTGCTCCAAGGAAACAGGGCTGTTCCAGTTCTTTGCACCAAGAGCCCTCTCCAGGATCAAGGCACCGCCCATCCTACTCACTGCTCCTGTCGCTGACATCAGGTTTCCACTGCTCCTGCGACATGCCGGATGGTTGTTGAGTGGTGGTCAAAGCCTATGTACTACACAAAGGCTATTGAGGCTGCATGTCACCTGTCCACCACCGGTCAAGAATACTTTGATACCTATAACATGGATTAAATTAATCTTAATATATATACACTGAGAATTATACACAAAATTGTGTAATGGAATATTTACTCGTGTCATACACAGGACAATGTAGAGGAAAATGAAAATCAATTGTACCAAAAATTCGTACATTATAAACATATTTATTTAAACACGTTCATTATAGAGGAAAAAATCTTTAACAGTGGCATTATCTATTGTGTGACCTGGAGTTAGTTGTGCAACGGTAGTTTGCTGCACAGTAGTAATTTGTTAAGTATCAGGTGTTTGTTGCACATTGGTAGTTTATTGTTACACAGTGGTAGTTTGTTCAACAGTGTCAGTTTATTGCACAGCTGCAATGGGTTCCACAGTCATAAATAATAGCAACTGTTCCAAAGTGGTCACCAGTTAAAGGCTGTTCCAGAGAGGTCAAAAGTGATATTTAGAAACTAGGTTATCAAGAGGGGTTTTGTTTCGCAGGAAACAGCGACCCAGTAGATGCTGATTCATTCCACAGTTACCACAGGGTTTCATTTCATGACCAACAGCTGATTCATTCCACAGATGCCACCAGATGACTCATTCCACTGTGGTCCAAGCCGGTTTATGCTGTAGTACCAAGAACTGATTTACTCTACAGTGTTCTCAGTGGATCATTCCACAGAGGTTCTCACTCGATCATTTCACAGTAGCCACTCCCTGAATCATTCCACAGTGGCCACTCATTGGGTCATTCCACAGTGGCTACTCATTGGGTCATTCCACAGTGGCCACTCACTGAATCATTCCATAACGGCCACTCACCGGATCATTCCACAGTGGCCACCAATCACTGAATCATTCTATAACGGCCACTCACTAGATCATTCCACAGCGGCCACCCACTGGATCATTCCACAGCGGCCACCCACTGGATCATTCCACAGCGGCCACCCACTGGATCATTTCACAGCGGCCACCCACTGGATCATTTCACAGCGGCCACCCACTGGATCATTCCACAGCGGCCACTCACTGCATTATTCCACAATGGAAAAATTAAAAACGTTCATCTCCTGAATATTTTCACCTCTTACTGACGTTAAAATTCCGTCAGTCATTTATTAGCGATGCTGGAATTCCTAGACCACGATTTGTTAATTTAAATCTCAGTTTCCTCACTCCCCTTTATGCACGCACCTGTTCTTCTCATGTTTTAAACACCTGTTTCACACACCTGTTCTGCACATATCTCCAAATGCATGTCTGCCCATTTGAAACATTCTGTTACACATGCCTTTCTTTATGCTGCTACAGACACCTGTCTTTCCCCATTGTCTCTCACGCAAAACTTAAATTATATTCAGCAATCTATTTACACCTGTTCTAAGCTCCTGCCCTGTACATTTGTGTTAATATTAAATTCCTGCCCGGGCAGGGGCGTATGAAAGGTGGAGAGAGGGGTGTAAGGAGGTTTCCTGCCTTACCCTGGAAGCCTGCCTGCCCACCCCTAGAAGCCTCCTTGCCCACCCCTGGAAGCCTGCCAGCCCAGCCCTGGAAGCCCAAGCTGCTCGTCTGGAGCATCTATGATCTTCCGCTTCCTCCGTCCATTACCTGTCTTACCTGCCAATTTAACTGTAATAAGGTTTGTGACAAGCAGTCTGATTATAACTCATAATTGAGAGTTTAGTTCAGGGTTATGTTGTGTATACTTACTGGCATACTGTGGGCTTTCAAAATATTGTATATTTCTGAATAGACTTGAAATAAATTATAATATATTATTATTATTATTATTATTATTATTATTATTATTATTTATTATTATTATTATTATTATTATTATTATTATTGTACAGTTCTGAATAATGATTTGAAATAAATTATTATTATTATTATTATTATTATTATTATTATTATTATTATTATTATTATTATTATTATTATTTTTATTATTATTGTGCATTTCCGTATAATGATTTTAGATGAGTCATTATTATTATTATTATTATTATTATTATTATTATTATTATTATTATTATTATTATTATTATTATTATTATTATGAAAGGCCGAGACCACACATCGGAGACATAGCTTGGTTAACCGAGATTTTACTCTCGTACAGTATACTGTTATTTCTGTGAGTGTACGGTATATAGGACAGTTCCAATTCCTTTGATCAAGAGCTCTTCAACAGCCTCGAAGCACCCAACTTGATGAGGCATCTGTTCAGAACACCTGCACTCGTTCGTTCGCTGTTATCTTCCAGCACCACACCTGCGCAGTCATCACATCTGCCTTCAATGCATGTGTCCGTGCGCATAGAGCTGTCATCAGAATATTTTGCGACTGCAGGTGTGTCAGGCTCACCTGATACACCTGTCCTAGGAGATGACCTTCATGTTCTCAGCACCTGTCAGGCTCACCTGATACACCTGTCCTGATGACCTTCATGTTCTTAGCACCTGTCCAACACAACACTTTAACGAAGATTTGTACTAAACTGATGTTTATCTGGCACCCATTGGCATTATATAGTACCATCTACCACAACTTGGCACTGTTTTCACGTGACACCCTCCGGCACCACCTGTCACTGCATGACACTATTTGGCACTACTGCCCAGCATTGTACATATACCACTTGGAGTAACCCGTCTCTGGCACCATACTTTATATTTGACACCTTTGACATCTTGTGGCACCATCCTTGCCATCCGATACCATTTGACACCTTCTGGCACCATCCTCACTATTTGGCATCCCCTGTCATGACAAAAGGATTCACAAACTGAGCAAAACGAGGGTACCAGCAGCCAGTGCCACAGTGTAGGCACTGTGTAACGGCGGAGCCGCGGCTCTCTGCATAGCAGCTGGTGCCTCACCTGCAGAGAGAGTGAGAGAGAGATGTAATTAAGTACAATCGCCTATAATTAGGCATAATTACAGGTTCTCCATATAATTAGGGCATCACGTCTGAGAGTCATGATATATGATCCTCACCTGGACCAGACTCTACCTTTAATTAACAGGATATAGTGAGACTATCACGGTAATGAGACAATCATGGTAATGATACTGTCATGGAAATTATACTGTCATGGTAATGATATTATCATGGTAATAATACTATCATGGTAATGAGATTATCATGGCAATGATACTATCATGGCGAAAGATACTATCATAGTAATGATACTGTTATGGTAGTGATACTGCCATGGTAATGATACTATCATGGTAATGATACTATCATGGTAATAATGCTATCATGGGAATGATACTATCATGGTAATAATGCTATCATGGGAATGATACTATCATGGTAATAATGCTATCATGGGAATGATACTATCATGGTAATAATGCTATCATGGGAATGATACTATCATGGTAATGAGATTATCATGGTAATAATTACTATCACGGCTGAAATTCACTTGAGAAAATTTAGTTATTATTAATGTTATTATTATTATTATTATTATTAACATAAAATAATAATAATAATAATAATAATAATAATAATAATAATAATAATAATAATAATAATAAATTTTTAAATTTTTATTATTATTATTATTATTATTATAATATTATTATTATTATTATTTTATTTTTATTATTATTATTATTTTAAAAAGAGGAAAATATATAGTAAGGGCTAATACAGCAGTATATACCACCAATATCTTGAGATATCTCAAGAAAGTCAGAGTTTACAGTTTTTCTTTTTTACTTTCTCTTCCTGGAAATCTACTTAATGCTTAGTGATAGTGGGCAGTGGGTGAAGGTGGGCAGTGGGTGAAGGTGGGCAGTGGGTGAAGGTGGGCAGTGAGTGAAGGTGGGCAGTGGGTGAAGGTGGGCAGTGGGTGAAGGTGGGCAGTGGGTGGAGGTGGGCAGTGGGTGAAGGTGGGCAGTGGGTGAAGGTGGGCAGTGGGTGAAGGTGGGCAGTGGGTGAAGGTGGGCAGTGGGGTGAAGGTGGGCAGTGGGTGGAGGTGGGCAGTGGGTGAAGGTGGGCAGTGGGTGAAGGTGGGCAGTGGGTGAAGGTGGGCAGTGGGTGGAGGTGGGCAGTGGGTGAAGGTGGGCAGTGGGTGAAGGTGGGCAGTGGGTGAAGGTGGGCAGTGGGTGAAGGTGGGCAGTGGGTGAAGGTGGGCAGTGGGTGAAGGTGGGCAGTGGGTGAGGGGCAGTGGATGGAGGTGGGCAGTGGGTGAAGGTGGGCAGTGGGTGAAGGTGGGCAGTGGTGAAGGTGGGCAGTGGGTGGAGGTGGGCAGTGGGTGAAGGTGGGCAGTGGGTGAAGGTGGGCAGTGGGTGAAGGTGGGCAGTGGGTGAGGTGGGCAGTGGGTGAAGGTGGGCAGTGGGTGGAGGTGGGCAGTGGGTGAAGGTGGGCAGTGGGTGAAGGTGGGCAGTGGGTGAAGGTGGGCAGTGGGTGAAGGTGGGCAGTGGGTGAAGGTGGGCAGTGGGTGAAGGTGGGCAGTGGGTGGAGGTGGGCAGTGGGTGAAGGTGGGCAGTGGGTGAAGGTGGGCAGTGGGTGAAGGTGGGCAGTGGGTGAAGGTGGGCAGTGGGTGGAGGTGGGCAGTGGGTGAAGGTGGGCAGTGGGTGAAGGTGGGCAGTGGGTGAAGGTGGGCAGTGGGTGAAGGTGGGCAGTGGGTGAAGGTGGGCAGTGGGTGAAGGTGGGCAGTGGGTGAAGGTGGGCAGTGGGTGGAGGTGGGCAGTGGGTGAAAGTGGGCAGTGGGTGAAGGTGGGCAGTGGGTGAAGGTGGGCAGTGGGTGAAGGTGCGCAGTGGGTGGAGGTGGGCAGTGGGTGAAGGTGGGCAGTGGGTGAAGGTGGGCAGTGGGTGAAGGTGGGCAGTGGGTGGAGGTGGGCAGTGGGTGAAGGTGGGCAGTGGGTGAAGGTGGGAAGCGGGTGAAAGTGGGCAGTGGGTGAAGGTGGGCAGCAGGTGAAGGTGGGCAGTGGGTGAAGGTGGACAGCAGGTGAAGGTGGGCAGTGGGTAAAGGTGGGCAGTGGGTGAAGGTGGGCAGTGGGTGGAGGTGGCTAGCAGGTGAAGGTGGGCAGTGGGTGGAGGTGGGCTGTGGGTGAAGGTGGGCAGCAGGTGAAGGTGGGCAGCAGGTGAAGGTGGGCAGTGGGTGGAGGTGGGCAGGGGTGAAGGTGGGCAGTGGGTTTAAGTTGGGCAGTGGGTGAAGGTGGGCAGTTAGTGGAGGTGGGCAGTGGGTGAAGGTGGGAAGCGGGTGAAGGTGGGCAGTAGGTGAAGGTGGGCAGTGGGTGGTGGGCAGTGGGTGAAGGTGGGCAGTGGGTGAAGGTGGGGCGGGTGAAAGTGGGCAGTGGGTGGAGGTGGACAGCAGGTAAAGGTGGGCAGTGGGTGGAGGTGGGCAGTGGGTGGAGGTGGGTAGCAGTGAAAGTGGGCAGTGGGTGGAGGTGGGCAGCAGGTAAGGTGGGCAGCAGGTGAAGGTGGGCAGTGGATGGAGGTGGGCAGCAGGTGAAGGTGGGCAGTTGGTGAAGATGGGTAGTGGGTGAAGGTGGGCAGTGGGTGAAGGTGGGCAGTGGGTGAAGGTGGGCAGCAGGTGAAGGTGGGCAGCAGGTGAAGGTGGGCAGTGGGTGGAGGTTGGCAGGGGGTGAAGGTGAGCAGTGGGGAAGGTGGGCAGCAGGTTGAAGGTGGGCAGTGGATGGAGGTGGGCAGCAGGTGAAGGTGGGCAGTGGGTGAAGATGGGTAGTGGGTGAAGGTGGGCAGTGGGTGAAGGTGGGCAGTGGGTGAAGGTGGGCAGCAGGTGAAGGTGGGCAGCAGGTGAAGGTGGGCAGTGGGTGGAGGTGGGCAGGGGGTGAAGGTGAGCAGTGGGGAAGGTGGGCAGCAGTTGAATGTGGGCAGTGGGTGGAAGTGGGCAGCAGGTGAAGGTGGGCAGTGGATGAAGGTGGGTAGTGGGTGAAGGTGGGCAGTGGGTGAAGGTGGGCAGTGGGTGAAGGTGGCAGCAGGTGAAGGTGGGCAGTGGTGAAGGTGGGCAGCAGGTGAATGTGGGCAGTGGGTGAAGGTGAGCAGTGGGTGAAGGTGGGCAGTGGGTGAAGGTGGGTAGTGGGTGGAGGTGGGCAGCGGGTGAAGGTGGGCAGTGGGTGAAGGTGGGCAGTGGGTGAAGGTGGGCAGTGGGTGAAGGTGGGCAGTGGGTGAAGTTGGGCAGCAGGTGAAGGTGGGCAGTGGGTGAAGGTGAGCAGTGGGTGAAGGTGGGCAGTGGGTGAAGGTGGGCAGTGGGTGAAGGTGGGCAGTGGGTGGAGGTGGGCAGCGGGTGAAGGTGGGCAGTGGGTGAAGGTGGGCAGTGGGTGAAGGTGGGCAGTGGGTGAAGGTGGGCAGTGGGTGAAGGTGAGCAGTGGGTGAAGGTGGACAGCAGGTGAAGGTGGGCAGTGGGTGAAGGTGAGCAGTGGGTGAAGGTGGGCAGTGGGTGAAGGTGGGCAGCAGGTGAAGGTGGGCAGTGGGTGAAGGTGGGCAGCAGGTGAAGGTGGGCAGTGGGTGAAGGTGGGCAGTGGGTGAAGGTGGGCAGTGGGTGAAGGTGGGCAGTGGGTGAAGGTGGGCAGCAGGTGAAGGTGGGCAGCAGGTGAAGGTGGGCAGTGGGTGAAGGTGGGCAGTGGGTGAAGGTGGGCAGTGGGTGGAGGTGGGCAGGGGGTGAAGGTGGGCAGTGGGTGAAGTTAGGCAGTGGGTGAAGGTGGGCAGTTGGGGGAGGTGGGCAGTGGGTGAAGGTGGGAAGTGGGTGAAGGTGGGCAGCAGATGAAGGTGGGCAGTGGGTGGTGGGCAGTGGTGAAGGTGGGCAGTGGGTGAAGGTGGGCAGCGGGTGAAAGTGGGCAGTGGGTGGAGGTGGACAGCAGGTAAAGGTGGGCAGTGGGTGGAGGTGGGTAGCAGGTGAAAGTGGGCAGTGGGTGGAGGTGGGCAGCAGGTAAAGGTGGGCAGCAGGTGAAGTTGGGCAGTGGATGGAGGTCGCAGCAGGTGAAGGTGGGCAGGGGGTGAAGATGGGTAGTGGGTGAAGGTGGGCAGTGGGTGAAGGTGGGGAGTGGGTGAAGGTGGGCAGCAGGTGAAGGTGGGCAGCAGGTGAAGGTGGGCAGTGGGTGGAGGTGGGCAGGGGGTGAAGGTGAGCAGTGGGGAAGGTGGGCAGCAGGTGAAGGTGGGCAGTGGATGGAGGTGGGCAGCAGGTGAAGGTGGGCAGTGGGTGAAGATGGGTAATGGGTGAAGGTGGGCAGTGGGTGAAGGTCTGCAGTGGGTGAAGGTGGGCAGCAGGTGAAGGTAGGCAGCAGGTGAAGGTGGGCAGTGGGTGGAGGTGGGCAGGGGGTGAAGGTGAGAAGTGGGGAAGGTGGGCAGTGGGTGAAGGTGGGAAGTGGGTGGAGGTGGGCAGCAGGTGAAGGTGGGCAGTGGGTGAAGTGGGTAGTGGGTGAAGGTGGGCAGTGGGTGAAGGTGGGCAGCAAGTGAAGGTGGGCAGTGGATGAAGGTGAGCAGTGGGTGAAGGTGGGCAGTGGGTGAACGTGGGTAGTGGGTGGAGGTGGGCAGCGGGTGAAGGTGGGCAGTGGTGAAGGTGGGTAGTGGGTGAAGGTGGGCAGTGGGTGAAGGAGGGCAATAGGTGAAGTTGTTCAGCAGGTGAAGGTGGGCAGTGGGTGAAGGTGGGCAGTGGGTGAAGGTGGGAAGTGGGTGAAGGTGGGCAGTGGGTGGAGGTGGGCAGCGGATGAAGGTGGACAGTGGGTGAAGGTGGGCAGTGGGTGAAGGTGGGCAGTGGGTGAAGGTGGGCAGTGGGTGAAGGTGGGCAGTGGGTGAAGGTGGGCAGTGGGTGAAGGTGGGCAGCAGGTGAAGGTGGGCAGTGGGTGAAGGTGAGCAGTGGGTGAAGGTGGGCAGTGGGTGAAGGTGGGCAGTGGGTGAAGGTGGGCAGCGGGTGAAGGTGGGCAGTGGGTGAAGGTGGGCAGTGGGTGAAGGTGGGCAGTGGGTGAAGGTGGGCAGTGGGTGAAGGTGGCAGCAGGTGAAGGTGGGCAGTGGGTGAAGGTGAGCAGTGGGTGAAGGTGGGCAGTGGGTGAAGGTGGGCAGTATGTGAAGGTGGACAGTGGGTGAAGGTGGGCAGTGGGGGAAGGTGGGCAGTGGGTGAAGGTGGGCAGTGGGTGAAGGTGGGCAGTGGGTGAAGGTGGGCAGTGGGTGGGAAGGTGGGCAGCAGGTAAAGGTGGGCAGTGGGTGAAGGTGAGCAGTGGGTGAAGGTGGGCAGTGGGTGAAGGTGGGCAGTGGGTGAAGGTGGGCAGCGGGTGAAGGTGGGCAGTGGGTGAAGGTGGGCAGTGGGTGAAGGTGGGCAGTGGGTGAAGGTGGGCAGTGGGTGAAGGTGGGCAGCAGGTGAAGGTGGGCAGTGGGTGAAGGTGAGCAGTGGGTGAAGGTGGGCAGTGGGTGAAGGTGGGCAGTATGTGAAGGTGGGCAGCGGGTGAAGGTGGGCAGTGGGTGAATGTGGGCAGTGGGTGAAGGTGGGCAGTGGGTGAAGGTGGGCAGCAGGTGAAGGTGGGCAGTGGGTGAAGGTGGGCAGTGGGTGAAAGTGGGCAGTGGGTGAAGGTGGGCAGTGGGTGAAGGTGGGCAGTTGGTGAAGGTGGGCAGTGGGTGAAGGTGGGCAGTGGGTGAAGGTGGGCAGCAGGTGAAGGTGGGCAATGGGTGAAGGTGGGCAGCAGGTGAAGGTGGGCAGTGGGTGAAGGTGGGCAGCAGGTGAAGGTGGGCAGTGGGTGAAGGTGGGGAGCAGGTGAAGGTGGGCAGTGGGTGAAGGTGGGCAGCAGGTGAAGGTGGGCAGTGGGTGAAGGTGGGCAGTTGGTGGAGGTGGGCAGTGGGTGAAGGTGGGAAGTGGGTGAAGGTGGGCAGCAGATGAAGGTGGGCAGTGGGTGGTGGGCAGTGGGTGAAGGTGGGCAGTGGGTGAAGGTGGGCAGCGGGTGAAAGTGGGCAGTGGGTGGAGGTGGACAGCAGGTAAAGGTGGCAGTGGGTGGAGGTGGGTAGCAGTGAAAGTGGGCAGTGGTGGAGGTGGGCAGCAGGTAAAGGTGGGCAGCAGGTGAAGTTGGGCAGTGGATGGAGGTCGGCAGCAGGTGAAGGTGGGCAGGGGGTGAAGATGGGTAGTGGGTGAAGGTGGGCAGTGGGTGAAGGTGGGCAGTGGGTGAAGGTGGGCAGCAGGTGAAGGTGGGCAGCAGGTGAAGGTGGGCAGTGGGTGGAGGTGGGCAGGGGGTGAAGGTGAGCAGTGGGGAAGGTGGGCAGCAGGTGAAGGTGGGCAGTGGATGGAGGTGGGCAGCAGGTGAAGGTGGGCAGTGGTGTGAGATGGGTAATGGGTGAAGGTGGGGAGTGGGTGAAGGTCTGCAGTGGGTGAAGGTGGGCAGCAGGTGAAGGTAGGCAGCAGGTGAAGGTGGGCAGTGGGTGGAGGTGGGCAGGGGGTGAAGGTGAGAAGTGGGGAAGGTGGGCAGTGGGTGAAGGTGGGAAGTGGGTGGAGGTGGGCAGCAGGTGAAGGTGGGCAGTGGGTGAAGGTGGGTAGTGGGTGAAGGTGGGCAGTGGGTGAAGGTGAGCAGTGGGTGAAGGTGGGCAGCAGGTGAAGGTGGGCAGTGGGTGAAGGTGGGCAGCAAGTGAAGGTGGGCAGTGGATGAAGGTGAGCAGTGGGTGAAGGTGGGCAGTGGGTGAACGTGGGTAGTGGGTGGAGGTGGCAGCGGGTGAAGGTGGGCAGTGGTGAAGGTGGGTAGTGGGTGAAGGTGGGCAGTGGGTGAAGGAGGGCAATAGGTGAAGTTGTTCAGCAGGTGAAGGTGGCAGTGGGTGAAGGTGGGCAGTGGGTGAAGGTGGGAAGTGGGTGAAGGTGGGCAGTGGGTGGAGGTGGGCAGCGGTGAAGGTGGACAGTGGGTGAAGGTGGGCAGTGGGTGAAGGTGGGCAGTGGGTGAAGGTGGCAGTGGGTGAAGGTGGGCAGTGGGTGAAGGTGGCAGTGGGTGAAGGTGGGCAGCAGGTGAAGGTGGGCAGTGGGTGAAGGTGAGCAGTGGGTGAAGGTGGGCAGTGGGTGAAGGTGGGCAGTGGGTGAAGGTGGGCAGCGGGTGAAGGTGGGCAGTGGGTGAAGGTGGGCAGTGGGTGAAGGTGGGCAGTGGTGAAGGTGGGCAGTGGGTGAAGGTGGGCAGCAGGTGAAGGTGGGCAGTGGGTGAAGGTGAGCAGTGGGTGAAGGTGGGCAGTGGGTGAAGGTGGGCAGTATGTGAAGGTGGACAGTGGGTGAAGGTGGGCAGTGGGTGAAGGTGGGCAGTGGGTGGAAGGTGGGCAGTGGGTGAAGGTGGGCAGTGGGTGAAGGTGGGCAGTGGGTGAAGGTGGGCAGCAGGTGAAGGTGGGCAGTGGGTGAAGGTGAGCAGTGGGTGAAGGTGGGCAGTGGGTGAAGGTGGGCAGTGGGTGAAGGTGGGCAGCGGGTGAAGGTGGGCAGTGGGTGAAGGTGGGCAGTGGGTGAAGGTGGGCAGTGGGTGAAGGTGGGCAGTGGGTGAAGGTGGGCAGCAGGTGAAGGTGGGCAGTGGGTGAAGGTGAGCAGTGGGTGAAGGTGGGCAGTGGGTGAAGGTGGGCAGTATGTGAAGGTGGGCAGCGGGTGAAGGTGGGCAGTGGGTGAAGGTGGGCAGTGGGTGAAGGTGGGCAGTGGGTGAAGGTGGGCAGCAGGTGAAGGTGGGCAGTGGGTGAAGGTGGGCAGTGGGTGAAAGTGGGCAGTGGGTGAAGGTGGGCAGTGGGTGAAGGTGGGCAGTTGGTGAAGGTGGGCAGTGGTGAAGGTGGGCAGTGGGTGAAGGTGGGCAGCAGGTGAAGGTGGGCAGTGGGTGAAGGTGGGCAGCAGGTGAAGGTGGGCAGTGGGTGAAGGTGGGCAGCAGGTGAAGGTGGGCAGTGGGTGAAGGTGGGGAGCAGGTGAAGGTGGGCAGTGGGTGAAGGTGGGGCAGCAGGTGAAGGTGGGCAGTGGGTGAAGGTGGGCAGCAGGTGAAGGTGGGAAGTGGGTGAAGGTGGGCAGTGGGTGAAGGTGGGCAGTGGGTGAAGGTGGGCAGTGGGTGAAGGTGGGCAGTGGGTGAAGGTGGGCAGCAGGTGAAGGTGGGCAGTGGATGAAGGTGGGCAGCAGGTGAAGGTGGGCAGTGGGTGAAGGTGGGCAGTGGGTGAAGGTGGGCAGTGGGTGAAGGTGGGCAGCAGGTGAAGGTGGGCAGCAGGTGAAGGTGGGCAATGGGTGAAGGTGGGCAGTGGGTGAAGGTGGGCAGCAGGTGAAGATGGGCAGCAGGTGAAGGTGGGCAGCAGGTGAAGGTGGGCAGTGGGTGAAGGTAGGCAGCAGGTGAAGGTGGGCAGCAGGTGAAGGTAGGCAGCAGGTGAAGGTAGGCAGCAGGTGAAGGTGGGCAGCAGGTGAAGGTAGGCAGCAGGTGAAGGTAGGCAGCAGGTGAAGGTAGGCAGCAGGTGAAGGTAGGCAGCACGTGAAGGTAGGCAGCAGGTGAAGGTAGGCAGCAGGTGAAGGCAGGGTTTCACCTCACACAAAAGACTGTCAAGTATATTTCACATAGAGAAGAATGAGAAAGAGATTGATGTGTGAAGATGACAATAGATAATAAATAAACCGCACTTGATAGACACTAGTCTAGGCTGAATTTTCAGTCGTTATAGTTAATTTTCCCTTCACTGTAGACTAACCAGTCAGCTGCTATCTGTATTTTCCATGTACTCTCATATACTCTCATGTACTCTCATGTACTCCCATGTACTCCCATGTGCAACCATGTACTCCATGTACTCTCATACACTCCCATCTACTCTCAAATACAGATAATGTTAAAATAATGAGATGATGAATGGAAGTCGTGCTCAGAGTTTGTTAAAATGAGTTTTAGAGAGAGTAGAGAGAGAGAAGAGAGAGAGAGAGAGAGAGAGAGAGAGAGGAGAGAGAGAGAGAGAGAGAGAGGAGAGAGAGAGAGAGAGAGAGAGAGAGAGAGAGAGAGAGAGAGAGAGAGATTATGAAAATGTTTGCAAATATAAGAGAGACGGAACGAATCTTAAATTTGAAAGAGTGTTGGAAAGGGGCGAGTGATTCTCCGGATGCTTTACTGAAAAAGGTTTGTGAAGTTTTATTGACGGTGGATCTGTGAGGGTTAAAGATATCTTTTATTGATAGCGGTTTGCGAGATTAAATTTTTATTTAATTCTCACATTCAGACTGACGTTCATGGCATCATTCTTCAGTTTGATGTAAGAATGACGAATGGTGTGAGAGGAACAGCAAGAAAGAGGGAGAGAAGAGAGACAGAGAGAGAGAGAGAGAGAGAGAGAGAGAGAGAGAGAGAGAGAGAGAGAGAGAGAGAGAGAGAGAGAGAGAGAGAGGGAAGTGCAATTGTACAGAACTGCAGAGTGAAAGTGAAGGAAGGTGTTAGCAGGAAGGAGTGAGGGGGATGTTGTGGCCTGGAGGAAGTGATGGTGGAGTAAAGTACTCACCTGTAATACATGGAGGGTGATGGAGGAAGGCCTCACCTGTAATACATGGAGGGTGATGGAGGAAGGCCTCACCTGTAATACATGGAGGGTGATGGAGGAAGGCCTCACCTGTGATAACATGGAGGGTGATGGAGGAAGGCTTAGCGTTGGCTGGTACACAGGTGTAGTTACCAGAGGCACCTTGTGTCACCTTTGCTAGTCGCAGCTCACTCTCTCCACCGCGGCTCACCACACTCACCTGCAACAATGGTTACAGCACCTTTAACACCACAGACTAACACCACTGTCACCTACAACAATGACAACAGCACCATTAACACAGACTAACACCACTGTTACCTACAACAATGACAACAGTACCATTAACACAGACTAACACCACTGTCACCTACAACAATACCATTAACACAGACTAACACCCCTGTTACCTACAACAATGACACCAGAACCATTAACACAGACTAACACCACTGTCACCTACAACAATGACAATAGTACCTTTAACACAGACTAACACTACTGTCACCTACAACAATGACAGCAGTACCATTAACCCAGACTAACACCACTGTCACCTACAACAATGACAGCAGTACCATTAACCCAGACTAACACCACTGTCACCTACAACAATGACAACAGTACCTTTAGCACAGACTAACACCACTGTCACCTACAGCAATGACAACAGTACCATTAACACAGACTAACACCACTGTCACCTACAGCAATGACAACAGTACCATTAACACAGACTAACACCACTGTCACCTACAGCAATGACAACAGTACCTTTAACACAGACTAACACCACTGTCACCTACAACAATGACAACAGCACCTTTAGCACAGACTAACACCACTGTCACCTACAGCAATGACAACAGTACCATTAACACACACTAACACCACTGTCACCTACAACAATGACAACAGTACAGACTAACACCACTGTCACCTACAGCAATGACAACAGTACCTTTAGCACAGACTAACACCACTGTCACCTACAACAATGACAACAGTACCATTAACACAGACTAACACCACTGTCACCTACAACAATGACAGCATTACCATTAACACAGACTAACACCCATGTCACCTACAACAATGACAACAGTACCTTTAACACAGACTAACACCACTGTAACCTACAGCAATGACAACAGTACCTTTAGCACAGACTAACACCACTGTCACCTACAACAATGACAACAGTACCTTTAACACAGACTAACACCACTGTAACCTACAGCAATGACAACAGTACCTTTAGCACAGACTAACACCCATGTCACCTACAACAATGACAGTATTACCATTAACACAGACTAACACCACACTCTCCCTGCAAAAATACCACTAACACCACCATGGTAACACTCCTCCCACGTGCATCAGTGTTGTCAATACCATTAACACTACTCTCTCTCTCTCTCTCTCTCTTCTAATGATATTAAATACCTTTAGCCTCACAACACACTCACTTCCAACACTGTGACAACACTAACATTATATCATTATTAATATTGTTGATACTCTTATTAGTATTATGATTATTATTAGTTGTTGTAGTAGTGGTGGTAGTAGTAGTAGTAGAAAAAGAGCAATTATGGTCGTAATAGTAGTAGTAATAGTAACAGTTGTAATACTAGTGGTAGTAGTAGTAATACCAGTAGGAGAAGTAGTAGTAGTAGTAGTAGTGGTGGTAATAGTAACAGCAGTAGTAATAGTACTAGTAGTAGCAGTGGTAGTAGTAGTATTAGTAATAATAATAATAGCAGCAGTAGTAATATTAGTATAGAAGAGTGATATACATAATGAAGGTTGAGGCTGGGACAGGTGAAATGGAGATACACGCACACAGTAAATTTAAGGTAAAGAATGAGAGAGAGAGAGAGAGAGAGAGAGGAGAGAGAGGAGAGAGAGAGAGAGAGAGAGAGAGAGAGAGAGGAGAGAGAGAGAGAAAGCTAGGTCAGTAAGTGTTGAGCAGGGGAGGGGAAAATATAGGTGTTATAAGAGAGAAAGAAATGTCAAAGAGCGGAGAAAGGTGGACCGAGAATGAGAGACATGGAGGAGAGAGAGAGAGGAGAGAGAGAGAGAGAGAGAGGAGAGAGGAGAGAGAGAGAGAGAGGAGAGGAGAGAGAGAGAGGAGAGAGAGAGAGAGAGAGAGAGAGAGAGAGAGAGATACACGTGAAAGCCGATTAGAAGGGTCAGACGAAAAAATGAAAGGTTCAACAGTAAATGCCACAGAAATTTCACAAATTTTTCCTTCTGGTTGGTGAGTGCTGTTTGTCCTTCTCTGGCGCTGCGAGCCTCCATAAAATTTTTAGACCTCAGGTATAAAAGTCCAGTGTGCCATAGAGGCGGCTGTGCTTCATGACGACTGATATGACCAAACTAGCGCCTCCCTCGTCACTGACATCTCAAACTTCACTATAAATTTTCCTTCATGCAGCTACAGATCACGACCCCAGTCATTATTATTATTATTACTACTACTAATATTGTTATTAGAATTATTATTATTATTATTATTATTATTATTATTATTATTATTATTATTATTATTATTATTATTATTACGTCAGAACAAATTCTGATTCAGCAACGAGGTCAGGGGTTATAAAGGCTAATCATCTACAGTTTACTTATGAAAAATACTCAGTAGTCACTGGTGTAAACTCGAACTTACGAGTTTCCTCACTAAAAAGCACATACCATGAACATTTCTTAAATACTGACGTGTGTTTCTGGTTCCTCATGGAGGATATTTTCTTCGTCAGGAAAACTGAGACAACCTTGCTGACGTAGTCTCAGTCATGTGAACTCACCTTCCGATGAAGTTTTGGTCCTGTGACGGAAGCCTTTTCATGGCTTTCCTGTCCTCTCCGTAAAATTAAATATATTACAAAAAAAAAGTTTTACATTAGGTTTTTTTTCCTGCCGCAAAACACTCACCTGTCTATCAGTTTCTCATAAGTTTTGTAATTACATATATTTTTTCCCTCATCTGTGTATCAAACGCTAATATATATCAGTCCCTCACCTGTCGAACAGTAACTCACTTATATCTACTACTCTCCTGTCTATCAGTAACTCACCTGTAACTATCCCTCACCTGTCTATCAGCGTCGTAGTTGATCATCTGGTCAGTGTGGTACCAGAAGACGTAGGTTGGAGGCTCCGTGTAGTTCCGTAGACGACACAGAAGAGTGACGTCGCTACCCTCCTGCGCGTACAGGTCCGGTCCTCCGGTGATCTCCGATACCGCCTCTGTCAACACGATCGTAGCACAGGTTACTTCCGTCACACACACACACACACACACAAGCACCCAAGAGGAATATAACAAAGATTGACCTGACAAGTGAAATAGACTCCTACGTGTCACTGTTTGCGAATGGCACAACACTAATAAGGAGAATAAGAAGAGGAGGAGACTGCAGAGACTGCAACATGCAACGGGATGACGTGATCACATTACTGGGATTGCCTTACAAATGGATTCTGAAATTCAGCTCCAGCAAATGCACGGTTATGAGGAAAGAATCATGAAGGTAGGTTGCCATAGCACGAGTATCACCTGAGAGGCAGGTTGCCATGGGATGTGCACCACCTGAGAGGACGGTTGCCATGGGATAAGCACCACCTGAGAGGCAGGTTGCCATGGGATGTGCACCACCTTAGAGGAAGTTTGCCATGGGATGAGCACCACTTGAGAGGCAGGTTGCTATGGGATGAGCACCACCTGAGAGGACGGTTGCCATGGGATAAGCACCACCTGAGAGGCAGGTTGCCATGGGATAAGCACCACCTGAGAGGCAGGTTGCCATGGGATGAACACCACCTGAAAGGCAGGTTGCCATGGGATGAGCACCACCTTAGAGGCAGGTTACCATGGGATGAGCACCACCTGAGAGGCAGGTTACCATGGGATGAGCACCACCTGAGAGGCAGGTTACCATGGGATGAGCACCACCTGAGAGGCAGGTTACCATGGGATGAGCACCACCTGAGAGGCAGGTTACCATGGGATGACCACCACCTGAGAGGCAGGTTACCATGCGATGAGCACCACCTGAGAGGCAGGTTACCATGGGATAAGCACCACCTGAGAGGCAGGTTACCATGCGATGAGCACCACCTTAGAGGCAGGTTACCATGAGATGAGCACCACCTTAGAGGCAGGTTACCATGAGATGAGCACCACCTGAGAGGAAGGCTGCCATAGGATAACCACCACCTGAAATATCTGTAAGTAAAACAAACCTGTTACTTTAGGCTCATGCGAACAGAATAACATAGAAGACATGAACAAATGACGTAATTGCATATCTCATTCAATATTTCGTATGAGTCATTTAGAACACTATACACAGCAGACTTCAGACCATTGCTACACTACTACTCTCATCTCATCCTGCATATTAAAAAAAACGAGAAAATTCCGAAATTTTCAACAAGGTCCTAGAGCTAAGAAGACTGTGAGACGTAAATTGAGTTAGGAGAGATGGACTTAACTTCACAAGAAGACCTGAGAGCTAGAGGAGACCTGATCACATCTTTCAAGGCACTCAGAGTCAAACAAAGTTGATAAGAGCTCTCTGGCTGAGATAAGAGTAAGACGAACAATGAGACACAAATGAAAACTAGAAGTTCAGATGAGCCAAAGGAAAGTAAGAAAGAAAGAATTCTTCAAACATGAGTATAATAAAGAACTGGAATCCTTTAGGAGAGGCTAGAGTTGATTCCAAGTGAATACATGGTCAAAAAGTGGGTATGAAACAGCCAGATAGAACATAAGTACATAAGAATAGAAGAACACTGCAGAAGGCCTACTGGCCCATATAATAGTATGAAACAGCCAGATAGAACATAAGTACATAAGAATAGAGGAACACTGCAGAAGGCCTACTGGCCCATATAATGCAGGTCCTTGGTATAAACCTTGGTAATAAATACCGACAAGTTGGTTTAGAAAGACACGTAAGCAAACACTATAACATATTTATTAGAAAACGTTTCGGTCCTGGGACCTTGATCACTTCTAACATACAGAGGTAGAAAGACATTATATATATAGGCGGAGAGTGAGATGTGACGCACGTGACCTGAGGAATGTCATAAGAACATAAGAATGGAGGAACACTGTAGAAGGCCTACTGGCCCATGCGAGGCAGGTCCTTATCAAAACAACCTCTGCCTATGATGAGGACCAGTAGACGATGAAATCATGTGACTCCTGTGTTGTTGGGTTGGTGCTGCTTAAGTATCATGTATGCCAATGTTTTTGAAATTTTGTAGTTTCCAGTGTTGCGTTCTATAGTGTCGGTGACGGTGATTAGTGAGGCTTCTAGGCACCGTCGGCGTCTGAGGTCTGGTTCGGTGAGAACGAGTTGTGCCTCGTTCCAGTTCATCAAATGCCCCGTGGAGTCTCTGTGGAGGACACAGGCGTACCTTACATCGTCTCTGTTAGAGGCATTTCGATGCTCATTCAGGCGGGACTGCAAGATCTCTGCCTGTCTCGCCTACATATTTCTTGGGACAGAAACCCACAGGGGATAGTGTAGACGCCTGCTGTAGAAGTTAGAGGTGTGGGGCTGCGTTTATTGTGAGGTCTTGATAGAGGATAGTGTTTATGGTGAAACGATGATGTTCCTCATAGCAAGTGCCGGCGAGTATTCGTGGCAACATCGCCACTTGGGGAGTACTATGAAATGTTTAGGGGGGGCTGGTTCCATGGGCGGTTTGTTGAGGATAGCTTTGTGCCTTGACGTCTGCAATCTCGGATGAAGAAAGATGGGACTGAAGTCGTGTTAAAGGCTTGTGTTATGTAAGTGCATTCTTCTTCTAGGAAAACAAGGGCTGGAGATGCGAAGAGCTCTCAAGAAAGAAGCCAATGAGGACTCCTCTCTTTAGTGCGGGTATCTTGGTGTGAATAAAAGTGTATAAGGATCGTCCTTGTTGGTAGGTTTTCTATACACTTGAGAAGAAGTTTTGTCACCTGTCGGGAGATCTGCACAGTAAGATAGAACGTCGAGGAAAGGAAGTTTGCCATCATTTTCGAGTTTCAAGTGTAAACTTTATTGATGGGTCAACTGCATTGTCTTGTTGAGAAGGCCTGGATATTGAGACGTCTTGGATAGAAAAACAATTATCTCAACGTATCTTAGACAGGTAACGGTGTTTGGAATGAGGGTTGCTGAATTTCTCTGTATCCAAGATTCATGAAGAGGTTGGCAAGCACAGCACTGAGTCGGGCTGCCCATTGCCATCCCAAAGCATTGTTTGTAAACAGTTGTTCCTGATACTTGAAGAAGTGAAATTAACACACAGTTCCACTAGATTGATTGAAATCTAGAAGAGGTAAAGGGAGGTGTGGTTTTCAGTGAGCCTCTGTCTCAGAATGTTGATTGACGCGTCAGTAGGAACGTTGGTTAAAGAGGGCTGTGACATCGAAGGAAGCCAAGCTTTGTTTAGGCATTCAGGTTGGAAAATCGGGAGAGAAGAAGGTCACTGAATGATTGAGGTGGGCTTGACTGATAGTGCCCAAGAAGCGCTGAAAGTTATTGGCAAAGGTGGCCGGCTAGTCTTTGTGGTGCACTACCTATGCCCGAAGTGATAGGCCCGTTTAGTGGGATGCCAGGTTTGTTGTGTTCTTAGGAAGGCCTTACAGGCGTGCTGGTTTCGGTTTTTTTGACCTGGTAAAAGTTTAAGTAGTTTTTTGCCTTGTTCTGATTTTCGGAAGATGCTACGAGCCTTTTGAAGGAAAGTCTGGGGTACTTTGAAGTTAGCACTGCATTACCTTCGATGTCTCAGCCCTCTTTACCAACGTTCCTACGGACCGCTGCAATCAACATTCTGAGAAGTGGCCACTGAACCACGACATCCCTTTACTCTTCTAAGATTTTCATAAATCTAGTGGAACTGTGTGTTAATTTCAACTTCTTCAAGTATCAGGACAAACTGTTTAAAACAATGCTTTGGGATGGCAATGGGCGCCCGCTCAGTGCTGTGCTTGCCAAACCCTTCATGGAACAAACTTGGAGACAGAGAAAGAAATTCTGCACCTCATTCCCAACACGTTACCTGGCTAAGATACGTTGATGAATATTGGTTTTCTATCCAAGACGTCTCAATATCCAGGCCTTCTCAACAAGATCAATGCAGTTGAACCATCAATAAAGTTTACACTTGAACCTCGAAAATGATGGGCAAACTTCCTTTCTCGAGTTCTACTGTGCAGATCTCCCGACAGTGACAAACTTCTCTTCAAAGTGTATAGAAAAACTACCAACAAGGACGATCTTATACACATTTATTTCACACCAAGATACCCGCACTAAAGTGTGGAGAGCCTCATTGGCTTCTTCTTGAGAGCTTTCGCATCTCCAGCCCTTGTTTTCTTAGAAGAAAATGCACTTACATAACCACAAGCCTGTACACGTCTTCAGTCCCTCTTTTTCATCCAGATTGCAGACTCAAGGCAAAGCTATCCTCAACAAACCGCCATGGAACAGCCCCCTAAAACAGTTCATTGTACTCCCATGTGGCGATGTTGCCACGAAACTCGCCGGGCACTTGCTATGAGTAACATCATCGTTTCACCATAAGCACATCCTCTATCAATAGACCTTCACTACTAAACGCAGCCCCACACCTCTAACTTCTACAGCAGGCGTCTACACTATCCCTGTGGGTTTCTGTCCCCAAGAAAATATGTAGCGAGACAGGCAGGGAGATCTTGCTGTCCGCCTGATATGTGCCATCGAAATGCCTCTAACAGAGACGATGTAAGGTACGCCTGTGTCCTCCCGGGAGATCCACGGGGCATTTGATGAACTGTAACGAGGCACAACTCGTTCTCACCGAACAGGACCTCGGACGCCGACGGTTGCCTAGGAAGCCTCACTAATACACGTCACGACACTATAGAACGCAACACTGGAAACTACTAAATTTCAAAAACATTGGCATCATGATACTTAAGCAGCACCAACCCAACACACAGGAGTCACATGATTCATCGTCTACTGGTCCTATCATAGGCAGAGGTTGTTTTGATAAGGGTCCTGCCTCGCATGGGCCAGTAGGCTTCTAACAGTGTTCCTCCATTCTTATGTTCTTATGACATTCCTCAGCGTTCACGTGCGTCACATCTCACTCTCCGCCTATATATATAAGTCTTTCTACATCTGTATGATTAAGAAGTGATCTCAAGGGTCCCAGGGACCGAAACGTTTTCTAATAATTATGTTATAGTGTTTGCTTACGTGTCTTTCTAAACCAATGAGGTCCTTATCCCCCCCCAAAATCACCTCTACCAAAGCTATCAAGAGTTTACTCCCCTTTCCCACGACACCATCAAACCCAGCCCCAGATAAAAATTAATGAAGCGCAAAGAGGGGTTTTTCTAATAACCAGAGTTGAACCCCTCGACGATACAACTAGACGAATAACACTTACAGAGAACAATATGCACCACATTTCTAAACATTTTTTTAGTGCAGTGTTAGTGTGCATCTCTCTCCCTCACACATGTGAATGTTTGAAAGAGCCAGAAGAATTTTCACGCAGCGAGTTGATACAATGAAAGAATCTTAGTTATGATAACAGATTGATAAGAACTACCTCTCACTTTACTACAGAAATGGAGAATTAGAATAGATGTGGTCACAAATATAATAAACAGAGGTATTGATGCAGTGTATCAATATTGTCTGAAAGACCGGAGATCAGAACGATGGAAACAGATGGAAGGTAAACACAAATGCAAAACACAGATGGAAACTAAATACTCGAATTAGACGGAGATAATAAAGGCGGGTTTGACTATGTAGGAGGGCGACGATTGAGAAGTAACAGACGAGGGAAGGAAGAAATGCAGAAAGGACTTTATACCTAAATAAAAAATGTTAAATTGCCAAAATAAAATAAAACCTAAGCGCTGGGGATGCGTCGTTAAAGATGATTAACAATCAAGAAACGTGGTCCAGGAGCTGGAGCTAGATACCAGCAAAAACAGTTACTCGGGCACAGGTGATGGAGACACAAAGTTCCAGGATTAAGTACCGTCGAGGCTTCGACGTCGAAAATAGCGGTCGATAGTAGTGGTTTGTTTACAATCGCGCCATTATGATTTAGCGAGCCAGGCTATAGTAGTTCATAGACTTGGGCCAGGAGCTGTGACTCGAGCCCTACAAACCCCAACTAGGTACATACACTCTGAGCACTTTTAAACATACGTCATTATCATTCCCACATGACTTCAGGATTTATGAAAATTATTTAAAGCCACTAGTGTCAGCAAACACTTAAATCTCTCAGTGTATTTATATTGTTGGCAGAGTGAATCCTTATACACAAAAGTCAACAGCCCAAAAATTTTTCCTTCATAATATGTCGTCGTTCATCACCTAACTGTTTAAAACATGCACGAAAAAGCACAAATGTTTACAGAAGGATGAAGTCCAGGGGAAAACTTTATTTTCTCTTGTGTTGTGTTAGATGATGATAAATTTGATACCAGAGTCTGGTTATCTCTCTTTCTCTTCCTTGCTCTCTTTTAGCTCATTTTATTCTTCTCTCTCTCTCTCTCTCTCTTTGTTCTTATCTTTCTTCCTCTCTCTCTCTTTATTTACATAAGTTTTTTTACAGTATTAAATTAAGAGCTCATACCTTATTTACAAGTTATGAGCTGTTGCCTACCTCAACTCTGTCTGTCTGTCTCTGTCTGTCTAGTCTTTCTTTTTTCTCTCTCTCTCTCTTACTCTCTATCTCTCTCTCTCTCTCTCTCTCTCTCTCTCTCTCTCTCTCTCTTCTCTTTCCATCCTTCTTCTCACTAAGTACAGTATATATCTAACATACTCACGTATGACCATGAGGTTGGCCAGTATCCCCATGGGTGGGTGGGCGGAGAGTTGACACTCGTAGATTCGGAGTCTCTCGTCTGGGCGTACTTAATGTGCAGCGTCCACTGCTGTGGTGTGTGTGTGTGTGTGTCGTGAGTGTGTGTGTGTGTGTGTGTGTGTGTGTGTGTGTGGTGTGTAGTGTGAGTGTGTGATGTGTGTGTGTGGTGTGTGTGTGTGTGTGTGTGTGTGTATGTGTGTTGTGTGTGTGTGTGTGTGTGTGTGTGTGTGTGGTGTGTGTGTGTGTGTGTGTATGTGTGTGTGTGTATGTGTGTGTGTGTGTGTGTGTGTGTGTGTGTGTTGTGTTGTGTATGTGTGTGTGTGTATGTGGTAGTGTGTGTGTGTGTGTGTGTGTGTGTGTGTGTGTGTGTATGTGTTGTGTGTGTATGTGTGTGTGTGTGTGTGTGTGTGTGTGTGTGTGTGTGTGTGTGTGTGTGTGACTCTGTGTGTGTGTGCGTTTTTGTGTGAAAGAGCGAAAGTGTGGGGAAAGCAAAAATGTGCTCGCGCGCCGAAGAGAACCACGTATTTTTGTCGAAAAATAGAGTAGAGTGGAGATAGACTTATGGTGTTTGGAGGTGTTAGTGGTAGTGGTAGTGGTGGTGGCGGTAGCAATGGCATTGAAAGTGGTGGTTTGGTGGTGTTAGCAGCGTTGGTGGTGGTGGTGGTGGTGGAGAAGGAGAGATGCGAGATACAATGATCAGCACCAGATTAATTAAGCATCACAGTAACATAGCTACAACCATTTACAACTTTTTACGTCATTTCGGTCCCTCCTGGACACCATTATCAAGTCACGATAATGGTGACGACGTCTTTCATATCTGGCGTCGTGAATTTAATCTCTTACTATCCTGTTTCTTACTCTTAACAATCTTGCTCCATCTATCAACATCAGAGTTGACAATTACTGATAACCCTACTATCTACAGTTTGTTAAGATAAGAAATGCTAAGTATGAGCCAGCAAACTTCAGTATTTCTTCATTTTTATCTTCTGACATTCTTAAACAATTGGTTTCCATATTTATCTTTTCCTCCGCATCACCACTTTGATCCTCATTTCCCAACTCCGAAACTTCAGTTATTCGTATTTCATTCTATGTTATATTTCTGCTTTCATTAATTCTGTCCACTATCTCTTAAACTCACTTCTCCAGAGAAGACAGCTGCACTTTATCTATCTACATTTTTACTGGACAAAATATTACAACAAAAATATCCTTCAACCTGTTTATTAATTTTGTTTTCAGTCAACCAACATCGAAGGAATATGGTTCATATTTCTCCCACCACCGACAATTCAGGTGTTTACTGTTTATCCTGATTCTTTTACATTCTTCAATATGCTGAGGAAACAAAATTCTTCCTTTTCGAAAGACTTGAAAAACAAAAATATAAGTCCTGAACTTGATGACACACCCGGCGTTCTTTTCTGTTATGTTGGGCGTCATAGCTATCTCATATTTACAATTATTTACTCGTTTTCTAGCCCCTCATAGTCGCCGTCTTCTTAAAGTCTCTCAGATATATTCTTAACAGGAATTTCTCACACTAACCGGACTCCTGACTTTATCTTTTTTTAATTATGGCTTGATAATGGTCCAGGAAGAGCCGAAACATCCGCCAGTTTTCATTTCCAGTTTGTGAGTTTGTTATGAATCAGAATAATATGCTATAATAACATAACATTTAATTATATTAAGCCCTTTTAGTTGGCCAGCTCGCCTTCGTTCCTGCCAGCCTTCTCACCTTGCCCTTGCCCGGGGTGACCTTGAAGGGGGGTGAGTGGGAGACGTGGAAGCGATCATCGTTGCTGTAGGTCTGACTCCCCAGAGTGATGAGGTGGTGATCCCGGCGTCTGATCCACGACACCTGTCGGCCACCACCACTCATGTAACAAACTACTCTCTAATCGTATAGTAATTTTATCATAATTGCATGAAAACTGTAACCAAATTAAATGTAAATCATCCATTGTAATCCTTTAAGAATTTCATTTATATTTTCAGGTCGTGCTTTGAAGAATAAGACACATGCAACACCACGGTATATTTATGGACACATGTCGCCAAATAGCGGGGTGGAGTCACTAGTTGGCGAAACTTTTCCGTAAATAAAGATACACGTGTTGCACATGTCTTATTCATCATTTTGTCGTTATTTTAGGTCCGCAATGCAATGTCGTTCTGTACTGCCACAACTTGCCAATTTGGCTTATTTGTGGAGCATTGTTCGGCCAAACAACCCGAATGTAAATTTATAGTTCAATAAATTAGCATTCTGAACAGCAGTAAATTAATATATTTCATTGGTTTTTAAATAACCCTAACTAAAATTAAGTTATTCTTAAACAGGCGGCTTAGAATTGAGATATAATACGTTAGAATTGGTTTCTGACTTAGGTTTTATGAATGATATAATATTTACCTGTTTATTTAAATTTATAAATATGCAAAACAACCACTGGCTGAAAGATAGTTTTTCAGTGTAACAGTGCCAAAAGTGATATAATTAGCACAGATCTACGGTGCAGTATTGAAGGTGTAATTGCCTAGTTTGTTGGGGGTTAAGAACTATCTCTTGGTCCCGACTGGGTGTGAGGTTGTCTACGAGTGATTTACAGGGCCGCAGTTGCTACCTATGTCACTTACTGTTTCGTGTTCGGCCACATCGTTAATTTGGCAGCGGAGAGCGGCGTTAGCGCCAACTTGGACGGTAGTTATGGTATTATTAGCAGTGAGGAATCGGAGCGTTGGTGAGCCTTTTGGGGCTTTCTACCTCGTACGGTCCCAGCAGAACACCGGAGGGATCAGGAGTCCACAAATGAACCATAAAATGCAATATATTTATTATACAACCATTAGGTCTCCTTTACATAGAAACCACAGTCCCATACTCGAAGAACGTCATCGGAGTACCTCAGACACTGCCTACGCCAATAATAACATACTCCTGGAAAACTGAAGAATTGTGACACTTATGAAACATGTGGGGGAATGTTTTATTGAAGAATGTATCGCACACAGTGGCTTCATCAGGTCCAATACAACGTAGAAAATGGGTAAGGGAGAGGAGTTTGAGGGTAATCAGGCCCCTCAGCCTGGAATCAGATGTGTTCGTCCATCACTCTTGTAGGAAGTACAGCATGAGGTCCAGAGAGGTGGCTTTATACTGCAGTCAGGTGAGTCGAGCAGGAGGAGCGGGATCACATTTAGACCTTCCACTTGTGTAAGTAGATCTTCGTCAAAGGTTGGGACAAACGTTTGAAGATTTCTTTGATAGAGAGAACAAGATCCATGATGTTGCAGGGTCTGTTTTCAAAACCATTCTTACATCTGACAGACACTGCAACCACGCCCACCACTTATGGATCAATTTACGCCAGAGCCACGCCCACATTGGCAATAATTCTCCAGAGAACCATCTAGTGCGTGACTTCAGCGTTATTTCACCTCTTAGGTCAGAGGTGGAGCTTTTTTTACATGAATTTACAGCAAACACAGGAGCGTGAATGAAAGTATTGTTACTTATGTCTCCCCAACTTTCCTCATCTCTTCCCAGAGACCTTTCTCACAGCCCTCCTTACTATCATTCCCAGAATCCTCCTAGCATTTCCTATTTGGGGTACTACTGATCACTCCGTGTACTACTGATCACTCCGTGTACTACTGATCACTCCGTGTACTACTGATCACTCCGTGTACTACTGATCACTCCGTGTACTACTGATCACTCCGTGTACTACTGATCACTCCGTGTACTACTGATCACTCCGTGTACTACTGATCACCCCGTGTACTACTGATCACTCCGTGTACTACTGATCACTCCGTGCACTACTGGTCACTCCGTGCACTACTGATCTCTCTGTGTACTACTGATCTCTCTGTGTACTACTGATCACTCCATGCACAACTGATCTCTCTGTGTACTACTGATCTCTCTGTGTACTACTGATCACTCCGTGCACTACTGATCACTCCGTGCACTACTGATCACTCCGTGCACTACTGATCACTCCGTGTACTACTGATCTCTCTGTGTACTACTGATCGCTCTGTGTACTACTGATCTCTCTGTGTACTACTGATCTCTCTGTGTACTACTGATCACTCCGTGCACTACTGATCACTCCGTGCACTACTGATCACTCCGTGTAAAACTGATTCTGTGTGTACTTATGTCACTCCGTGTACTACTGATCACTCCGTGTACTACTGATCACTCCGTGTACTACTGATCACTCCGTGTACTACTGATCACTCCATGTACTACTGATCACTCCGTGTTCAACTGATTCACTCCGTTGTACTACTGGATCCACTCCGTGTAACTATGATCACTCCGTGTACTACTGATCACTCCGTGTACTACTGATCACTCCGTGTACTACTGATCACTCCGTGTACTACTGATCACTCCGTGTACTATTGATCACTCCGTGCACTACTGATCTCTCTGTGTACTACTGATCTCTCTGTGTACTACTGATCACTCCGTGCACTACTGATCACTCCGTGTACAACTGATCTCTCTGTGTACTACTGATCACTCTGTGTACTACTGATCACTCCCATGTTTTTACTAGGATCTCCTGTATACTACTGATCACTCCGTTGTGTATCTGATCACTCCGTGCACTACTGATCACTCCGTGTACAACTGATCTCTCTGTGTACTACTGATCACTCCCAGTACTACTGATCACTCCCAGTACTACTGATCACTCCCAGTACTACTGATCACTCCCAGTACTACTGATCACTCCCAGTACTACTGATCACTCCCAGTACTACTGATCACTCCCAGTACTACTGATCACCTCCCAGTACTACTGATCACTCCAGTACTACTGGTTCACTCCCAGTACACTGATCACTCCAGTACTACTGATCACTCCAGTATACTGATCACTCCCAGTATACTGATCCTCCCAAGTACTACTGATCACTTCCCAGTACTGAATGATCACTCCCAGTACTACTGATCACTTCCGTGTGCACTACCAAAGGTAGAACGCTGGGAAAAGAGTTTAATCATGAAGACCACTGAACTGCGATTTAGAAGAGGCAAAAGAAAGGATAAAAGGAGGTACATTCAGATGCTGCAGTGTGTGGAAGTACAGTAGTGGGCTGCTAAAACTAGGAAATAATTTTTTATGCGGATAGAGAGGCTCAGGTTAGGGTACAGAGACAGGGAAATTATTTTCATAGTAGAGTAGGCATTATTAGATAGGGTGTGATGTAATCATGGCGCTTTAACAAATATATATATATATATATATATATATATATATATATATATATATATATATAGATATAATATATATATATTTATATATATATATATGGTATATATATATATTATATATATATATATATATATAATACTATCATATATATATTATATATTTCATATCATATATATATATATTATATATATATATATAATGTGTGTGTATGTGTACTACCTATTGTGGTTGCATGGGTTGAGACTAGCCATGGCCCGGTCTTCTTCACTGATCGCTACTTTGTTCTCCCCCCCCTCCCCCCCCCTCTCTCGCTCTCTTCTCTCTCTTCACTCTCTCTATCTCTCTCTCTCTCTCCTCTCTCTCTCTCTCCTCTCTCTCCTCTCTCTCTCTCTCTCTGCTTCCGGAAGCTTTGTCATTACCTCGTCTTAAAACTTATGTATGGTTCGCCTCAACTACAATCACGTGTATGTGTGTGCTTTGTGTGTGTGTGTGTGGATGTGTTAGTTACAAGTTGGCTGGTGTTGTTTTGTGTGTGTTGTTACTTACTATTTGTGGTTGCAGGGTCGATTCACAGCCTCCTGGCTCCGCTCTTCATGACTCTGCTGGGTCACTCTCTCCCTGCCTCCATGAGTTTGATCGTACCTCTTCTTAAAGCTACATATGGATCTTGCCTTCACTACATCACTCTCCAGATTGTTCCACTTCTGACAACTCTATGACTAAAGACAAATATTCCTAACATCCCTGTGGACTCATCTAAGTTTTCACTTCAGTGTTATCCTTGTTGCTGATATCCCAATCTCTGAAACATTCTGTCTTCTATCCATATTATCAATTCGTTTCAGTAGGTTCATATTTAGTTACCATGTCCCCTCTATGTGTGTGATAAGATAAGATAAGATAAGATAAGATTTTGTTCGGATTTTTAACCCCGGCAGGGTTAGCCACCCAGGATCAACCCAAGAAAGTCAGTGCGTTCTCGAGGACTGGTCTAATTATTTCCATGGGGTCTTAATCTTGTCCCCAGGATGCGACCCACACAGTCGACTTAACACCGGTACCTATTTGGGCTAGGTGAACAGGACAATAGGTGTAGAAACGTGTCTGAATTTCACCGCGGGATTCGAACCCGGGCCC
>NC_069413.1:57555994-57583494 GCF_026875155.1 Cherax quadricarinatus
GATTGGTGGATAAATTTTGGGTAGGGGTGCAAAAGAAAAAATTTAAAGTAATACGGGAAAGAGTAAGTTATGAGGATAACAAAAAGATTAGGTGATGAAAGATTGAATATCAGATTGGAGGAGAGAGTATGGAGGAGGTGAACGTATTCAGATATTTGGGAGTGGACGTGTCAGCGGATGGGCCCTATGAAAGATGAGGAATCATAGAATTGATGAGGGAAAAAGAGTGAGTGGTGCACTTAGGAGTCTGTGGAGACAAAGAACTTTGTCCTTGGAGCAAAGGGGGGAATGTATGAGAGTAATAGTTTTACCAACGCTCTTATATGGGTGTGAAGCGTGGGTGATGAATGTTGCAGCGAGGAGAAGGCTGGAGGCAGTGGAGATGTCATGTCTGAGGGCAATATGTGGTGTGAATATAATGCCGAGAATTCGTAGTTTGGACGTTAGGAGGAGGTGCGGATTACTAAAACTGTTGTCCAGAGGGCTGAGGAAGGGTTGTTTGAGGTGGTTCGGACATGTAGAGAGAATGGAGCGAAACAGAATGACTTCAAGAGTGTATCAGTCTGTAGTGGAAGGAAGGCGGGGTAGGGGTCGGCCTAGGAAAAGGTTGGAGGGAGGGGTAAAGGAGGTTTTGTGTCGAGGGGCTTGGACTTCCAGCAGGCATGCCTGAGCGTGTTTGATAGGAGTGAATGGAGACAAATGGTTTTTAATACTTGACGTGCTGTTGGAGTGTGAGCAAAGTAACATTTATGAAGGGATTCAGGAAACCGGCAGGCCGGACTTGAGTCCTGGAGATGGAAGTACAGTGCCTGCACTCTGAAGGAGGGGTGTAATGTTGCAGTTTAAAAACTGTAGTGTAAAGCACCCTTCTGGCAAGACAGTGATGGAGTGAATGATGGTGAAAGTTTTTCTTTTTCGGGCCACCCTGCCTTGGTGGGAATCGGCCAGTGTGATAATAAAAAATAATATAATAATATATATATATATATATATATGTCGTGCCGAATCGGCAGAACTTGCGATCTTGGCTTAAATAGCAACGTTCATCTTACCATATAGGACAAGCGAAAATTTGAGTATGTAATAATTTCGCCAAAATCATTCTGAACCTAACGAAAAAAATATATTTCACTGTGTTTGTTTAGTATTAAATTATTGTAAACAAATCTAAAATATATATAGTTGGGTTAGGCTAAAATAAATTGTTCTTGTTATAATAAGGTTAGGTAAGTTTTCTAAGATTCTTTTGGTGCAAAATTAAAATTTTTTACATTAACATTAATGAAAAAAATATATCTTTAAATGTATAAGAGAAAATTTTAAAAAGGACTTAATTTTAAAAGAGTTCTTGCTAATTGACCAGTTTTACATATTCGGCACGACATATATATATACAATATATATATAATCACAAACACATATTCGTGTATATTATTAATAAAATCAAAACTAGGCGCCAAACCCACAAGAGTCATGCAGCAAATATTCATATATATACACAAACATACACCATGGTGGCCTACAAGAAATGCTGAAAACTGGACTCCACGAACATAACTCTGTTCGTGGAGTCCAATTTTCAACATTTCTTGTAATACATCACATGATTACAAATAGGGAATTACTGTATACAAAACCCTATAGTTCGAGAAAACTTAATAAACGTAACCAACTCAGAGGTAACGCTCTTATCTGTAGCTTCACTTTTGACAATCACACAAAAACGCCTCAGAAGAGATAAAAATCTCGCCTTAGCAGCTGTTACCAGTTTATATACATAACAATAAACATCACGTCATGTTTTTCTCTCTCTAGAGTATCACTGTTTACTGGATTCTACTAAAATGCTATTTATGATGTCGTTGAGTAGCTAGACCTCCACCTCACTTGAAGCAGTGAGTGTTGCAAGAGGTTAAAACACTGTGGACTGACGCAATTAAATTTATATTGCAGACGCATTCAGCGCCTCGATTTCATCCTCCATCATAAATCTTTCTTTCGCAAAGTTTCCATAAGCCGACTTCGTGGCTTCTTCGGCGTCGATGTATGGACCTGGAGGCTGGTCTCGACTCAAGGGCCATCGACTTGAAACTCCAGAAATAATGATAAGAATTTCTGGGAAAGATGGACGGTCACAGCTCATAGGATTGAGGTCTTTTATGCCAACTGGTTATCGGTTATTAGTTGTCCTCTATAACAGCTTCCTCTCTCACGGTGAGGACGACACAGACGCCCACAACTGTAGACGACGACAACCAACACACGACAGTTCTCACTCGTAGCTTGTAATGAAACTAACATTAATAATAATAATAATATTAATATAAATAATAATAATAATAATAATAATTATTATTATTATTATTATTATTATTATTATTACTATTATTATTATTGTTATTATTATTATTATTATTATTATTATTATTATGAGGAAGTGCTAAGAATATATCAGTCAAACAGAGTCTCGAAAATGGGAAAATTCAGATTACATTCAAGGAAAAAATTGTAGCTCAAATTCTTTGGATCAAAATTTCTTAAGCATCATCATTTATGAAGCATTCGATTATATTTTCCCATTTTACGAATGCTGTATATGACGACTATTACACACACACAAACATACATACATACATATATATATATATATATATAATATATATATATATATATTATATATATAATATATATATATATATATATATATATATATATATATATATATATATATATATATATATCAAGAGACAGCTTTCTCAGTTATCTGGATAGGACAAGAACCTTTAGTTTCTGGATATATTTCTTGCCCTCTTCTGAATTCCTCCTCATTCACCGCCGTTCCCTGCTTATCGCTACCATCTTGTACCGAAGTATTATGGCGAGATCGTGCCTGCTGCATCTCATCTCCTGTGTTCGGCTGCTGGTCTTCCTGTTTCTCCATTTAGTATACAGTAACAGCAACAAATGCTGGCTGGAGGCGGCCATTCGCAGGATGTCGTGCTGAACCAACCACAAACTTCAGGGAACAGAATCCACAATGACTGTGGTTAGTGTTTTGGTCTAGACTCTTGAAGTGAGAAAGGTCTTCTGAGGCTAAGACGTTGTCTTGTGAGTCCAAGAGGCTTTTTTTTTTTTTTTAGACGAAGAATTTCGCTTGAAAGGCTGTGGCAAATAAAGTGTCTGATGCAAAAATATAACACCTGAAAATTACACCCAAACACCGAAAACTCGCCCGTGGAATTATCATTACGATGCTAACTGGTATTTTTATGTTTTCTCCCACAGGCTAACTACACTTTTCCAAAACATAATATCATCACCTACAATTCCCCACAAACCCATGTACATCTCACCTTCATTCAACATACCTCCTACCTATCTCTCACCAACTTCCCACCTACCTCCCACCTGCCTCCCACTTACAACCCGCTAACAATAACAACTCAACTACCGTGTTCTATGGCAAATCTGTGAAGATCAGCGGAGTCCTCTTCAGTCTCTTTCTCTCCTTTGGTCCACTCTTCACTCCAGCCGGCCACCACACCTGCAACAAATGTAAAAAATCAGTACTTAACATAACTAACTTATTGAAACGCACAGTTGTACCTTATTTTTATTGTTCTTATGAGGTCTTGATCATTAATAATAAATGCTGGGTTTGTGTAACGAAATCAAAGGATTGTGATTTGTATAATATTGTATGATTGCTTTGAAAATACAGTAAATTGTCACTTTGAGTAAGACGGAGGGAGGAGGTGTTCCACCTTACACTATATACATAACCGGACTAGACGAGGTTAATTCTTGGTGCTTTCATTTCCCTTTCCCTTCACCCTTACTTAAGAGGTTAGGTGGTGTTTTGCTGCCGACCAGGGAAGGCCAAGGACAGGTGTCTTCATTAATAAAGCCTCACATGCAGGAACCTTCTTACACACTACCATCTTGGGGACTGAATTTCTACGATGGGTCAGTAATATAGGCACGAACGTACGTGTCTCGCCTGCTTTGACGTCCGAGTATGTGTGCTACGTAGGCATGTACGTGTGTGTGTGTTTTGCGCATGGTAAAGTCCGTGTACGTCAGTTATTGGGACCTGCGTGCATGTGTCTCGCCAAAGCCGCTGACGACACTATCCCTCGACCTCTCACAGTGTTGTGGTAAGAAGGACACACAAGTGTCCTCTGTTGGTTTATGATAATAGACACGTACCACCTGGTGGTGGTGATGGAGGAGTAATTTGATTAGACACCTGGCCTCTATTTTAAAGAAATAGGGGATGGGGAAACACTGGTGCGTTAGGGGAGGAGATAAACACACAGCAATCAGTAATGAGTAGGTAACATCGACACCTGGTCTCTGTTATTGGGGGGAGACGAGGGGTGCAGACACCTGGTGTCAAGTAAGGTAATGTAGATACCTGGTTCATAGTCGCGGAGTATAGATACCTGGTCCCTGGTAATTACAGAGGGCTGCTGACCCCTGCCCTACATAACACTAGTTTCCCCTCGCCCTCTATACTTGTGTACACTCGAACATAAACTAAGAGTAATGTTGTCATTCTGTCCCCAACCAAAACATAACCTCGACAGAAATATAAACAATTAAAATCACTTAAAAAATCTACTTCGTCTCTACATTAATCATTCTATCTATCTTCTACATCTGTACTGTAATTTGCGTTTTAAGACCATATTTCTTCCTCTAGATAAAAGGCTTGCAGCAGGGGTACAAGACTTGTCTTCTTGATAAACGGTCTGCAGCAGGCGTATCAAAGATTGTTCTTCTTCCTAGTGGATAATGTGTAATGGGTATATCAAAACCTACTAGCACTAAATAGTATGCTTCCAGGGAGTGAACAAAAGACACGCTTTGCACAACAAGCTTTTATTGGAACAATGTTTCTATCTGTAAAGATAACTCGACAGTGACAAGATAAAGGCTGTCAGGGATCGAAAACTTGACTGCAAAGTATATCTGTTCTTCACATCAAGATGTGTTCCACTTCTTGATGAACGACATGCACGCTCAATCCACCTGTCCCAGAACACACACACACACACACACACACACACTGACACTTCACCTTCATCTCACTCTTCATGAAACAAATGAGAGTCACATTTTGATTCGCTGCTAAACTCTCATGTGATATCGTCTGCTGCAATTCCGTGTCGGGTCAGATTTATAATTTAAACAAAAAAAGAAATATACACCGTATTTTGTTAAACTAATTTAAGGCAATTTGCCGTCCATTATGCAAAAAAGACTGAACATGGTATCTGGGTTCCAGCGTCACGCGAAAGTGTCATGTGGACCACGATATTAATGTTTTACCTGTGAGCGAGGGAGCATGTGCGTGTGAACCCGTGTGTACGGCTTTTCCGTGCCTGTGTGAACGCTCATGTGCGCGTGTGTCGGGATAATGGTGTGAACAGTAGGTACAGTGAGAGAAGTTACGTGACAGTTTTGACTGTGATGATTGAGAACAGTGCCAATGGGAAAGACGGTGTTAGTGAGAGATGCCTTACCATTGGTCCCTTCAAGGGATCATAATATCCCACTGCCACTACAACACTGCAGACAGTGTTGTAGTGCCAGTGAAATCTTTCAAATGATGCCACACAACACAGGAACCACCACTGGTGTGTCACAACACAGCAACCACCACTGGTGTCACTACACAGGAACCACCACTGGTGTCACTACACAGGAACCACCACTGGTGTGTCACTACACAGGAACCACCACTGGTGTGTCACTACACAGGAACCACCACTGGTGTGTCACTACACAGGAACCACCACTGGTGTGTCACTACATAGGAACCACCACTGGTGTGTCACTACACAGGAACCACCACTGGTGTGTCACTACACAGGAACCACCACTGGTGTGTCACTACACAGGAACCACCACTGGTGTGTCACTACACAGGAACCACCACTGGTGTGTCACTACACAGGAACCACCACTGGTGTGCCACTACACAGGAACCACCACTGGTGTGTCACTACACAGGAACCACCACTGGTGTGTCACTACACAGGAACCACCACTGGTGTGTCACTACACAGGAACCACCACTGGTGTGTCACTACACAGGAACCACCACTGGTGTGTCACTACACAGGAACCACCACTGGTGTGTCACTACACAGGAACCACCACTAGTGTGTCACTACACAGGAACCACCACTGGTGTGTCACTACACAGGAACCACCACTGGTGTATCACTACACAGGAACCACCACTGGTGTATCACTACACAGGAACCACCACTGGTGTATCACTACACAGGAACCACCACTAGTGTGTCACTACACAGGAACCACCACTAGTGTGTCACTACACAGGAACCACCACTGGTGTGTCACTACACAGGAACCACCACTAGTGTGTCACTACACAGGAACACCACTGGTGTGTCACTACACAGGAACCACCACTGGTGTGTCACTACACAGGAACCACCACTGGTGTGTCACTACACAGGAACCACCACTGGTGTGTCACTACACAGGAACCACCACTGGTGTGTCACTACACAGGAACCACCACTGGTGTGTCACACAACACAGTCACATTACCATAAATCTTCACACTCTCCAAGTTCACTCTGCGTTCCAAGAATTAAATTTTTTTTAACATTTCGGTAAGTTATATCCTGCAGATCAAAGGACCGAAGAAAGAACTACTGTTAAGTTCTGTATATTCCCACAGTAATTACTGTAATCATTGATTAAAACTGCCGTTCTCAGCGTGTTGATTAAGTTTGTAATTGCAACTCGCTAAGCTCTGGGGAGAACATTAAGTGCAAGGAATAGTTTCCAGGATCGATCCTCCGTTCACGAATCAGAAGACACTTCTCTCTCTCAGCCTGAAGAATACAGAGTTCGTGGGTCTGAGTAATTAAGGTTGGTTAATGGGATTTAAAGCTAGCCAAGAACACTCTAATCTCTAAAACCGAGGGCAAGGTATACTCTCAGTGTATATGTTTGTTAAAAATACCTTACAGCTGGTGGTGTAGAGATGGTGGTGGTATTGTGAAGGAGTGTAGTGGTGGTGGTACTGTGAAGGAGTGTAGTGGTGGTGGTATTGTGAAGGAGTGTAGTGGTGGTGGTACTGTGAAGGAGTGTAGTGGTGGTGGTACTGTGAAGGAGTGTAGTGGTGGTGGTACTGTGAAGGAGTGTAGTGGTGGTGGTAGTACTGTGAAGGAGTGTAGTGGTGGTGGTGGTACTGTGAAGGAGTGTAGTGGTGGTGGTATTGTGAAGGAGTGTAGTGGTGGTGGTACTGTGAAGGAGTGTAGTGGTGGTGGTACTGTGAAGAGTGTAGTGGTGGTGGTACTGTGAAGGAGTGTAGTGGGTGGTGGTAGTACTGTGAAGGAGTGTAGTGTGGTGGTGGTACTGTGAAGGAGTGTAGTGGTGGTGGTATTGTGAAGGAGTGTAGTGGTGGTGGTACTGTGAAGGAGTGTAGTGGTGGTGGTACTGTGAAGGATGTGTAGTGGTGGTGGTACTGTGAAGGAGTGTAGTGGTTGGTGTACTGTGAAGGAGTGTAGTGGTGGTGGTATTGTGAAGGAGTGTAGTGGTGTGGTACTGTGAAGGAGTGTAGTGGTGTGGTACTGTGAAGGAGTGTAGTGGTGGTGGTACTGTGAAGGAGTGTAGTGGTGGTGGTAGTACTGTGAAGGAGTGTAGTGGTGGTGGTGGTACTGTGAAGGAGTGTAGTGGTGGTGGTGGTGGTACTGTGAAGGAGTGTAGTGGTGGTGGTACTGTGAAGAAGTGTACTTTTGGTGGTGGTACTGTGAAGGAGTGTAGTGGTGGTGGTGGTACTGTGAAGGAGTGTAGTGGTGGTGGCGGTACTGTGAAGGAGTGTAGTGGTGGTGGTGGTGGTACTGTGAAGGAGTGTAGTGGTGGTGGTACTGTGAAGAACTGTACTTTTGGTGGTGGTACTGTGAAGGATTGTAGTGGTGGTGGTGGTGGTGGTACTGTGAAGGAGTGTAGTGGAGGAGGTGGTACTGTGAAGGAGTGTACTGGTGGTGGTGGTGGTACTGTGAAGGAGTGTAGTGGTGGTGCGGTACTGTGAAGGAGTGTAGTGGTGGTGGTACTGTGAAGGAGTGTAGTGGTGGTGGTGGTACTGTGGATTGTAGTAGTGGTGGTACTGTGAAGGAGTGTAATTTTGGTGGTGGTACTGTGAAGGAGTGTAGTGGTGGTGGTGGTACTGTGAAGGAGTGTAGTGGTGGTGGTGGTACTGTGAAGGAGTGTACTGGTGGTGGAGGTACTGTGAAGGAGTGTATTGGTGGTAGTGGTGCTGTGAAGGAGTGTTTTAATGGTACTGTGAAGGAGTGTACTGGTGATGGTGGTACTGTGAAGGAGTGTGTTTGTGATGTTGGTACTGTGAAGGAGTGTAATGGTGATGGTGGTACTGTGAAGTAGAGTACTGGTGGTGGTGGTACTGTGAAGTAGAGTACTGGTGATTTTGGTACTGTGAAGAAGTGTGCTGGTAATGCTGGTATTGTGCAGGAGTGTTCTGGTGATAGTGGTACCATGAATGAGTGTATTAATGGTACTGTGAAGGTGTGTACTAGTGGAACTGTGAAGCAGAGTACTGATGGTACTGTGAGGTAGAGTACTGGTTGTGGTGGTAACCAAAATTAAAAAATAACACATTCACAAATCAGATAAACTTAATCCAGCTAAAGCTCTGTTAACTCAGTCAAGCTTAAAATATAACTTAACCATATGTAAATAATTAAAACTTGCCTGCTAATTATTTCAAGTTAAAAATAAATAAAAATGATAGACAGAAGGATTTTATTTGCCATTTTATGTTAATTAAATTTGGAAAAGTAATTAATTTTGTTAATTTCATTTGCCACAAAGTATAAGTTGATTTGTAGTATACGAATTTTTTAATGAATTGTTCAAGATGGTTAACGAAAATCTGTAGTGATGAGAACTGAGACGAATGTGAAGCTTCGTTAATCATTGGTGGTGAGGGAACTCGGGAACTCAGTGCTCTGTCTGTGTGGGAGCTCAGAACTCTCAGTGCTTCTGTGTGGGAACTCAGAACACTCAGTGCTTCTGTGTGGGAACTCAGAACACTCAGTGCTTCTGTGTGGGAACTCAGAACACTCAGTGCTTCTGTGTGGGAACTCAGAACATTCAGTGCTTCTATGTGGGAACTCAGGACACTCAGTGCTTCTGTGTGGGAACTCAGAACACTCAGTGCTTCTGTGTGGGAACTCAGAACATTCAGTGCTTCTGTGTGGGAACTCAGAACACTCAGTGTTCTGCTTGTGTGGGGTAGGATACTGCCGACACTGGTGAAGACATACTTTACAGAACTAGCTTCTGTTGGGACAACGTCTTGATCTGCGCTGAACTTTAAGCAAGTCGTGACTTGATGAAGATCAATACAGATCGAAACTAGGTCTCTGCAAAAGCTAGTTGTGCAAGTTGTCTGCAACACAACATGAAGCCTAGTAGCTGCCAGATCATTTAGAAAATATTTACCTAGACAAATGTTCGAGACGAGTTTGGATACTATTAAAGACACAAGTGTTAAGAAGTTCTTCATTTCTGCAACATTTCTCGTTTTCAACTACTTGCATTTGTATCCTTTGCACCAAGTGTCGGCATATTGCCTGCCTCCCGAGTTGGATATAGTTAGGTACACGAAGGTACGATTTGGTTAATCTGCCATTGTGTTCTAAAACGATTTTCCCTAAGTCAAAACCCTCTTGTGGAGGCTTTGTACAAAGTGGATTACTTCGTTGCCACAACGCACAACCTGCACACTGTTAGAGAAACTCTGATGAAGACATGTGCTTTGGAAATGTTAAAGCTGGTGTCTGGCAAACAAAATCGGAAGAAAATAGAAAAATATACCCCTCCCAAATGACTTATTGGTAACTTAAAAATTTGATACATATCTTCGCATGATATTAAACAATACATAAGAGAATGAAAATCTAAGTTTCTCGTACTTAACATGAAGTTGGAGGCACTATTGATGTAACTCGTTCCACATATCACCGGCTCTTCAATATTCCCTGCTAGGAAGTGTGCCCAGGGCACGATGTCCTCCTGTATTACTCGGAAATGGTTTGACTCACGCGAAGTTAAAGTTTACACTCTGCTCACTGAACTTCGGGAGGAGGAGGAGAAGGAGGCCAAGTTTTTCACGGAAAAGAACTCAGCATCCATGAAAAATCTGAGAATTCAGATTTTTTATCCCTGGCCCGTCTTATGTGGAGGGCAAATGACCAGAAGTTGTCTTAGTGAAGGTCTTAATTTTATTATAATGGACGATTAATAAATTATCCCTTCTGGAAAAGAAGGTACGAGATGAGCAATTACGAGACGAGGGTAAAACATTTTTCACCCAGTCATATAAAGGGGAAAAAAATGACTTATTTGACAGCCCAGTGAAATTATTATCAGAATTATTTTGGCTTAGTAGAGCTAAAGCCCTGTGAATGGATTCATAATCCGGACTTCACTTACCTAGATGGTTTCGATGATGCTAATATAGCAAAATATTGACGTGTGAATCAAGGAACTCGTGTGGAAAAAATCTAGACAAGGAATTCAGCAGAACTCAGGTGGAGATTGTTGATGGATTTTCTTGATGTTTCCCGACTGGCTCTGTAGTTTCCTTCCTTAAACCTCAACTTATCTATGAGAAGCCTGGTTTCTCACTTTGCTGCCTGTAGAAACTTCAAATCTGGTTGAATGCAGCAGATAATATGCGAGTTGCCACATCAAAGACAGCTCCTTGATTACATGGTAAAGTTTCTTGGCAGAAGCAGCAGCATCCATCTCAGTAAGATCTACGCTAATTTCTTAAGTAACTTTGATGATGCGCTGAATTTGATTTGCCTTCAAGTGACCAAGAAGTTTTTATTTTTTAAGGTGTCCTCAAAACTGATTTTTTTCTCTCTAAACGTATTGAATCATCTTGAAAACATATTGTATAAAAAGAGCGAGGGCCCAAGAGTATCACTTGAGGCTCACGAGGAGTCGTCAGTGCAAAAGAGTAAAACAAAAAAAAATAATAATTGACGATTGTTAATACACCATCACTCAGCTCCTGTCATCCTCACTTACACAACTTTACTCAACACTTGTTGCAAGAATGATACAATATATATAATATACCAGTCTCATAATTTCGTAGCATATCGTTCACTTTTAGTACAAATTGCTAATCTTTCCATTATGCCAAAATAGTTGACCTATAAAATTCTGTTTAATAAATTTTAATCACTTCATAAATAATTTTACACACTGCTACAAAAATTTTTTTTTGTCAGTTAATGATTTCAGGAGGAATGTTTTATAGTTGGTTAATAATTTTTAGTGAATATTTTGATTATAGACATAAGATGTATGAATTTTTGACTGTGTTGGCTGTGTCTTCACTACTGTAGTTCATTGTCGGTTGTCTTCACAAGCAGTTCTGTGTTGATAGTGCCTTCACTACTGTAGTTCTGCATTGGTAGTGCCTTCACTACTGTAGTTCTATGTTGGTAGTGTCTTCACTACTGTAGTTCTGCATTGGTAGTGTCTTCACTACTGTAGTTCATTGTTGGTTGTCTTCACAAGCAGTTCTGTGTTGGTAGTGTCTTCACTACTGTAGTTCTGCATTGGTAGTGCCTTCACTACTGTAGTTCTGTGTTGTGCAAGACAGGTATACGATACCGACAAGATGAAAGTTAAGACACTTGTGTAACATCTGGTTATTTTTACTGTAGACGTTTCGCCATCCAGTGGCTTTACCAATACAGATTCTTGGACATAATTAGAAAACAGAAGAACTATATACAAAAGATGAGGTAATCAGTCCCTCAGCCTTGGAGGTGGTGTTTACAGCACCATGGTGCTGTAAACACCACCTCCAAGGCTGAGGGACTGACTACCTCATTTCAGTTCTGTGTTGGTAGTGTTCTTCACTACTGTAGTTCTATGTTGGTAGTGTCTTCATTACTGTAGTACTGTGTTACCTGTGTCTTCACTACTGTAGTACTGTGTTCGCTGTGTCTTCACTACTGTAGCTCTGTTAGCTGTGTTTCACAGCTAACACAGTAGTTCTGTGATTTGTTTCAAAATGCTTCGGCTTCATAACCCTCGCACGATACAAACCTCTCAAATAGTAAGGTCAACATTCAACTCTATATCAGGAAAGATATGAATGATCTTTTAGGAGAGTTTAAAGTCTATGCACAACACGAAGCATTAAGGCTGTTAGTAACTTGTTACTACCAGTTAAGAATACTTTAATAGCCAGAACAGATATTACAGCTAACTCTCTGTGTATATATACTGATGCATACCTCCCATGGTATATATCCTTGCCAGTATATTTACAATTTGTTTAACGGTAATTAAAAAGTCATAGGTTTATCTGCTCCATGGTTTGCCGGAGAAAGAAGCTATTTCATAAGTCAACTTCCAGAGAGTGTTTTGTCTTTGGATGAGTTGTTTAATCACTGTGTGTGTTGGTTCTCCACCTGTGTGAAGACTGAGCCACGTAGGTTCGAATCCTGTGCTTGTCTGATATATATATAATATATATATATATATATATATATATATATATATATATATATATATATATATATATATATATATAATATATATATTATATATATATATATATATATATATATTATATATCCACAGAACAATAGAATGCTGCGACCAGCCGGAATCGAATACGGACATTAGCGTGGCTTCTGGTAAAAAACTAACCTCCTGGCTTTAATTCCCTACTGTCGCAGTATCTGATATATGTATATAATATATTATATATATATATATATATATATATTATATATATAATATATATATATATATATATATAATTATATATATATGTCGTGCCGAATAGGCAGAACTTGCGATTTTGGCTTAAATAGCAACGCTCATCTTGCCATACAGGACAAGAGAAAATTTGTGTATGCAATAATTTCGCCAAAATCATTCTGAACATAACGCAAAAAAATATATTTCACTGTGTTTGTTTAGTATTAAATTATTGTAAACAAATCTAAAATATATTTAGTTGGGTTAGGCTAAAATAAAGTGTTCTTGTTATAATAAGGTTAGGTAAGTTTTCTAAGATTCTTTTGGTGCAAAATTAAAAATTTTTACATTAACATTAATGAAAAAAATATATCTTTAAGCGTATAAGAGAAAATTTCAGAAAGGACTTAATTTTAAATGAATTCTTGCTAATTGACCAGTTTTACATATTCGGCACGACATATATATATATATATATATATATATATATATATATATATATATATATATATATATATATATATATATATATATATATATATATATATATATATATATCAGACGAGCTTTAATACGAAAAACAATAGACAGTGCACTTTGACGGTGGGCAGCACCAGTGCACCACTGGAGCACATCACCTGCCTCAAGAAAGGCATTTCCTCAACGCTTAAACAGTGATAATTAATAACAATGAGTATTAATATTATCAGCAACGCAGACGCAATTATTTCAATTATTCATAGCGTCTCTCACCAAATTTGTGAAGCGTCAGTAAGGGAGGTAATTGTTGCTTTGCAATGTTGCGAGTAATGTTGCGAGGAATGTTGCAAAATCATTCCATTAACATTCTCATTTATCCTAGCATATAAATGAGGTGCTTGTTAGAGGTGTCGTTAAGCTTTTTATCATTAAGAAAGCTCGTTCATGGAATTATTAAAGACGTTTTTGAGGTGGCACCAGAGTCATTGTGTGATGGTATGGTGGAATGTGTTAGATGGGAAGGTATGAGGGACTGTTAGATGGGTAGGTATGAGGCACTGTTAGATGGTAAGGTATGAGGGACTGCTAGATGGGAAGGAATGAGGGACGGTTAGATGGGTAGGTATGAGGCACTGTTAGATGGTAAGGTATGAGGGACTGTTAGGTAGGTCTGGGGCACTGTTAGGTGTTAAGGTATGAGACACTGTTAGATGGTAAGGTATGAGGCACTGTTAGATGGTAATGTATGAGGCACTCTTAGATGCTAAGGTATGAGGCACTGTTAGATGCTAAGGTATGAGGGAACTGTTAGATAGTAGGGTATAAGGCACTGTTAGGTGATAAGGTATGAGGGACTGTTAGATGAGGTAGTATAGCAGGCGGATCACACTGAATGAGGTACAGTGGAACGTGTCAGAGGAGAGTACTCAACCCAACAAGGCTGTCTACACCTCCTGTATCCCAAGTGTGAAGCTCTGTATTAGCGCCATAAATAATTTTCTCTCCAGCAGATGCAAATAAGAGAGATAGAGATCGATGAGAGAGACTTTCGTGTACGTCATCTTAAAAAAGGCTGCAAGTGATAACTAAGATCACCGTGTTAAAGTCTTCCTTGGGTGCCAAGTTGTTCATATTGGCACGACGGCACCTTTACGAGGCACCATACTGGTCTGAGAGGCCAGTTAATGCCCAAACTTGCCTGAGGGCCACCAGTAGTTTATATTATCAGAGAGACGCACACCCACCGCACCTGCTTCGCCCTTCATTTATGCTAATGGTGCTGTTGTGGCCGGCTGTTAGGTGATTATTACAGAATAGCTGCGTGAGTCGCATGCCTCCGATGAGGTTACAGCGGCTGAACGTGGGCAGCAGCAATCTGCAGGAGCATCACCGGCACCAACAACAGCAGCAGTAGCACTGACAACAAATAGCAGCAGCTGCTACGATGTGGTTACAGTGGTCAAACCTAGGAAGTACCAGCAGCCATAGCAGCTGAAGCAAAAGAAGCAGTGCTAGCAACAACAGCAGTAGCAGCTTCAGTGTGGTTAGACCGTACGTGGGCTACACTAGCAGCAAGAGCTACTAGCACCACCCCCACAAAACCCTCGGAAACTCTTAACTTTTGACAGATTTTTTTTTAGCTCGGTTCGTTGCATAAGCGGAAACAATTTCGTTAATAATAGGTAGCCATCACCTTTACTGAAGGGAGGAAGGGAGGGAGGAAGGTAGGGAGGGATTTAAGGAGGGAGAGAGGGAGGGAGGGATTTAAGAAGGGAGGGATGGATGGACAGAGAAAGAGATAAGGAGAAGTTTTACCAAGCAGAGGGGAATGGTAATGAAAGTTAAAGGATTTGAGAATTAAAGAGATTCAGATAGGAAGTAAGTATAGCGTAGTGAATGTGTCGACAGATGACTGTTAAAACTGAGTTGAAATAAACAATAGATTATTATTATTATTATTATTATTATTATTATTATTATTATTATTATTATTATTATTGTTGTTGTTGTTGTTGTTGTTGTTGGTGTTGTTGTTGTTGTTGTTGATGATGATGTTATTATTATTATTAGTTATTATTAATGTTAGTGGAAAACACTAAGCTCGTAGGAATCATAGAACGCTTGCGGAATGTAAAGTTATAAGTTATCAGGTTTGATGTGAAGAACGAGAGAACAGCCGTAAACACTTAGCACTTCTCTAGAAGGAAGACAACAGACGCGAGAAAGAGGACACAGCACAGAACACTTCACACAGAGAGCGAAACAAGTGAATGAACTGACGCAGAAGTGGAATGTATATATGAGATTGTAGTTTGTGGTGACGTTAGTGTGTGGGTGTGAGTCAGTACCTCAGAGAGGCCAGGTACTGACACAAGTTTGATGATCCTCTTAGACCTTCAAGACTTAAGAGGATTTTGGTCGCAGTGTAGCTTTGTCTTACTACATAGTGGGGAAGGTGTGTGTGTGTGTGTGTGTGTGTGTGTGTGTGTGTGTGTGTGTGTGTGTGTGTGTGTGTGTGTGTGTGTGTGTGTGTGTGTGTGTGTGCATGCGTGCGCGAGGAGCGTTTAAACTCCTGAACTTGCTGCCTTTCCATCAAAGTAACCTCTATAATCCCCCCTTCCCTTCCCTTCCCTTCCTCCATCACCTTCCTCTAATACCCTCCCTTCCTTCCCTTGTCGTCAGTCTTCCACCAGTCCCTCCGTAGCATCTTTGCTCTCCTGTGTCGCTGAAAAAACTACATTAAACTGGGCAGATTTTTTAAAGTCTCAGGCCTTGACACCACTGTGTTGACATCACTGTGTTCGCATCACTGTGTTGACATCACTGTGACATCTCTTTGTTGACATCACTGTGACATCGCTGTATTGACATCACAGCCACAGTGACACCGTTGCCAGTACCACCATCTTCACAGCACTACAGCCACACTCTCTCTTATACCGTCACTACCACAATTATAACCACACTAACGTGGTCAGTGTCTCCACTACTGACCTCGTAATTACCACCACTATCAAGAGGTCACTACCATCATTAGCCTCTTCTATTTTTTTGTAAACACCTCAATTTGGCCAAAATAAAAGTGTCTGACAGGAACTCTGATTGGCAAAGTTTTCCTTCCCTTTAACAGCACTCAGATGAGAGGAATTTATGAGTGGAAGCTCAACCTCTCTCTCCCTCTCCTCGTCCTTCCTCTCTTTATGTCACATTCTCCCTGTCTCCCAGTCGCCCACCATTCCTATTTCCCTGACTCCATCCTTCTCTCCCTATCTCTCACTCGGGCTCTTCCATTTTCTCTCCTGTCCTTGTATTTTACCCTAATTCTTTCCCTCTCTCCTTCACGCACTCTCTCTCTTACCGCCCGAACACAAGTGGGGTGTAATTACACTGTTAATCCGGGTTATGCAAGTGGCATTCATTCCCTGTAGCTCTGACGTAGAGAGAGAGAGAGAGAGAGAGAGAGAGAGAGAGAGAGAGAGAGAGAGAGAGAGAGAGAGAGAGAGAGAGAGAGAGAGAGAGAGAGAGAGAGAGAAAGAGAGAGTACCTTTTAAAGTCAGTTTCATCTGCAGTGGCCCTGCTGGTACCTTCCTAGCTGCAAGCACCTGTAACCACTACTTTCTCTACACTCCAGCATTAAATACCCTGAAATACTCTGAAAATTACGAAAAAAGATGAACTATCGAACACTTAGGACCTTTATTGTCGAAGCCTCTCACTTCTGGGACCTTGTTCACCCCTATAACAGAGTGATGAAGGTGTAGGAGCCACTCCTACCCCACTCTCCGCCTCTTTTTTAATCTCTTTGGGTTAAAAGTGATCAGGATCCCAGGACCGAAACGTTTTCAAATAAATATGTCCTAGTGTTTGATCACGTATTTTTTTTATAACAGTGAAGATGGTCCCAGGGTCGAAACGTTTCGATAATACAAGGTCCTAAATGTCTGCTTACGTGTGTGTTTTATATGCCAGGTTGTCACCACGTTGTCTGTAAAGTAACACTGTTGCTGCAACTCAGTATCCAGCTACATGGTAAGAAGACACACCTTGGATAAATATGCAAATCTGATATATCTGTGAGCGAAACACTGTCGTAATAAAAATTCGTTTTGCAACTTGTTTCTTTACACAGCTGGTGCCAACTTAAGACACTGGAGTGTGCTTGGTCTTATTGTGATAAACATCAATTTCAGTGACCTATTGCACCTCATGAGTGACTGCAGTGCTTGATCATGTGACCGCTGTAGTGAGGTTCAGATAATCGTTGTAGTAAGGCTCAGGGAACCGCTGTAGCGGTTCATCACCAGCCATCCTGAGGCCTAGGAACATGTGGACCAACTTGGTCCAGCTAACAATATACAAAAGTTCCTCCTAACGTCGCTCAGACTCAGTAGTGTTGAGCTTCATCTCTCCTTCCACATCCTCCCACAACACCTCAGAGTATCATTCACAACGTGATCACGTCTCTCCATGGCCCTTCACTCTTCCTATGAGGCAAATGTTACTCTGAAATATATCATGACTGCTGACAACACTCAAAAAAATCGTGACCAAATGCAAATTATATATGACGACTGGCTTCAAAATCTACACATATGCTATGGAATAATTATGTAAGCACCTGTCAATTACCTGTGTAATAATGTTGATGGTAGGAAATAGCTCTTAGACAGTAAAATATTTGTCAGGTACACTTACGCCTAGGTAGCGTGTCTTTACCATGGTTAGAAAACCTCCCCACACCCCTCAGAACCTCTCCACACCCCTCAGAACCTCCCCACACCCCTCACAACTTCCCCACACCCCTCACAACCTCCCCACACCCCTCACAACCTCCCCACTTCCCTGGTGATCTCCCCACACCAATCAGAACCTTCCCTAGTAAAGGATTAGCCTTCACTACCCTCTGCACTGAATGATAAATAATAATTTTTACGTAAGATATAGTTTAAACAGAGAGAGAGAGAGAGAGAGAGAGAGAGAGAGAGAGAGAGAGAGAGAGAGAGAGAGAGAGAGAGAGAGAGAGAGACCCTGGTATATTTCGCTCCACTACACAAGCTTTAGAAATGTTCACCCAATTTGAGGGGATGTATTTTGCCTGAGCCATCAGGTGTAACCAGCGTTGCAGTTCATGACTGCTCTATAACAGTACACCAGCGGTTCTATCAGGGTACAGCAGCTGTATCACAGTACAGCAAAGCGCCTTTTACAGAGAACCATTATTTTTTCCTATGAAATTTTCAGGAACAGAAATATAAGCGATGCATGTGCTCACTGTTGCATCAACTGTTGCAGTTGCATCAACTGTTGCAGTTGCATCAACTGTTGCAGTTGCATCAACGGTTACAGTTGCATCTACTGTTACAGATGCAGCATTACATTCAATGTTTCTCAAGAGCAGGTAACGTCATTGTTTTTCTACAGTAACAGTAACAGTAACGTGATCATTGTTCCTCTACAGTAACAATAACGTGACCATCATTATTGCTCTCCAGTAACAGTAACAGTAACACGTAATTATACATATATCTTCATTTTCAGAGTCATTACAGTAATATAAAAATATCATTAATTTCTCTCACATCGCATGTCAACCTCCATTAGCCAAATGTCAATATATTTTTTCATGAATCAGCCTTATTATGTTGCAACTATGTTGCAATAATAATATAATATATATATATAATATATAATATATATATATATATATATATATATATATATATATATATATATATGATCGAAAGTTTAATTACTTAAATTGTTAGTTGCGAATTGCTTCAGCCATTGTATTGTGCCTTTCCTCAACTTTTAAGTTTGTTTGTGCGTCTGTGAAGCTGTGGATGTTATTGTGTTTGTTTCTCTAGTTTTTCACGAGTGTGTGTGGTGTATGTATTGTTCTTGTGTGTGTGTGTGTGTACTCACCTAGTTGAGGTTGCGGGCGTCGAGTCCGAGCTCCTGGCCCCGCCTCTTCACTGATCGCTACTAGGTCACTCTCCCTGAGCCGTGAGCTTTATCATACCTCTGCTTAAAGCTATGTATGGATCCTGCCTCCACTACATCGCTTCCCAAACTATTCCACTTACTGACTACTCTGTGGCTGAAGAAATACTTCCTAACATCCCTGTGATTCATCTGTGTCTTCAGCTTCCAACTGTGTCCCCTTGTTACTGTGTCCAATCTCTGGAACATCCTGTCTTTGTCCACCTTGTCAATTCCTCTCAGTATTTTGTATGTCGTTATCATGTCCCCCCTATCTCTCCTGTCCTCCAGTGTCGTCAGGTTGATTTCCCTTAACCTCTCCTCGTAGGACATACCTCTTAGCTCTGGGACTAGTCTTGTTGCAAACCTTTGCACTTTCTCTAGTTTCTTCACGTGCTTGGCTAGGTGTGGGTTCCAAACTGGTGCCGCATACTCCAAAATGGGCCTAACGTACACGGTGTACAGGGTCCTGAATGATTCCTTATTAAGATGTCGGAATGCTGTTCTGAGGTTTGCTAGGCGCCCATATGCTGCAGCAGTTATTTGGTTGATGTGCGCTTCAGGAGATGTGCCTGGTGTTATACTCACCCAAGATCTTTTTCCTTTGAGTGAGGTTTGTAGTCTCTGACCCCCTAGACTGTACTCCGTCTGCGGCCTTCTTTGCCCTTCCCCAATCTTCATGACTTTGCACTTGGTGGGATTGAACTCCAGGAAGCCAATTGCTGGACCAGGTCTGCAGCCTGTCCAGATCCCTTTGTAGTTCTGCTGGTCTTCGATCGAGTGAATTCTTCTCATCAACTTCACGTCATCTGCAAACAGGGACACCTCAGAGTCTATTCCTTCCGTCATGTTCGTTCACAAATACCAGAAACAGCACTGGTCCTAGGACTGACCCCTGCGGGACCCCGCTGGTCACAGGTGCCCACTCTGACACCTCGCCACGTACCATGACTCGCTGCTGTCTTCCTGACAAGTATTCCCTGATCCATTGTAGTGCCTTCCCTGTTATCCCTGCTTGGTCCTCCAGTTTTTGCACCAATCTCTTGTGTGGAACTGTGTCAAACGCCTTCTTGCAGTCCAAGAAAATGCAATCACCCACCCCTCTCTCTCTTGTCTTACTGCTGTCACCATGTCATAGAACTCCAGTAGGGTTTGTGACACAGGATTTCCCGTCCCTGAAACCATGTTGGCTGCTGTTGTGAGATCGTTCCTTTCTAGGTGTTCCACCACTCTTCTCCTGATAATCTTCTCCATGATTTTGCATACTATACATGTCAGTGACACTGGTTCTGTAGTTTAATGCTTCATGTCTGTCTCCTTTTTTAAAGATTGGGACTACATTTGCTGTCTTCCATGCCTCAGGCAATCTCCCTGTTTCGATAGATGTATTGAATATTGTTGTTAGGGGTACACATAGCGCCTCTGCTCCCTCTCTCAATACCCATGGGGAGATGTTATCTGGCCCCATTGCCTTTGAGGTATCTAGCTCACTCAGAAGCCTCTTCACTTCTTCCTCGGTTGTGTGCACTGTGTCCAGCACTTGGTGGTGTGCCCCACCTCTCCGTCTTTCTGGAGTCCCTTCTGTCTCCTCTGTGAACACTTCTTTGAATCTCTTGTTGAGTTCTTCACATACTTCACGGTCATTTCTTGTTGTCTCTCCTCCTTCCTTCCTTAGCCTGATTACCTGGTCCTTGACTGTTGTTTTCCTCCTGATGTGGCTGTACAACAGTTTCGGGTCAGATTTGGCTTTCGCTGCTATGTCATTTTCATATTGTCTTTGGGCCTCCCTTCTTATCTGTGCATATTCGTTTCTGGCTCTACGACTGTTCTCCTTATTCTCCTGGGTTCTTTGCCTTCTATATTTCTTCCATTCCTTAGCACACTTGGTTTTTGCCTCCCTGCACCTTTGGGTAAACCATGGGCTCATCCTGGCTTTTTCATTATTCCTGTTACCCTTGGGTACAAACCTCTCCTCAGCCTCCTTGCATTTTGTTGCTACATATTCCATCATCTCATTAACTGGCTTCCCTGCCAGTTCTCTGTCCCACTGAACCCCGTTCAGGTAGTTCCTCATTCCTGTGTAGTCCCCTTTCTTGTAGTTTGGCTTCATTCGTCCTGGCCTTCCTGCTTCTCCCTCCACTTGTAGCTCTACTGTGTATTCGAAGCTTAAAACCACATGGTCACTGGCCCCAAGGGGTCTTTCATATGTGATGTCCTCGATATCTGCACTACTCAAGGTGAATACTAAGTCCAGCCTTGCTGGTTCATCCTCTCCTCTCTCTCTTGTAGTGTCCCTTACGTGTTGGCACATGAAGTTTTCCAGTACCACTCCATCATCTTAGCCCTCCATGTATCTTGGCCCCCATGTGGGTCCAAGTTCTCCCAATCGATCTCCTTGTGGTTAAAGTCACCCATGATCAGGAGCTTTGCCCTGCATGCATGAGCTCTTCTGGCCACTCTAGCCAGTGTGTCAGCCATCGCTCTATTGCTCTCGTCGTACTCTTGCCTTGGCCTCCTGCTGTTCTGTGGTGGGTTATACATCACTGCTATTACCACCTTGGGACCTCCAGAGTGAAGTGTTCCCGCTATGTAATCACTTTCTTCTCCGCTGTCTCCTCTCTCCAGCTCATCAAAATTCCAGCGATTTTTGATCAGCAATGCCACTCCTCCACCCCCCTGTTCCCTCTGTCTTTCCTCAGGATTTGGTATCCCGTTGGAAAGATGGCATCTGTTATCATACCTGTTAGCTTGGTTTCTGTGAGAGCTATGATGTCCGGTGATGCTTCTTTGACTCTTTCATGCCACTCCTCCCACTTATTTGTTATTCCATCAGCGTTTGTGTACCATACCTTCAGTTTCCTTTCCAACACTGTGGTTTGGGGGGCCTGTGAGGGTGGGGGACCTGGTGGCATACTGTGGGATTTTATAGCTCGGTGTTGGGTGGAGGCTGTGGGTATGGATTGTAGTGTGTGTTGGGATGGTGTGATAGGTTGTATGGTTCTGAGAATAGTTGTGTGTGTGCTTGCCCTTGCTGTTCTGTTCTGCTCTGACTTGTAGCTCTACTGTGTATTCGAAGCTTAAAACCACATTGTCACTGGCCCCAAGGGGTCTTTCATATGTGATGTCCTCGATATCTGCACTACTCAAGGTGAATACTAAGTGGTGGTGATGGTGTGTGTGTGTGCGTGTGTATGTGAGTGTGCCAGCTTCAACATCCACATCAATAATTACCTATTTCCTAAATTCTTCCCATGCTTCTTCCTGATTCCCATCTTCCCACCAACACGAGCCCCGAGGAGGGTCCTCCTGGGGGTGGGGGGGGGAGAATGGGAATAGGGATGGGAGTGGGGAGGGGGATGGGAGTGGGGAGGGGGGGGAGTGGGGAGGGGGATGGGAGTGGAGAGGAGATTGGGGAGAGGCTGACTCACATCAGCTGTAGTTTATCTACTGACTTCAATGTGTTTAGATTTTTGGCTGATTTTGTATCTAGCGAGGCGAGATCGGTATCCCTCGCAGTTAGTATGATGGTAGTAGTGGTAATTATGGTGATAGTGGTGATGGTGGTTATTGGGGTGGTGGTTGTAGTGGTGGTGGGAGTGGTGATTGTGGTGGTGGTAGTGGTGGTGGTTATAGTGGTGGTGGTAGTGGTAGTGGTGGTTGTGAAGAAATTTTTCTCCAGCCAGGGAAGCGACGAGTTCCCTGGAACGACGACCCCTGGGGGCTAAGAGACCTCTCTTTACTTTCCCTCACACTGGAGAGGGTCATGATCTACTTCTTTTTGCACTAGAAGAGATGAAGCTCTCATGTGTTACAACCAAGCATCCTGTACTCAGCAATTTTAAATTGAAGCATTACAGAAATGCCCATTTATCTTAACACGTGTCTCTGACCCTGCAAAATCAGACACCTTCTAAAGGGAATAAAGACACAGAGGAGATAAAATCGACACCCAATATACACACACATGTCCGGTAAATTTTGTAGGAATATTGTTTGAGAAAATTGCAATTTCCCAAGACTGAGAATAAATAAAATAATTTGCTTCTAAACAGTTGGTATACTTTGGGACTTTATACCCCACAGCCGACACCTTAGACTCAAGGAATCTGCTCCTTAGGTTCAAGTGAGTCACCTGAACCGGAATCTACGCCTATAGACATCGTGTTAGCAGATAACCGCCCATAAAAGGAGAGTGGATTGTAGTCTGAACAGGCGGATTGAAGTTTGAACTCGACCAGTGAAGATGTGACAGAAGTGATCGGGTGTCAGTCGGCCAGGCCATGCCACGTCATTGAACGTGGTGGTGGTGGTGGTGGTGGTGGTGGTGGTGGTGGTGGTGGTGGTGGTGGTGGTGGTGGTGGTGGTGGTGGTGGTGGTGGTGGTGGTGGGATGGTGTGTGGTGGTGGTGGTGGTGGTGGTGGTGGTGGTGGTGGTGTGGTGATGGTGGGTGGTGGATGAGTGGTGGTAGTGGTGGTGGCAGTCATTGTGTAAGAGACAAACAACCAACCAGTAACTGTGAGGTAGTGGTGGTGTGGGGTGGTGGTGGTGGTGTGGTGTGTGTGGTGGTGGTGGTAGTTGTGGTAGTGGTGGTGCAGTCATTGTGTAAGAGACAAACAACCAACCAGTAACTGTGAGGGTAAATTACTCTAACAAATATATATATGGACCCTAAATTTACCAGGCTTGAATTCACGTCCAAAACATTCCCAGTAAATGTTCATGTGTATTGTTGTGGAACGTGTGTGTGCGTGTGTGTGTGTGTGTGTGTGTGTGTGTGTGTGTGTGTGTGTGTGTGTGTGTGTGTGTGTGTGTGTGTGTGTGTGTGTGTGTATGTGTGTGTGTGTGTTGTAGGGGTTGAATCACAGTTCCTAGGCCCCGCCTCTTCGCTGGTGGCAACTAGAACCGCTCCCGGCTTCAAAAACCCTATCGTAACTCTTCTTGAATCTTTGCATGGAACTTGCTTCTACCGCTTCACTCTCTAGGTTGCTGCACTTCCCAACTAAGACTGAAGTTCTTCCTAACATCCCTATAACTCACCTGAGTTTTCAACTTCCAGCTGTGCCCTCACGTTCCTGTTTCTCATCTCTCAAACATTCTGTCTTTATTCATCTTGTTAATTTCCCTCAGTATTTTGTAGGTTGTTATCATGTCTCCTTAGTCCTCCAGGATCGCCAAGTTGAGTTTACTTAAGCTACCCTTATAGAACATGCCCCTTAGCTCCGGGACTAGTCTTGTTGCAAACCTCTGCACTTTCTCAAATTTCTTGATATGCTTAACCAGGTGTGGGTTCCATACTGGTGCTGCATACTTCAATATCGGCCTGACGTACACGGTGTATAGTGTCATGAATGACTCCATACTTATATATTGAAAACCTATCCTTAGATTTGCAAGATTTGCATTTGCTGCAGCAGTTATTTAGTTGATGTGCGCCCCAGGGGATATGCTCGGTATGATACTTACCCCAAGGTCCTCCTCCAGTGAGGTCTGCGGCATCTATAAAGTACAGGCATTTCCTGAGAATATTAGGTCAACTTATTAATCCCCCTCTAGTATCTATCTTGTTTCTGGTTTTGTAACAGTTTGTTAGAGAGTATTCTAGTCCAGTTATCACGTAAATTATGTAGCTCCTCAATATTTTTTTTTTTTTGGATTGCAACTGGATGTATACAAACCAACCAAATAATAATAAAGGTGTCTACTTGGAAATAATTACAATTAATGTAATTAGAATAATTGAGGAGATAAGCCCATACACAACTCTTGGAGTATAACTGGTATTCTTATATATCATAGTTATTCTGTAGATATAGTCATATGGTGCTATGTGCACTCTTAATAAGTAATATTCTTAATAAGTACATCGACACCATGCCCAGCCCTTCTAGGGTCGGGTAGGTGCCTGAGCCAGAGCTTGCATCTCACAAGACTGTCATTCCCATTAGTCCCCTTGGGACGAGGATGGCAGGCCAGAGAGGCCTAGCTTGTGGCTAGGCCTGGGGACAGTTGATCCTAAAGATGAGGAGGTCCTTGTGCCTCCTCCCATGAGAGACTTAGGTCTCAGACACTCCCTAGACAGGGAGCCAAGGCCGGGCCACCACTTGGAAAAGGCCCTGACAGGAGAATACCAGCGAATTTTTAATAATAATAATAATAATAATAATAATAATAATAATAATAATAATAATAATAATAATAATAATAATATGTACAGTATGTTCCTATCATATGTACTCAAGTACAAGAATAATGATGTGTATGTATGTGTGTTTGTGTAAGTGCTCAGTATGTGGTCAGACTGACTCGACTTAGACTTAAAATGTGACAGACAAGAAGTCCCTAAATAATCTAACTTTTCAATCAACAATGCAATCAGACAGCTTACTTGAACAATATGACGACCTATTCGCCAAACAGTAATAATTCTTGAAGCAGCAGTTAACAGCACAGCATCAGGCAAGGAATCAAGGAGATCAAAAATGACCCTAACAACAGATCCTACACAAAAGGCATAAAATTCCCTTATTGTTGAAACTGAATTCAACAATTCCAATTTCCCGACTACGACAGTGCGTAGATGCCAGAACAAATGTAGGTCTAAAGCTGAACTCGGGACCAGAGATATAGTCTCCGCGACACATAACCTCTGGAAACGTTAAATATCACTAAGTCTATATAATGCTCTGTGAAGAGAGTTGCAGAGAGTTACGAAATGTATATCCAGGCTCAGCAACGGTGACATACTTTACCAAAACAAAAGTCTAAATGACACGAGCTGACAAAGCAGAGAGACGAGATGTTTCCGCAATGAGCAACAATGAGAGAGAGATAGGAGGAGAAGCCTGTAGCTCTGACGTCAGGTTACTGGAACCATCTTGTGCCTGGTTCGAACTACTTAACAAGTGGGTAAGTTCCTTGCAAGTACTGATGGCCAATCAAAAGTATCCAACAGCGAGCACAATGAGAGGTGTAGCTGTTACATCCTACCTACCTACATAAGCTAATAAGTCAAATAATATAAAACATGAAATTGTCATTTCAACTATTAATTAAAATTTACTGCATCTTTTCTCTAAGGATGCAATAACCCAGAGCCTGTATTCCGTCTGCGGTCTTTTTTGTCCTTCCCAAACGTCATAACTTTGCCCTTGGTGTGTATGTACTTACCTGTTTGGGGTTGCAGGGGGTCAAGTCACAGCTCCTGGCCCTGCTTCTTCGCTGGTCGTGTGTGTGCTCACCTAGTTGTACTCACCTAGTTGAGGTTACAGGGGTCGAGTCCAAGCTCCTGGCCCCGCCTCTTCACTGGTCGCTACTAGGTCACTCTCCCTGAACCATGAGCTTTATCGTACCTCTGCTTAAAGCTATGTATGGATCCTGCCTCCACTACATCGCTTCCTAAACTATTCCACTTCCTGACTACTCTGTGGCTGAAGAAATACTTCCTAACATCCCTGTGATTCATCTGTGTCTTCAACTTCCAACTGTGTCCCCGTGTTAATGTGTACAATCTCTGGAACATCCTGTCTTTGTCCACCTTGTCAATTCCTCTCAGTATTTTGTAAGTCGTTATCTTGTCCCCCCTATCTCTCCTGTCCTCCAGTGTCGTCAGGTTGATTTCCCTTAACCTCTCCTCGTAGGACATACCTCTTAGCTCTGGGATTAGTCTTGTTGCAGACCTTTGCACTTTCTCTAGTTTATTTACGTGCTTGGCTAGGTGTGGGTTCCAAACTGGTGCCGCATACTCCAATATGGGCCTAACGTACACGGTGTACAGGGTCCTGAATGATTCCTTATTAAGATGTCGGAATGCTGTTCTGAGGTTTGCTAGGCCCCCGTATGCTGCAGCAGTTATTTGGTTGATGTGCGCTTCAGGAGATGTGCCTGGTGTTATACTCACCCCAAGATCTTTTTCCTTGAGTGAGGTTTGTAGTCTCTGGCCCCCTGTGTGTGTGTGTGTGTTGTGTGTGTGTGTGGGTGTGTGTGTGTGTTGTGTGTGTGTGTGGTGTGTGTGTGTGTGTGTGTGTGTGTGTACGATGTGTGTGTGTGTGTGTGTGTGTGTGTGTGTGTGTGTGTGTGTGTGTGTGTGCGTGTTGTGTGTGTGTGTACGTGTGTGTGTGTGTGTGTGTGTGTGTGTGTGTGTGTGTGTGTGTGTGTGTGTGTGTGTGTGTGGTGTGTGTGTGTGTGTGTGTGTGTGTGTGTACGATGTGTGTGTGTGTGTGTGTGTGTGTGTGTGTGTG
>NC_069413.1:57593494-57600994 GCF_026875155.1 Cherax quadricarinatus
GACGGCGAAGGTGACGGTGAAGATGACAGTGATGACGGTGAAGATGACGGTGAAGATGACGGTGAAGATGACGGTGAAGATGACGGTGAAGGTGACGGTGAAGATGACGGTGAAGACGGCCATGAAGATGACTCTGAAGATGACGGTGAAGATGACGGTGAAGAAGACGGTAAAGATGACGGTGAAGATGACGATGAAGATGACGATGAAGATAACTGTGAAGAAGAGGGTGAAGATGACTGTGAAGATGACGGTGAAGAGGACGATGAAGACGACGGTGAAGATGACGGTGAAGATGACGATGAAGATGACTGTGAAGATGACAGTGAAGATGACGGCGAAGGTGACAGTGAAAGTGACGACTACGATAACAATGAAGGTGGTATTGAAATAAGTAGTGAAGGTGACAGTGAAACTTAAATTTTCGTAAAGCTAACATTCAACCTAGAAACATTCAACCTAGAAACATTCAACCTAGAAACATTCAACTTAGAAACATTCAACCTAGAAACATTCAATCTAGAAACATTCAACCTAGAAACATTCAACTTAGAAACATTCAACCTAGAAACATTCAACCTAGAAACATTCAACTTAGAAACATTCAACCTAGAAACATTCAACCTAGAAACATTCAACCTAGAAACATTCAACCTAGAAACATTCAACTTAGAAACATTCAACCCTAGAAAATTCAACCTAGAAACATTCCAAACCCAGAAACATTCAACCTAGAAACATTCAACCTAGAAACATTCAACTTAGAAACATTCAACCTAGAAACATTCAACCTAGAAACATTCAACTTAGAAACATTCAACCTAGAAACATTCAACCTAGAAACATTCAACCTAGAAACATTCAACTTAGAAACATTCAATCTAGAAACATTCAACCAACAAACATTCAACCTAGAAACATTCAACCTAGAAACATTCAACCTAGAAACATTCAACCTAGAAACATTCAACCTAGAAACATTCAACCAACAAACATTCAACCTAGAAACATTCAACCTAGAAACATTCAACCTAGAAACATTCAACCAACAAACATTCAACTTAGAAACATTTTAACCTAGAAACATTCAAAACCCAGAAACATTCAACCTAGAAACATTCAACCTAGAAACATTCAACCTAGAAACATTCAACCAACAAACATTCAACCTAGAAACATTCAACCTAGAAACATTCAACCTAGAAACATTCAACCTAGAAACATTCAACCAACAAACATTCAACCTAGAAACATTCAACCTAGAAACATTCAACCTAGAAACATTCAACCTAGAAACATTCAACCTAGAAACATTCAACCAACAAACATTCAACCTAGAAACATTCAACCAACAAACATTCAGCCTAGAAACATTCAACCTAGAAACATTCAACCTAGAAACATTCAACCTAGGAACATTCAACCTAGAAACATTCCCAAACCCAACAAACATTCAACCTAGAAACATTCAACCAACAAACATTCAACCTAGAAACATTCAACCTAGAAACATCAACCTAGAAACATTCAACCAGAAACATTCAACCTAGAAACATTCAACCTAGAAACATTCAACCAACATTCAACCTAGAAACATTTAACCAACAAAAAATTCAGCCTAGAAACATTCAACCTAGAAACATTCAACCTAGAAACATTCAACCTAGAAACGTTCAACCTAGAAACATTCAACCAACAAACATTCAACCTAGAAACATTCAACCAACAAACATTCAACCTAGAAACATTCAACCTAGAAACATTCAACCTAGAAACATTCAACCTAGAAACATTCAACCTAGAAACATTCAACCTAGAAACATTCAACCAACAAACATTCAACCTAGAAACATTCAACCTAGAAACATTTAACCTAGAAACATTCAACCTAGAAACATTCAACCTAGAAACATTCAACCAACAAACGTTCAACCTAGAAACATTCAACCTAGAAACATTCAACCAACAAACAAATTTAACCTAGAAACATTCAAACCCAGAAACATTCAACCTAGAAACATTCAACTTAGAAACATTCAACCTAGAAACGTTCAACCTAGAAACATTCAACCTAGAAACATTCAACCAACAAACATTCAACCTAGAAACATTCAACCTAGAAATTAATGTCTTCAACTTGTCATCTCTACACACACCAGCTGCACTTTAAACATATAAAAAAAAGACCTTAAAAACTTTAAAAACTTTAAAGGCTTTAAAGACTTAAAAAAGGCTTTAAAGACTTTAGACACCCTAAAACTAACATCTTAATATCTAAAACTATGATAATAATTTTTGTTCAATATCACTGTTCAACGTCATTAATTGTACTCATTATGATACCTTAATTTGCTCTCCAAGTTAATAACGTTCATTACTGAACTCTTCATGTTAGTTTACAAATATTAATTTCATAATTTTAAGTTCCGCTAGTATACATTAGGTTAAGTTAGATTAGCTAAGATAGGAATAGGTTAGGTTAGGTTAGGTTAGGTTAGGTTAGGTTAGGTTAGGTTAGGTTAGGTTAGGTTAGGTTACGTTAGGTTAGGTTTTGGTTAGGTTAGGTTAGGTTAGGTTACGTTAGGGTTTGGTTAGGTAGGTTAGGTTAGGTTAGGGTTTGGTTAGGTAGGTTAGGTTAGGTTTAGGTTTAGGTTAGGTTAGGTTAGGTTAGGTTAGGTTAGGTTAGGTTAGGTTAGGTTAGGTTAGGTTAGGTTAGGTTGGGTTAGGTTACGTTACGTTAGGTTTGGGTTTTAGGTTAGGTTAGGTTAGGTTACGGTTAGGTAGGTTAGGTAGACTAAGGTTATAGGATTAGGTTACGTTATGAATTAGGTTAGGTTAGGTAATAGGCTTAGGTTAGGTACGGTTAGGTTAGGTTTAGGTTAGGTTAGGTTACGTTAGATTAGTTAGTTAGGTTAGGTTAGTTAGTTAGGTTAGGTTAAGTTAGGTTAGGTTAGGTAGTTAATTAGGTTAGGTTAGGTTAGGTTAGGTTAGTTAGGTTAGGTTAGGATTAGGTTACGTTAGGTTAGAGTTATTAGGTTAGGTTAGGTTTATGTTAGGTTAGTTAGTTAGGTTTAGGTTAGTTAGTAGTATATTAGGTTAGGTTAGAGTAATAGGTTAGGTTAGTTTAGGTTAGGTTAGGTTAGTTAGTTAGGTTAGGTTAGGTTAGGTTACGTTAGGTTAGTTAGGTTAGGTTAGGTAGGTTGTTAGAGTAGGTTAGGTTAGGTATTAGTTAGGTGGTTAGGTTAGGTAGGTTAGGTTAGGTTAGGTATTAGGTTAGGTTGTAAGGTTAGGTTATAAGGTTAGGTTAGGTTAGGTTAGGTTAGGTTAGGTTAGGTAGGTTAGGTTAGGTTAGGGTGTTAGGTTAGGTACGTTAGTTAGGTTAGGTTAGGTTAATTAGTTAGCTTAGGTTAAGTTAGGTTTAGGTTAGGTTACGTTATAGTTAGGTTAGTAGGTTAGGTTAGGTTAGGTAGGTTAGGTTAGGTACGTTAGGTTAGGTAGGTTAGTTAGTTATTAGTTTAAAGGTTAGGTATTAATTAGGTTAGTTTAAAGGTTGGTTATATTAGGTTATTAGGTTAGGTTAGGTTAGGTTAGTTAGGTTAAGTTAGGTAGGTTAGGTTAGGTTAGTAGGTGAATTTAGGTTAGGTTAGGTTAGTTTAATTAGGTTAGGTAGGTTAGTTATTAGTTAGGTTAGTTAGTTAACTTACGTTACTTTAAAGCTTAGGTAGGTTAATTAGACTTAGGTACTTTAAAGTTAGGTTAACTTAGACTTAAGTTAACCCGTAACTTAATAGTTAATTATACGTTAAGTTAAGTTAACTTAACTTACTATTAATTAACTTTAACCTAAACTTAACTTACAACTTAACTAATAACTTAACTTAACTTAACTTTAACTTAACTTAACTCCTAACTAAACTTAACTTAACTTAAACTTAACTAACTTAACTTAACTTAACTTAACTAACACTTAACTTAACTTAACTTAAACTTAACTTAACTTAACTTAACTTAAACTTAACTAACTTAACTAACTTAACTAACTTATTACTTAACTAACTTAACACTAACTTAACTTAACTTAACTACTTAACTTTAACTTAACTTACCTAACTTAACTTAACTTAACTTAACTTAAACTTAACTAACTTAACTTAAACTTACCTAACTTAACTTAACTTAACTTAACTTAACTTAACTAACTTAACAACTTAACTAACTAACTTAACTTAACTTAACTTAACTAACTAACTTAACCTAACTTAACTTAACTTACCCTACTTAACTTAACTTAAGGTTAGGGTTTTGTTTTCCTTAAGTTGTTTTTGGATTAAAGTTGGGTTAAAGTAAGTTATTTTAAAGGTTTTAATAGGTTAGGTAGTAGTTAGTTTAGAAGGTTATTAGATTAAAAGCTATTAATAGGTTTTTTTTTTTTTTTTTTTTTTTTTTTTTTTTTTTTTTTTTTTTTTTTTTTTTTTTTTTTTTTTTTTTTTTTTTTTTTTTTTTTTTTTTTTTTTTTTTTTTTTTTTTTTTTTTTTTTTTTTTTTTTTTTTTTTTTTTTTTTTTTTTTTTTTTTTTTTTTTTTTTTTTTTTTTTTTTTTTTTTTTTTTTTTTTTTTTTTTTTTTTTTTTTTTTTTTTTTTTTTTTTTTTTTTTTTTTTTTTTTTTTTTTTTTTTTTTTTTTTTTTTTTTTTTTTTTTTTTTTTTTTTTTTTTTTTTTTTTTTTTTTTTTTTTTTTTTTTTTTTTTTTTTTTTTTTTTTTTTTTTTTTTTTTTTTTTTTTTTTTTTTTTTTTTTTTTTTTTTTTTTTTTTTTTTTTTTTTTTTTTTTTTTTTTTTTTTTTTTTTTTTTTTTTTTTTTTTTTTTTTTTTTTTAATCTAAATTTCCCCCCCCCCAAAAAACCCCCCCCAAAATTTTAATCCCCCTTTTAACAAAAACCTTTTTAGGTTAGGTTAGGTTGTTAGGTTAGGTCACGTTAGGTCTAGGTTAGGTTAGGTTGTTAGGTAGGTTAGGTTAGGTTAGGTTAGTATTAGGTTAGGTTAGGTTAGGTTAGGTCACGTTAGGTTAGGTTAGGCTTAGGTTAGGCTAGTTAGTTAGTTAGGTTAGGTTATGTTAGGTTAGGTTAGGTTAGGTTAGGTTAGTTAGGTTAGGTTAGGTGTAAGTTAGGTTAGGTTAGGTTGTTAGGTTAGGTTAGGTTAGGTTAGTTAGTTAGGTTAGGTTAGGTTAGGTTAGGTGAAGTTAGGTTAGGTTTAGGTTAGGTCAGGTTAGGTTAGATTAGATTAGGTTAGGTTAGGTTAGGTCAGATTAGGTTAGGTTAGGTTAGGTTAGGTGAAGTTAGGTTAGGTTAGGTTTGGTGAAGTTAGGTTAGGTTAGGTGAGGTTAGGTTAGGTTAGGTTAGGTTAGGTTAGGTTAGGTTAGGTTAGGTTAGGTTAGGTTAGGTTAGGTCAGGTTAGGTGTATTAGGTTAGGTTAGGTTAGGTTAGGTGAGGTTAGGTTAGGTTAGGTAGTTAGGTTAGGTGTAGGTTAGCGTTAGGTCAGGTCAGGTTAGGTTAAGTTAGGTTAGGTTAGGTTAGGTTAGGTTAGGTTTAGATAGATATAATAGGTTAGGAAGTTAGGTTAGGTTAGATTAGGTAAGATAAGAATAGGTTAGGCCATTAAGTTAGGTTTTAGGTTGGGATTAGGTAAGATAATATAGGAATAGGTTAGGCCAGGTTAAGTTAGGTTTGTTTATGTTAGGTTAGGTTAGCTTAGATAAGATAGGAATAGGTTAGGCCAGGTTAAGTTAGGTTAGATTAGATGAGATAACAACAGATTAAGCCAGGGTAGGTTACGTCAGGTTATGTTACTTCACGTTAAGCTAGTTTAGATTAAGTTAGGTTAAGTAAGGTTATGTTAAGGTACATTAGATGAGGTTACAGTATGCTATGTTAGTTTACGCAAGGTTAGGTTAGATTAAGCTGGATTAAGTAGGTTTACATTAAGCTAAATTAGGTTCGATTAAGCTGGATTAATTAGGGTTACATTAAGATAAATTAGGTTACTTCACCTTACGCAACCATAAAAACGTATATTAAAATTTACATAATTAGCAAAATGAATGAACCGGGATTCGAACCGTGGTCCTGATTTTTGCTTAAATATGAAGCATCGTTGCCGCTATAAGTCAGGTACTGAGGTAAGCAAAATATAGGCAGAAAACGTCGAAATCCGAACATTTATCACGCCCAATACATGTAAATATTATAAACAACGATCTGCCCACTGAAAGTGATCAGTTAACCTGGAGGGTTCACACTGAAGTGATGAATTAACCTGGATGGTTCACACTGAAGTGATGAATTAACCTGGATGGCTCACATTGAAGTGATCAATTAACCTGGAGAGTTCACACTGAAGTGATCAATTAACCTGGATGGTTCACACTGAAGTGATCAGTTAACCTGGATGGTTCACACTGAAATGATCAGTTAACCTGGATGGTTCACACTAAAGGGATCAATTAACCTGGATGGTTCACACTAAAAGTGATCAGTTAACCTGGATGTAAATTCTCAATGGCGTGGTAACGTCACTTATAATATTAAATTCTGAATTGTTATAAGAGAGTACTGCATCAAATTGCATGCAATATATAGCAACAAGCAGCAATTTACTTCAATAAGTAACAGTACACTGGGAAAAAAACAATATACTGCAACATTAAGAATATACAGCAATAAGGAACAATATACTGCAACAATCAGTAATATACTGCAATTAGGAACAATGTACTGCAATAATCAACAATATACTGGAATGAGGAACAATATACTGCAACTATCAACAATATACTGCAATAAGGAGCAATATACTGCAACAATCAACAATATACTGCAATAAGGAAGAATATACTGCAACAATCAACAATATACTGCAATAAGGAACAATACTCGCGCCTTCCTGAAGTGGTGAAAAGTATCTTAGTAAATAATGCAAAACTTATGCATAAGGAAAAATACTTTAATTGAAAAATACTAAAATAATAACACACTGGCATAATGGACATTTGAAAACTCACTCACACACACACCACCTCTCTCTCTCTCTCTCTCTCTCTCTCTCTCTCTCTCTCTCTCTCTCTCTCTCTCAGACTTGACTATTGCCGTGATGAACGTGAGAGAATTTCCCCGGCCGCTACGAGGGGCTTTGTGTCGGGCTGAGGATCGATGTGGAAGGCAGAGGAGCCCGATCAGCGTATTAAAGCCCCAACTCTCCTGTCATATTAAAACACAAGTGAAACCCGTAAACAACAGCGGAAGGGAAAAAAATAAACTACAAAAACCCACACGAAGGATGTAAATTCTGCCCCCCCCCCAACAACAGCATACAAAAAAAAAAAAAATATGTAGGAGAGGAGAATAACAAATGACCAAAAATATAATCTCGAGAAAAAGTGTTTTTCCAGATTGACAAATTCAAGCTAAAATTGTACGAAGAAAAATGATGAAAAAGAATGAGGAAAACTGT
>NC_069413.1:57605994-57638494 GCF_026875155.1 Cherax quadricarinatus
TGACCCGAAACTGCTGTATAGCCACATTAGGAGGAAGACAACAGTCAAAGACCAGGTAATAAGGCTGAGGAAAGAAGGTGGAGAAGTCACAAGAAACGATCAAGAGGTATATGAGGAGTTCAATATGAGATTTAAGGAAGTATTTACAGTGGAGACAGGAAGGACTCTGGGGGGACAGACCAGATGGGGACACAAGCAAGGAATACACCAACAAGTGTTGGAGAACATAAATACAAATGAGGAGGAGGTGAAGAAGCTGCTAAGGGACATCGATACCTCAAAGGCAATGGGACCGGACAACATCTCCCCGTGGATCTGTAGAGAGGGAGCGGATATGCTGTGTGTGCCACTTACCACAATCTTCAACACATCCGTGGAAACTAGGCAACTACCTTAGGCATGGAAGCCGGCAAATGAAGTTCCCATTTTTAAAAAAGGAGACAGAAAAGAGGCGCTAAACTATAGACCTGTGTCACTGACGTGTATAGTATGCAAAGTTATGGAGAAGATTATCAGGAGGAGAGTGGTGGAGCACCTGGAACGGAACAACAGTGTAAACGCCAACCAGCACGGATTTATGGAAGGTAAATCCTGTGTCACAAACCTTCTGGAGTTTCATGATAAAGTAATAGAAGTAAGACACGAGAGAGATGGGTGGGTTGATTGCATCTTCTTGGACCTGCAAGAAGGCCTTTGACACAGTTCCTCACAAGAGATTAGTGCAGAAACTAGAGGATCAGACGTATATAACAGGAAGGGCACTGCAATGAATCAGAGAATACCTGACAGGGAGGCAACAACGAGTCATGGTACGTAATGAGGTATCAAAGTGGGCACCTGCGACGAGCGGGATCCCACAGGGGTCGGTCCTAGGACCAGTGCTATTTTTGGTATATATGAACGACATGATGGAAGGGTTAGACTCAGAAGTGTCCCTGTTCGCAGACGATGTGAAGTTAATGAGGAGAATTAAATCAGATGAGGATCAGGCAGGACTTCAAAGAGACCTGGATAGACTGGACACCTGGTCAAGCAACTGGCTTCTCGAATTTAACCCCGCCAAATGCAAAGTCTTGAAGATAGGGGAAGGGCACAGAAGACCGCAGACGGAATATAGGCTAGGTGGCCAAAGACTGCAAACCTCGCTCAAGGAGAAAGATCTTGGGGTGAGTATAACACCGAGCATGTCTCCGGAAGCACACATCAACCAGATAACTGCTGCAGCATATGGGCGGCTGGCAAACCTGAGAACAGCGTTCCGATACCTTAGCAAGGAATCGTTCAAGACACTGTACACCGTGTACGTCAGACCCATACTGAAGTACGCAGCACCTGTTTGGAACCCGCACTTGATCAAGCACGTCAAGAAATTAGAGACAGTGCAAAGGCTTGCGACAAGGTTAGTTCCAGAGCTAAGGGGAATGTCCTATGAAGAAAGATTAGGGGAAATCGGCCTGACGACACCGGAGGAGAGGAGGGTCAGGGGAGACATGATAACGACATATAAAATACTGCGCGGAATAGACAAGGTGGACAAAGACAGGATGTTCCAGGGAGGAGACACAGAAACAAGAGGTCACAATTGGAAGTTGAAGACTCAGATGAGTCAAAGGGATGTTAGGAAGTATTTCTTCAGTCATAGAGTTGTCAGGCAGTGGAATAGCCTAGAAAGTGACGTAGTGGAGGCAGGAACCATACATAGTTTTAAGGCGAGGTTTGATAAAGCTCATGGAGCAGGGAGAGAGAGGACCCAGTAGCAACCGGTGAAGAGGTGGGGCCAGGAGCTAAGACTCGACCCCTGCAACCACAAATAGGTGAGTGCACACATGCACACACACACACTCACACACACACACACACACACACACACACACACACACACACACACACACACACACACACACACACACCACACACACACCACACACACACACACACACACACACACACACACAAACATACACACACAACACACACACACACACACACACACACAACACACAACAACACACACTACACACACACACACACACACACACACACACACACACACACACACACACACACACACACACATACACACACACACATACATACCTTGTACCTGGTGGACAGAAAAGTGGAAAGTACCAGGTTAATTAGTAAAAACACAATACACAAATAACCTGCACATACAAGAGAGAAGCTTACGACGACGTTTCGGTCCGACTTGGACCACAGTAAAGTTGCGAATGCTAGGTGGATAAAAAGTTAACCTGTGGATAGGAAATGGAAGCTACAAGCTGGAACTACTCAAGTGGGATTCCACAACACTCCACCAGGATAAACCCTTTTCTTTTTTCCTCCATTTTATCTTCCTACCACCTTTTCTCTACCTCTCCTTCTCTTCCTCCTTCCCTACCTTCTCTCTCACAGCTGGGTAAACTCGTCCCAAACAACAACATAACTGGAATCTGGAGCTGTCTCTAATGGCGCAGCTTTTAGTTAATCCCACTTTAAGAATACACACACACCAGAAGCTGCAGTGGTCATCCTCTCTACAGAGCGTGGGTACAATATGTGTTTATACCAAGTGTGTGTGCACCACACGGGTGTATAATACGTGGTGTACACCTGAGGATACGATTCATCTGTTGTTTGAATTGCTCATTAATTAATACCTTGATTAGAATATATGTAATTCTTAATCAGTACATCTATAACACCTACTCAGAACATGTGTGAAACCCACTCAGAACGTCTATAGCAAACACTCAGAACGTCTATGACGCTCACTCAGAACATCTGTAAGACCCAGCCAGGACATGTACAGTACTCCCAGGATATATATAACACACAATAACCACGCAGAACCTCAACAACCAACAGTCTCTCAGAGCATCTGCTGCACTCTCAGGACAGTCACTCAGAACGTCAACAACCAACAGTCTCTCAGAGCATCTGCTGCACTCTCAGGACAGTCACTCAGAACGTCAACAACAACAGTCCCAAGATCTCGCACTCTCAGGACAGTCACTCAGAACGTCAAAAAACCAACAGTCTCTCAGAGCATCTGCTGCAACTCTCAGGAAGTCCACTCAGAACGTACAACCAACATCCTCTCAAGCAAACGCTGCACTCTCATGACAGTCACCAGAACGTCGATACAACCAACAGACACTCAGAACATCAATAACTAATAGACACTCAGAACCTATACAACCAACAGCTACTCAGAGTATCTACAACCATTAACCACAATACCTACATCATGCAACAACAACCAGCATAATGTTTGCAGAATCGATATTCAGGAAATCAAAGGCTTTGTTCCATCATGAAGTGATGTGAAGGCTCTATACTCACTGTATATATATATATATATATATATATATATATATATATATTATATATATAAATATATAATATATATATGTGATTATATATTATATATACAATATATATATAATATAAAAATATATATATATATACATATAACATAATATATATATATACTATATAATATATATATATATATATATATTATATATATATATATATTATATATTATTCTTTTTATTATCACACTGGCCGATTCCCACCAAGGCAGGTGGGCCGAAAAGAAAACTTTCACCATCATTCCTCCATCACGTCTTGCCAGAAGGGCTTACACTACAGTTTTTAAACTGCAACAATAACACACCCTTCAATGCAGGGACTGTACTTCCCATCTCCAGGATCAAGTCCGGCCTGCGGTTTCCCTGAACCCCTTCATAAATGTTACTTTGCTCACACTCCAACAGCACGTCAAGTATTAAAAACCATTCGTCTCCATTCACTCCTATCAAACACCTCACGCACGCCGGGCTGGAAGTCCAAGCCCCTCGCACACAAAACCTCCTTTAACCCCCTCCCTCCAACCTTTCCTAGCCGACCCCTACCCCGCCTTCCTTCCACTACAGACTGATACACTCTTGAAGTCATTCTGTTTCGCTCCATTCTCTCTACATGTCCGAACCACCTCAACAAAACCCTTCCTCAGCCCTCTGGACAACAGTTTTGGCAATCCCGCACCTCCTCCTAACTTCCAAACTACGAATTCTCTGCATTATATTCACACCACACATTGCCCTCAGACATGACATCTCCACTTCCTCCAGCCTTCTGCTCGCTGCAAACATTCATCACCCATGCTTCACACCCATATAAGAGTGTTGGTAAAACTATACTCTCATACATTCCCCTCTTTGCCTCCAAGGACAAAGTTCTTTGTCCCCAAGACCCCTAAGTGCAACAATCCCCCTTTTTCCCCCCTCATCAATTCTATGATTCACCTCATCCTTCATAGACCCATCCGCTGACACGTCCACTCCCAAATATCTGAATACATTCACCTCCTCCATACTCTCTCCCTCCAATCTGATATCCAATCTTTCATCACCTAATATTTTTGTTATCCTCATAACCTTACTACTTTTCCTGTATTCACTTAATTTTTCTTCTTTTTGCACACCCAACCAAATTCATCCACCAATCTCTGCAACTTCTCTTCTGAATCTCCCAAGAGCACAGTGCAATCAGCAAGAGCAACTGTGACAACTCCCACTTTTATGTGTGATTCTTTAATTTTTTAAAACTCACGCCTTTTTGTCAAACCCTCGCATTTACTTCTCTTACAACCCCATCTATAAATATATTAAAAAAACCACGGTGACATCACACACCCCTTGTCAAAGGCCTATTTTTTTACTGGGAAAAAATTTCCCTCTTTCCTATGTACTCTAACTTGATCCTCACTATCCTCGTAAAAACTCTTCACTGCTTTCAGTAACCTACCTCCTACACCATACACCTGCAACATCTGCCACATTGCCCCCCAATCCACCCTGTCATACGCCTTTTCCAAATCCATAAATGCCACAAAGACCTCTTTAGCCTTATCTAAATACTGTTCACTTTTATGTTTCACTGTAAACACCTGGTCCACACACCCCCTACCTTTCCTAAAGCCTCCTTGTTCATCTGCTATCCTATTCTCAGTCTTACTTTTAATTCTTTCAATAATAACTCTACCATACACTTTACCAGTATACTCAACAGACTTATCCCCCTATAATTTTTGTATATATATATATATATATAATATATATATATATATATATATATATATATATATATATATATATATATATATATATATATATATATATAATAATATATATACATGTATATATACAACACACACTCACAGTGAGATAGACCCTTCACACACACACACACACACACACACACACACAAACACACACACACACACACAACACACACCACACACACACACACACACAATATATATATATATATATATATATATATATATATATAATATATATATATATATAATATATATATATATACCTATAGGAATATATGCATTCTTACATAGATAACAGATAGATAAATATACACAGACATACAGAGATGGATGTATATTCACATATCTAGATATTTATATATATATATTTAGTGCAGTCATATATTGGGTATATCTCTCTATCTGTGCATATTTATTTGTAGGCATATATGTGTTCTTATACAGATATTCTCGTACATACGTGCATACCCATTCGTAACTGAACAAATACGTATTTATACGTCCATACACGTGCTGACGCCACCATTCTTGCTTGCATGTCAAGAGGCAGGGTGTTGAATGTTTCCTGGAGTGCACAAGAGTCTTGTATTGAAACTCACCACTGCGTTTAAACTGTACAAAGAACCACCACTGTATCCACTTCTCTCTGCTCTCTATACCAAATCTGAATCCTCTCGCTCTTTCTCTCTCTCTCTCTCTTTCTCAACAACTCTTCTGAATCCTTTCTCTCTCCTTTTTTTCCTCATCATCCCTTCTGCATCCTATCTCCTCTCTTTCAACACGTCTGAATATTGTCTTCTCTGGTCTCATTACTGCACCAGTATTCTCTCTCCTTTTCTCTCAATACCACATCGGAATCTTCTCTTCTTTTCTGCAGCAGTACGTCAGAATCCTCTCTTCTCTCTCCCAACAGAGTATCAGAGATCTTTCATCTCTCAAACCTACGTAAGCGGCAAATTAATTTTAATAGTTGCCTTCAGGAGGCGAATGCAAAATTTGTTACTACAAAGAGTTACAATAAAAAACAAACAAATCATTTTAGATGGTGTAATCCCTTGATTGGTTCTTCCTTGTCAAGATGGAAATTTAATCTCCTTGTGCAGTCAGGTAAAAAAAGGAGACGTACAGGCAATTGAATAACCTTTCAACAATTGTGCTTTATTGCAGGATATCCAAATTGTCTGCAGATATCTGGTGGTCAGAGCATCGCTCACCTTCCACAAGCTTCAAGGATAAGCCACATTGATTGGCAGTACAATTGTCTTCACCGCACAAAGACCAAAGGGGTAACAATTGAGATCAGCCAATGAGAGCAGCTCTTGGAGGTAGTATTGGGGCTGCTAGTGAAGGCAGAATTTAAAGGCATTCCTTTAAGGTAGCTATTAAAATCCTCCACTGAAGAGAGTCATTGAAATTTTCCTATAAAGGCAGTCTTGCATTAAAGGCAACCTTTGATGTCGACCTAAGACAGTCATTAAGACAGTCATTAAAGTTAGGCATTAAGGACAGTCTTGAAGGCAACTCTTTAACGAAGCTATTAATGACAACCTTGAAAGCAGCAGTTGAGAATTACCCTTTAAGGCGGCCACTGAGAGCAACTCTTTAAGGCCAAGACTAAGAGGGGCAGCTCTTGCTCCAGATAAAGGCCACAACAACAACACCAACCTTCCCAACTGCAACAGTTCCCCGAAAATGTCTTCCGGTCATTATTTTCCTTCCCCTCCCCTGGGTCCTTACAGTGAGCCCTTCCAGTGGGTCTTATAGTGAGTCTCAGTGAGCTCTTCAACGCTTCCTCACTCATTCAGCACTCCCTCACTCCTTCAACGCCCTCGCACTTCTTCAACACTTCCCCTCCCCTCTTTCATAAAAGCACAAGAATGGAGGAGCATTGTAGCAGGAGGTTTAATGGTTCATGCTAGACAGGTTATATAAACCACACTTCCTCACTGTATTCTCCAACGTTCCTTCATTCCTCCGACTGTCAGTCACAGAGCTCTCCAACATTTCTTCCCTTCTCCAACACTCACTCCTGTAACACTTCCTCAATGAACTCTCCAGCATTCCGTCACTCCTCCAAGACTCCAAGACACCTTGGCGTTGTGACTATTAAAGGCAAGAAGAAAGTTAAACTTCAGAGGCCAGAAGTTTCTGCAGCTAAACTCAGCAGCAAGCCTCACTCATCAAGACTGTTTCCTCATATAAACAACTGAAGGAATCACTTTGACCCAATCAGTAACTAACAGAAGAAACTCTCCGGAGATTAAGTTTTTGGCCCAATCATAGTCTAAGATGAAACTCTCCTGAGATTAACTTCTTGACCAATCAGAGACTAAGAATGAAGTTATAGAAGAAGCAGCGTCTTGACAAAGTCAGAAAAGTCTTTAGGGGAGAGACTATCAAACTTAACAGAGAATAACAGAGAAAACTTTCCAGAGAGAAACATCTTGAACCGATTAGAGATTAATTTTCTGAGCGAATCAGATACAGACAAAAGACGCTCGTCAGGGTAGAACTTCTTGAAACAATCAGAGGCTAATACGGGATTCTTTTTAAGTAGCAACTGTTTCGACTAACCAGAGATTAACTTTTAATAAGGCATTCAGATTCTAGCACAGGAAGCTCTTCAGAGTAGAGCTTATTGACACAGAGACTAACACACGAAACTCTGCAGGAAACAACTGCGAAACTGTAACATTCTTTGAGACACCAATTCTTAAGCAGATATACTGGCCGACTTTTGTTACTCATGTCCGCTTCCTAAGACTCACGATCATATATTCACGCGGTTTTATGTGGGAATATATCGGACCTCTTTTGTTGGGCTCACGCTGGTGAAGACCCAGGGGTGAGGGAGACAGGTAAGGTCAACTTCTCATATTACTCACAAGACAGGCGGCTCCGCCACGGCCGGCCATCGAAAGATAAGCCTACTTGAGCCGTACATTGCATCCCACGCAGATTAAAACCTACTTAAACCCCACATTACAGCCTACGCAGCATGGAGCTTTCTGTAACCTCACCTTACAGCTCAGGTTTCGTTGAAACAAGCTCCGCCGTCGTTTATTACAGGAATACACGCCCACCTTTCATAACTCCGGGAGTAAATATAAGTTTTTTCGCACACTTGGTGCTCCTTGGTGATTATAAACGCCTTCACTTAGGCAGACGGAACTCGTCAACTTGCCTTTATACTCACATCGGATTCTAGTTATCAAAGTTTACGCTTCAAAATGTGTGAGTGGGAAAGTTTGCTATTCGCGGAGCAAGTTTATTAGCGGGTAATGTTCGAGCAGAAGTGGCCTGGGCCACTGTTGGCCAGAGTGTGCCCACTGTTGGCCAGAGAGAAGCTACTGTGAGCATTGGTGGCGACACTGGCCCTATTGGCCGTATCCCTGTGACTCCTGTTGGCACAGTATGCCACGTTTGATCAGTATTCTCGGTAATGTAGCTTCTGTTGGCCGTAATGTGGCCTCTGTTGGCCGTAAAGATGGCCCTTATTGGCTATTGTTAGCCGAATTGTAGCCTCTGTTAGCCCCGGCTGACCGTAGCGTGGCCTCTCTTAGCTCCTGTTAATCGTATTGTTGCCCCTGGAAGGCCTTACCTTGACACCATCTATAGCCAGGGACTTTCTTGAGCAGTTACGAATTAGTAGTAACAGTTAGCTACAAAAATGGTCTATAGCGGTGAGTGCCGGGTTCCTCTCTTCATTTTCCCATTAGACTTACTTGTTTCCCTTTAGAAAAACTCCATAAATATAAACTACACTCCTTAGTTGTTTGTCGCACTTGAGGTTATATGTATTGTCTTCTAGTTGAGGTTAATGTAAGAAGTCATGGATGATGGCCACAGAGTACGTACTCTTGGCTTGTGCTAGGAACTAACGTACAGTTGTAGTTTGAGCTAGGAACTGGCAATGCAGTCGTTCGGCAATTAACAACTAACTATTGTCAGAGTCACGTTAGTGTAAGAACTTCTGTTATAGTCATGTTAGTGTAAGGAACCTCTATCTCTTATATCATGTTAGTCGTTGCTGATGGAAGAAACCACTATTAGAGTCGTGTTGGACTAATAAGCAGGAGGGGAGTCATTTGGACGACTCACTCAAAAGAGAATCACTGCCTGAATAACTTCAGCTACTTGACATAAAAGTTGGCAAACCAGGACACGAGAGAAAGAACAGGAAATGGGACAGGAAAGTAAGTGAGGAATTACGAGCGGAACTTGAGGAAAAGCCCGAAGAAAGAGGGACAATTATAATAATATATTTATAAATATGGAAGTTGGAATGGGATAAAAACAGAAGAGTGAGGAAAAGGATGAGGAGAAGATGGAGGGGGAGGTTTAGGAATAGGACGAGGAGGTGGAAGAGGAGGAGGAGGAGGTGGAAGAGGAGAAGGTGGGGGGGAGGTACATACATGTCTCCTTAAGGCTTCATATGTCTCAGGTTACGACCTCACTATATCCAGGCTTTTATTGTGTTATTATGTGTGAGTAACTGGTCTTCCCTCTCACGGAGAGGGAGTAACCTTCTTTCCCTCTCACGGAGAGGGAGTAACCACCTTTCCCTCTCATGGAGAGGGAGTAACCTTCTTTCCCTCTCATGGAGAGGGAGTAACCTTCTTTCCCTCTCACGGAGAGGGAGTAATCTTCTTTCCTTCTCACAGATAGGGAGTAACACCCTTCCCTCTCATAGAGAGGGAGTAACTCCATTATTTTCTCCCAGAGAAATAATAACTCCTTAACTTTTCCTGAGAGTAACTTCATTACCTTCTTCCAAAGAAGTAATAACTCTTTTTCCCTCTCTCAGAGATGGATAGTAACTTCATTCCTCTCTCACAGAATGGGAGTAACTCCAGTGCCGTCTCCCAGAGAGGGATTAGCTTCCTTTCCTCCCTCATAAGCCAAATACCTTCCCTTATCTCCCCTCCACTCCCCTCCCTTCCCATCACTTGCCTTCTCTCAGAGACGGAGTGCGTACCTTCCATCTTTGTCTCAAAGACTGAGAGATTTATCTCTCCTTCCTCATCCAGAGTCGCAGAATCACTTCATCCTTCACCCTTACCCTGTGCCTTATGAAGGGATTAGCTGAGCTCCACTTACTGAACCATTGTGTGTTAAATTAACCAGGTCACCTATCTTTAAAGTCTTAGTAAGTTGTGAGTGTTTTGGTGTGTGTTTGTGTACGCATCTATATATGGTCCCGCTTTTCATCTTGGCGCTTGTCAGAATCATTCTCTCCTAGCCTCGGGCTCTATCGTACCTAATCTTAAAACTACGTATGGAATCTGAATCCACTACTTCTTCCACTTTCCGTTTACCCTGAGACTGAAGAAATACTTCCTGACATCTCTGTGACTTATCTGTGTGTTTAACATCCAGATGTGTCCCCCTGAACCGTTTTTTGCCTCTCAAGCAGCCCGACCTTGTTTCCCTGTTTGCCCTATCAATACCTTTTAGTGTGTACTCACCTAGTTGTACTCACCTAGTTGAGGTTGCGGGGGTCGAGTCCGAGCTCCTGGCCCCGCCTCTTCACTGATCGCTACTAGGTCACTCTCCCCGAGCCGTGAGCTTTATCATACCTCTGCTTAAAGCTATGTATGGATCCTGCCTCCACTACATCGCTTCCCAAACTATTCCACTTACTGACTACTCTGTGGCTGAAGAAATACTTCCTAACATCCCTGTGATTCATCTGTGTCTTTAGCTTCCAACTGTGTCCCCTTGTTGCTGTGTCCAAACTCTGGAACATTCTGTCTTTGTCCACCTTGTCAATTCCCCTCAGTATTTTGTATGTCGTTATCATGTCCCCCCTATCTCTCCTGTCCTCCAGTGTCGTCAGGTTGATTTCCCTTAACCTCTCCTCCGTAGGACATACCTCTTAGCTCTGGGACTAGTCTTGTTGCAAACCTTTGCACTTTCTCTAGTTTCTTTACGTGCTTGGCTAGGTGTGGGTCCAAACTGGTGCCGCATACTCCAATATGGGCCTAACGTATACGGTGTACAGGGTCCTGAACGATTCCTTATTAAGATGTCGGAATGCTGTTCTGAGGTTTGCTAGGCGCCCTATGCTGCAGCAGTTATTTGGTTGATGTGCGCTTCAGGAGATGTGCCTGGTGTTATACTCACCCCAAGATCTTTTTCCTTGAGTGAGGTTTGTAGTCTCTGACCCCCTAGACTGTACTCCGTCTGCGGCCTTCTTTGCCCTTCCCCAATCTTCATGACTTTGCACTTGGTGGGATTGAACTCCAGGAGCCAATTGCTGGACCAGGTCTGCAGCCTGTCCAGATCCCTTTGTAGTTCTGCCTGGTCTTCGATCGAGTGTATTCTTCTCATCAACTTCACGTCATCTGCAAACAGGGACACCTCAGAGAGTGTGTGTGTGTGTGTGTGTGTGTGTGTGTGTGTGTACTCACCTATTTGTGGTTGCAGGGGTCAAGTCTTAGCTCCTGTGTGTGTGTGTGTGTGTGTGTGTGTGTGTGCGTCACCTGGCTGGCTAGCTACATCTGAGGTCACCTGTTTACCAAATTAGCATAATAATTATAAAGAATATTCCAAACTATCTTCTTTACAATTCTCAGCTAACCAAAACATTACTATCATAACCAGGTATTAAGAAATCAACACCATGAACCTTAAATCATTAATCTTTAAAACATATTTAGATACAATTTCTTAAAAAAATTACCACTTTAAAAAAGGTAATTTTAAAACCCCTATGCCCCTTTTTAGGGTTTTATAAATTTAACCCCCCCCCGGATTTTACTTTTCCCCAATTTTTTAAATTTGGAGACCAACTAAAAATTCCCAATCGGCTTAAATAAATGTAATTAATTATAAAATTTTTATTAAAAAAATAATAAAAAAAATTATTTTTAATATATTTATATTATTATTTTTTTAAAATATGAATCTTTAAAATAAACCCCTTTTATACCAAATTTATGTCTTTTCCCTTTTACCTTAAAATTTCAGTTTTCCCCAGAAATTTTCTCGCAAATTTATTTTAATTTAAATTTCCTCAAAACCATTGACTCTTTGGGTAAAAGTCATAAAAGTCACTAATTGAATATATTTTCTTTTCCCTCTCCAAAACTTTATAAATTTAAAAAGCTGGAAGGAAACTTTTCCCAAACCTTTTTTTTTACTAACTTGCCCTTTTACTTTCTTTTTCTTTTCTCCAAAATTATCTTAAAAAATTTTTTAATTGATTAATATTTTTTTTAAAAAATTTAATAATCATTTAAATTTATTTACAAAATTTAATTATTTTTTATTAAAAATTTAAATTTTTTTAAAATATTAAAATTTTTAATAATATTTTTTTTTTTAACAATAATATTAAAAGAATATTTTTTTATAATTTTTTTTATTTTCTTTTTTATTATTGTTAAAATTAAAAATTATAATTATTTTCCCCATTTAAAACATTAATAAATTTTAATTTAAATTTTAAATTAAAAAATAAAAAACAAAGTTTTTTGGAAGGAACCTTAAAATAGCTGAAATTTTAATAAGTCGGTTTTCTGAATTTGTCAAGAATAATTAGAAATTTCCCCGACCTGGAAGTGAGAACCATTCCTTTCAAAACCCCCCTTTGGTGTCAAAAACCCCGGGAGGGTAGTAACTCCTGGGTGTCCCAATATTGCATTTATGAACCCCCGGGGGTTTCTAACCCTTTTTGTAAATTATTCTTACCTTAAAATTCCCCAAAATTTCCCCCAGGAAAATTTTTCGATTTTTGGGGAAATTTTTATCCTAAGTTTTTGGGGAAAGCCAAAGGGAAATTTAAAAAAAATAAATTTGACAAGTGAATAATTTCACTTTAAAAGTTTTAATAAACGACAAGTGGAAGGCTCGGTCACAAAAAAGGGTCTTGGTTAATTTCCCCAATATCTTCCAAAATTTCTAAATGATTATGTAAAGGGATTTTTAAAATGGGTAATTATAACTTTTATAATTAAATTTTTATTTTTTCCCCTTGGGTAATTTAGGTAAAAATATTATAACAAAATCAAGGTTTGGGAAGGAAATCCTTTTAAATATTTTTGGAAGGAAACTAAGAAAAAGGGTAGTAACTGAATATTTTGGACTGTAAAAGAAGGCTTTCGAACATTCCGCAAAAGAAAGGCAGGAAAACCCCAAAAAATGGGGGTCAGGGAATCCTGCGGAGGAAAAAAAGAGTGAGGTCGTGACGGGTTTTAAATTTGGGCGCTGTGCGTTTGGGGTTTTTCACAAGGGCCCTCTAGGGGAATTTTTTGGACTTGAAATAGCAAAGGATCATTAGGGTTTTTTGTTTGGAAGTAAGCTAATCAAGAATTTTCAATGGAAAATAACGGACTAAAAAGGGATATGGACATACGCAAGTGGCCAACAATAGCTCCAGAATTTAACGCCACCAATGCAAAATTTTAAATTAAGACGGGGGAACCCAAAAAGACCGTAACGATTAGGGTAGGGGGAAAGGGCTGAAAACCCCCAAAAAAGGGTTTTAACGGACATCCCAGCACTTCCGAGGAAACCGCAAAAAAAAACCCCTGAGTTTTGGGCGGGGCAACCTAAGACGGGGGTTTTGAATTGAGAAAGGGGGTTTAAAAAACGAACACCTTTTCTCAAACCCAATTAGTATCAGACCAGTGTGGTACTGTCAAGCAGAAAAATTAAAAAGGGGGAAAGATTTGCAACAAGCAGTCCCCGCAAGTGCAGCCCTCAGGGAGTTTGGGCTAAGAAAATAGGAAAGAAGGATAATGGGCAGTCTGTAACGTTTTTAAAAAAACGAAGAATTAAAAAAGGATAGGAAAAAGGTTTTCAAGAGGGACCCGCAATGGGTCACAACGGAAAATTAAAACTCAGATGTAAGGGAGTTGGAAAAAAACTTAGCGAAGTTGTTGGAAACGAAACACCGGAATGATGAAGTAAAGGCAATCCATACATAGAAGAAAAAAACTCTGAAGCAGGTAGGGGCCTGGAAAAACCAGCGGGGGGGGGGCCAGGAAAATTTGAACAAAACCAGCAAAACCCAAAGGGTGCAAAAGGTGATAACAACACAAAAAATAAAAATAAATTTAAAATATAAATAAATATTAAATTTATAAATAATAAATAAAAAAAATAATAATATAATAATAAAATTTAAAAATTATAAAATAAAAATATAATTTAAATAAAAATTTATTAAATAAATTAAAATTTATATAATTTTAAATATTTTATTAAATTTTAAAAAAATAATATTAAAATATAAATTTAAAAATAATATAAAAATAAATTTTTAAAAAATATAATAATATTAATTTAAAAAAAATATAAATTTATATTAAAATATATTTTATAAAAATATATATATAAAATATTATATATATATATAAATAATATATATAAAATATAATATATATAATATATTATATATATATAATTTATATATATATATAAATATTTATATTATATATTTATAAAATTATATTATATAATAATATATATTATATAAAAATATATATTTATATATATATTATTTATATATAATATTATATATATATAAATAAATATAATATATAATATAATATATAATATATATATATATATATATATATATATATATATATATATATATATAACGCATATTTTTTTTTTGAGGTGTTTAGTGTGCACTACAAGACCATAAGATTAATCAAGGTCCTTTTTACTCAGTGTTTTAACATTACCAACTTGCAGCGGGGTTCCCGTCATCGTATTATAAAAGGATCCCCAGGTTTCCAAGGGTATTAATCCATCAGGCAGAACACCACGTGTTTCCCTTGTCTTTTACCCTTTCGATTTTCACTGTAATTATTGGTGGTCATATTCCCTAAATTTATAAAAAACCCTTTGCCTCTCTATACTTACCTAGCCTAATATGACTTGCTTTAAACTAGCCCTTTTTAACCTAATTTTAACCTTACTTACCTAATTAATTAGCCTGATTTTTCTCTAACATACCTAACTTTAAAAAACATACCGTTAAAGCCAAACCTTTCCTATCTTGGGGTAATCGCGCTAATTAACCAACAAGTGTAACATGACCTATACTGTTTTAACCCTTTCTACCAAAACCTAACTGCTTTTAACCTAACCTAAACAAAGCCAAACTGGTGCAGTTAGACAGCAACTCTGGGAAGGGACTGACCCCTGCTGAAAATGAAGGGTCCTGTGCTTTACCCAAACTCTCGGATATTGGAGGTTTGTCTCCCTGTGGCCCTGGCCGGGGTTAGGCCCAGGTGAATAGTCAATTTCCCCTCCTGCCAATTTAGCTCTCTGGTGCCCTCCCCGGCCTTTTTTGGGCTGAGACAATGGAGTTTGTTTTTTAAAACCCGCAAACGTTGTTTCAACTTTCCTGCGATGAATCACGAGGGAAACCCATTGCAAGGTTTTTTCAGTGGTTTAGACAAAAAACAACCACGTGAAGTGTTTTTTTAAATGGTTAGGGGCAACTTTATAACTAAAAACTGTTTTCCATGGTTCACAAGGGATTCGTGCCCCCTTAGCGGCAGTTTTTGGAAATCCTGAGGAGTTTCATCACCCCGGCGGCAGCTTCGTTACTCCTGGTGCAGCTTCCCAACCTTTGCGGAGCTTCGGGCAGTCTTATAAAAACCCCTTTAAAAAGGGAAAACTTGTTTTTTAATTTAACACAGCTGTTTTTTCTGGGATTTTCTCTGACGCACACAACAGCAGCAACAGCGGCCCACACTTCAACAGCAGCAAATTGAAGATTGATAAATTCGCATTTACAAACACAAAAAACAACGCTGTCTGCATTGCAATGTTTTTAATTAAACAGTTTTTTCCCAGTTTTTATTTCGTTACTGGGCACAATTTAATTTTCCCTTATGGCTTAGGTCAACTTTAAGCGGAAGCCTCCTGTTTGAAAGAGTTATGCCCTTTTCACTACCACTCACGAGTCGTAAGGAGACGTACAGACTTTGTTTCCAAAGGGAAAAACAGTATACCGTCAGATTTTTTAAAACTCAAGAAGATGTAAAGTGCTCAACCCTCTTCTTGGTCGCAAAAAGCCACTTATTGACTCTTCCGCGTATTTAAAACATTCTTAATATTATACACACAATATGATCATACCTGTACTAAATTGTTCACCAGCATTATTTAAATTTAAAAAGTTTTTAGATTTTTTTAAAATCTGCATACAAATGCGTGTAGTATGTGAGTTAAATTATTTCTGTGTTTTGCTATTTAAAAAACAGATGTGAATGAAGTGTCGAAAAGTTTAGTGCTTTTTCAATGGGGTTGAAAGAGGGAAGGACCTAAGGTCCGGGCAGAGGACATGTGTACCTTTAAAGTATAAGGGAAAAAAACTTTAAAGAGAGAATTTAAGAATTTGGGGAATAGTATTGAATATGGAAAATAAGGCAAAAAAGTAAAGGAAATGTGTTGAAGAAAGAAAAATGAGATAGAATAAAACCAAAGGGGGATTTGGGGGGGAAAGGGGATGAGAAATTTTTTCCTGAATAATGTGGGAATTGTGACCACCAGAGGAAAATGTTTTTTAATTTAGGGTAAGAAAAAGTAAAGCCCTTCCCAAAAACTGCCCTACTGCATCACAACAACACGAACAAAAGCAGAAACGTGGAGAAGCAGCACAAGAAACCCCAGCAGCAGAAGAACAGCAGCAGCAGCAGAACAGCACACAGAAGCGCCAGCAGGAGCAACACAGCAGCAGCAGAAACAACAGGAGCACAGCAGGAGCAAACAGAGCAGCAGCACAGCAGCAGCGCAGCGCAGCACAGCAGCAGCAGCACAGCACAGCAAAGAGCAGCAGCAGCAGCAGCAGCACAAAACAACAGCAGCGCGGGAGCAGCAGCAGCACAGCAGCAGCAGCAAGCAAACAGGAGAACACCCAAAGAGCCGAGCCGTTGGGACACGGCCGCGGACAGCCAACAAAGCAGAGCAGGCCCCAAAACCAGCAGCGCGCACAGCGCGCGCAACAGCAAGCACCCCGCACACACCACAACGCACAGCACACAAAGGGGGGCGCGCAGCGCACAGGGAACACAGAGCAGAAAAGCACCAAGAGAAACGAGAAAGCCACACAGCACTCACAGCACGCGCGACCAAAAAGAAACACCCGGCCCACCAACAACCCGCAGAGAGCAAAAGCGGGACCGGAGCAAACCGCAAGAGACGAGACGCAGCACAGCACCCGGGAAAAAAAGACAAAGCCCCAGCAACAAGGCAAGGTAAAAATTTGAACAAAATGAAACACCGACCCTATTGGGAACGGTCTTTTGAATTTTACATTTGGCCAGTGGGGGTTTTCCAGACCACTAGGAGGCCCCACCTACCCCCAGCCGCCCCATGTCTATGACCTTTCCCCTTAGAAACCCCTGGGCCACCCCGCTTTACCCAAACAATACTTAACCTCGGGGCCCATTGTTGTCCGGTAAACCGAAAATTTCATTTTCCCAAAAAAAACATTGGATATATTGACTACAGCCCCTTTAACTTTAAAAATTGATGGTTTTATTCAAAATTGTATATAATCTTGTGGTAAAACATTTCCAACACCATTCCTTTTTTACAATTCCCCCCACCCCTTGAATTCTAATTACTCTTTATACAATGACTAGTGTTCGCCCACATCCCGATTTTCCCTTTAAATTACTGTCGTGTGGAAACGCTAAAACCCCATTCAAATTCCTCTTTTCTTAAGTTTTTTTCTTATAGAAAAAAGGTAATTAGCACCGCAATATGTGAAAAAATAAATCCCAGTTTTTAAGATATTTTTGTGACATTTCGTCCCACCCCTGACCCGTAACACTAACATTTACGGTTTTCCCCCATGTCTTTCATAAACCCTGCATTACTGTTGAAAACCCCCAGGTTTAAAAAAGGGGTTTTTGGGACCCCGCCCTCAAAGCCCTTGCAATTATTACTCCAAATTTTGTTCCTTCGTTCACTTGCTTTGTGTTTACGTTGATCTTTCCTTCCCTTAAAAATGGGAGTTAGGAATTAAGGGGAAAAATTTTTTCCCCGCGTCTTTTTTGAACTAAGAAGAATTGTTACCAAAATTTATTTTAAAAGTGGATTTTAAAATCCTTTGGTAAAAACTTCCAATCACCCTCCTTTTCATACAATCCTATCCCTCTTTTTTTTATTTATGTTACATTTCCTGTTTTAAACAGCCTGATACCTTTGGAAAATTTTGCCCAACGATTTCACCATTTTTAATTTCCATTTGGGGAGGGGGTGATTCTCGGTTTCCTGGCCCCCCCTCTTTACCCGCCAGAGGTATTTTTGCCAGATTTATGATTTTTTAAAGTTTTTATGGATTGGGGTCCCTTAATACTGAAAGCCACCTCCTGACAACTCTATGGCTGAAGAAATACTTCCTAACATGTGTTAGGTACAATATAAATAAAGGAACTCAACCCTTGTGTACTCCATTCGTTACCTTCTCATCATTCTGACACTACTTAGCACTGTAACACTTCCGACTGTTGGGCAGCTACTGTTTTCTTATCTGATGTAAAACCCTCGCACTTACAGTGGATTGGATCTCCAGATTGCAGATTAGTCTCCTTTGAGAGACCGCGTCAAAGGACTTTTGACAATTTAGAATAAGACGTCCAACTATCTTGTTCTGTTCTGTTATCAATTGCATGTGCTTATGTGTGCGTGTACTGATTTGAGAGGTCTGGCTTGCGTGTACTGGTTTGAGTGTATATGGTAACCAGGTAGGAAGAGAAACCTAACCGCATGCTCTAGTTGTTGGTTTCATCACTTAAGACACTTGAATATCTTGCGAACCTCAGAAGTTTGGCTCCCACGGTTAGCAACTTCCACAACTCTGTAAGAGTAATTAAAGACTACAATCCACATCTTACTCACGTGAGTCACTGCCTCATAGCATCATGTTTTTTATTATAGCTATGTGTATCATTACACTGTCTCTTATAGTACAGCACTGTAAATAACATAAAAGGCACAATATCGTGACTGGAACGATACACAAATAACTCGCACATAGAAGAGAGGAGCCTACCACGACGTGTCGGTCCGACTTGGACCATTTGCAAAGTCACACTAACGCAAAGGAGAGAAGGAGGGAATGTATATAGGCCAGGAGGTGGTAGTGTTAGTAGTGGAGGTAGAAGGTAGTAGGGGGGGAGGTAGTAGGGTGGAGGTGGAGTCAGTCAAATACTAAGAAAGAGGAGCACTGCAAGGGAGCTAGGTGCCCACAAGGGAGCTAGGTGCCCACAAGGGAGCTAGGTGCCCACAGAGGGTAGGAGCAAGAACACAGAGAAGGGAAAAATAAATAATGTAGGAACAAATACCCAAGGCAGAAGAAAGACAATCCAAAGGAGAAAGAGCAAAGGGGAAGAGGGAGAAGAAGAAAAAGGAATCAGGTTAAGTCATGGGTGTTCAGAAGTTTTTAGCATTTTACAATGTAGTGGGAAAGGAAGGCATCTACAGAGACGAAGCCACGACTAAGATTCATACAAGCGTTGTGTCTTATATTCCATATTGTGTTTTCTATTCGACTAACATACATGAGGGAAGAACACACTGATATATTTTGCTTCGTGCTGCGATCTTCACATGTGACTTGACACTTCTTCCTGAACGGTCAGCTAGGGATCAGCCACAAGTTGTCCTACTTCCACAAGACTTTCGTATTATAAACCTCGGAGAGTATTAACCCAGTATAACCCATGAAAGCCAAGCAGTGTAGCTTATTTCCTTCGGAGACCATGGAATGCAACCCACAACTGTCGACTAACTTCTGGGTGAACGGGGGCAATAAGTGTAAGACTGCCCATGTTTTGCCTCCCAGGAGTCAAAAAATTATAAAAAAAAATTCCTTGGGTAGGATCTAAAGGACCCCAACGGAAAAAAAGCTACACCAGTTGCTTTTTTATAGGCTATACTAGGTTATTAACCCTCCGATGTTAACAACACTAAGAAATTCCTCTACTAAGATTCTCACATCAGAGTCCGTGACTGACCTTACTTTATTCATGGTCTCATGCCTGGAAAACACAGAATGCATGACAGCTACTTCGCCCAAGTCAGTAATAATTCTCAGCACGAAGCCAATGCAAGCGAACCACAATGCAGTTAAAAAGAAGTTTCTGGTGCTGGAAATACTGTGCCTCCACACGCGACTCACCACCCACACAACACTCAGTCTTGGTTGTTATCATAGTGTTATCCTTGGTCTTGGCTGAGGCTCTGGAAGAAGTAATAGACGAACTCACGGACGAACAAACATATGGAGCCAACTGAGACAGAAATGTTGAAAACTGCAATTCCAAGAAGAGGAAAATGAGAAAAACTCCTAACCAGCAATTAAATGGGAGAATATGATTGGTTGAGACAGAATTATGAGTTTTTTTTTTAATGGCAGATCTTTAAGGATTTTACCCTCTAGGGAGTTTTGTTGACTCAGGTGAGAGGCTCTTGATCCAAGGAATTGTATCTGTCGTCTCCTTCCTTGGCTCGAACCTGATTGCCTTTTATTCCCCCAGGTGTTCTATGACCCCTACGGGTTCAACACTCCAATCCTCATGATTTAAATAATAATTATTATCTGTCTTTGAAGTCAACTGAAGACCCATACCTCAGTAACGTAAGTCATAAAGTAACCAGACATTCAAGAATACAGACAATTAAACAAAAAATCTACTTCCTCTCTGGGGTGAGACTAGTCAAGAGGAAGTTATAGAAGCATCTTCATAAGAGGAAGACGGAAAAAAATGCAAAAGATACCAGCATCTTTAATTCATTTGTGAAAGGGAACTTAAACTCATCAGCTGAAGTGTCTTTGGCTCAACCTTCACAAAACAAACACGAGTATTGCGCCATGTTTGCAACTGCAATACTTTCACCCGACATTAAGGTGGTGCTGGCTTTCACCTGCTTCAGCACAATGCTAAATGGAATTCCTCATCCAATACCCTCAGCGATTCCAATAAAATACGGCTTGAAACTTGAGGGCTCCAGTCACGACATCGCCAGCTAGCACCAAAGTATTGACGCTGTTCCACCACAAAACTTGCCTGGCGAATTTTGGGAAAAGGGTTTTTTGTAAAAATTTTTATCCCAAAGCAGCCCATCATTACCAGGAGACGTACCCCTTGGGCGAGCAGGTGATTTACGGAGAAGAAAGTTACAACTGCGGGGGCACGAGGCAGTAAGGGAGAAAACAAAACCGGGTTTGCGTTGGAAACTGAAGCAAACTTGTAAAAACAAAGAGATTTTTTTTTTGTCTATTTTTTCTCATAGCTTGTTGTTGATGTTAAGTCTGCGTTGGCCCATTTTTAAAGGGCCAACGGGCCTCTTACCGATCCGGGACGGCCCGATGTGTTGTCTAAATGTACTGAATCATTAGCTAACACCTTCCTAATGTGGCTTACTCCAATTTTTGTTTTTTTCCAACCAAGGTATTTAAAGTAAAAAGGGCACGGGGCAATTAAAAGTGACATTTTTATTGTGGGAACGTTTTGTCTCCAGGGGCTTTTTCAAGCCGTAACTGCTTGACAAAGCTCCTGGAGACCGAAACGTTGCCACAATAAAAATGTCACATTAGTTGCACTTGTGTCCTTTTACTTTACATACTGTCGGTAATTCTACCAACATTATTACAACCACGGTATTGTTCCAACCACGGTAATGTTCCAACAACGGAATTGTTCCAACCACGGTATTGTTCCAACCACGGTATTCTGTCTTTTGTTCTTGTGAAAAAATCACTTCTGAAACAGAGATGTTAATAACTATACCATAAACATAACTAAGGCAAAGTGACTATATATTTTCATTCACATCATGAAGCCTTGCATGAACCCTAGAGGCAAAAAGTTGACAACAAACACTAAACCAGTTTACCCATAACATTGCAACTCATTCATCTAATATACAGGAATACTTTAATCCCTAAAATAGGTTTAGATAAACTCTCTGTAAATTAACAGGGATAAACTCCTCTCTGTGTATTTATACACACATACAAACTTCTCGGTGAATGCATACAAAGATAAACGCCTCTCGGTGGACATACACATATATACATCTCTCGGTGTATATATGCAGAAATAACGATCTCTTGTTGTATATATAATGAAAAGCATTCGCTTCTCGGTTCCATGCATAGTAACTAGAAGCTGTGACCTCGTAGCTACTATGTCTTAACACCATCTTACACCCTGTGGCTACACTTACACCCTGTGGCTACACTTACACCCTGTGGCTACACTTACACCCTGTGGCTACACTTACACCCTGTGGCTACACTTACACCCTGTGGCTACACTTACACCCTGTGGCTACACTTACACCCTGTGGGTACCCTTACACCCTGTGGTTACACTTACACACTGTGGTTACACTTACACCTTGTGGGTACAGTTACATCCTGTGGCTACAGTTACACCCTGAGGCTACACTTACACCCTGTGGGTACACTTACACCCTGTGGTTACACTTACACCTTGTGGGTACACTTACGCCCTGTGGCTACATTTACACCCTGTGGCTACACCTACACCCTATGGCTACACTTACATCCTGTGGTTACACTTACACATTGTGGCTACACTTACACCCTGTGGTTACACTTACACCCTGTGGCTCCATCTACACCCTGAGGTTCCATTTACACCCTGTGGCTACATTTACACCCTGTGGCTCCATCCACATCTTAAGGCTCCACTTACACCCTGTGGCTACACTTACACCCTGTGGCTCCATCTACACCCTGAGGTTCCATTTACACCTTGTTGCTACACTTACACCCTGTGGCTACACTTACAAAGACAAAGAGTGTCATTGTATACAATACACAGAAGTGACACTCGTCACCAAAAGTCACCACTGGTCACCACAGTTCACCAAAGGTCACATCAGTCCTCTACCATAGTCCACCAAAGGTCCCCACAGGTCTCCACTAGGTCACCAAAAGTCACCAAATAACCACAGGTCACTAAAGGTTATACATGACAGCAGTGTGGGATTGAGTCGCTTAGAAACAGTTATATCTCGTCATTGTTATTATTATTATTATTATTATTATTATTATTATTATTATTATTATTATTATTATTATTATTATTTATGTTTATATTCATTAGAAACTGGTGAACTCGTAAAGGCCTGAGAGAGAGAGAGAGAGAGAGAGAGAGAGAGAGAGAGAGAGAGAGAGAGAGATGGAGGGTCCACTTCCGCAGCTTAAAAGCTTCTCAGTATTCTGGCGTGATGGGGAAACATTCACAGAGGAGGCTTCATACACACTGGAATACTTGAGGCCTCCACCTCGAGGCTTCATACACACTGGAATACTTGAGGCCTCCACCTCGAGGCTTCATACACACTGGAATACTTGAGGCCTCCACCTCGAGGCTTCATACACACTGGAACACTTGAAGCCTCCACCTCGAGGCTTCATATACACTGGAACACTTGAAGCCTCCACCTCGAGGCTTCATATACACTGGAACACTTGAAGCCTCCACCTGGAGGCTTCATACACAATGAAATACTTGAAGCCTCCACCTGGAGGCTTCATATACACTGGACCATTTGAAGTCTCCACTTGGAGCCTTCATATACACTGGAACACTTTAAACCTCCACCTGGAGCCTTCAAATACACTGGAACACTTTAAGCCTCCACCTGGAGGCTTCATATACACTGGAACACTTGATATACCTATATACACTGGATATACCTTTTATATACCTTACCTTTGATGGGTTTCGAGAGGTTTTTCTACTCCTGGAACCCGACCATGTGTCAGACTCGTCTGGCGCTGTCTCTGGAGGTGGACCGCAGTCCCACATATCCGTCACATCCTGGTTGATCTGGCACCTGGTGAAGATACTTGTCTAGTTTTTTTTTCCAGGAGTGTTTCTGTCATCTTCTGGTAAGCTGTTGAATAGTTTTGGGCTACAGATGTTGATACAGTGTTCCCTTATTGTGCCCACCGCACCCCTGCTTCTCACTTGGTGTTTTTTGCATTTCCTCCCATATCTCTCGCTCCAGTAAGCTGTTATGGCCGTGTGCCATAACAACATACTGGGACCAGGCCCTCGAGTATTTTCCAGGTATAAATTATCATGTATCTCTCCTCCGCTCCAGTTAGTACATATTTAAGACTTTAAGGCGTTTACAGTAATTTGAATGATTTACTGGCTAAATGCGGGCAGTAAACGATCTCTGTATTTGTTCCAGCTCTGATATTTTTCTTGCCCTTAATAGGGCCGTCAATACTGAGTAATATTCCAAACGAGGGAGCACTAGCAATTTGAAAATTGTCATCAGTGGAATTATTTCCCTTGTTTTGAAGGTTCTCATTACCCACCCCGCCATCTTCCAGGCTGTTGTGACCTTTGTCTTATTGTGTTCCTTTTGAATTCTTCATTCTTTCATTATTTCTATGTTGTTCTCCACTGCCCACTGGAAACCAATGCTTATATCTTCTTGCATCCTCCGCCTGGAACCTCAATATGCAATGGAACACTTGAAGCTTCCTCCTGAAACCTCCATATACACTGGAACACTTGAAGATTCCTCCTGGGAGCCTTCAAATACACTGGAACACTTGAAGCCTCCTTCTGGAGCCTCCATATACACTGGAACACTTGAAGTCTCCTCCTGGGAGCCTTCAAATACACTGGAACACTTGAAGCCTCCTCCTGGAACCTCCATATACACTGGAACACTTGAAGTCTCCTCCTGGGAGCCTTCAAAAGCACTGGAGCACTTGAAGCCTCCTCCTGGAACCTCCATATACATTGGAACACTTGAAACCTCCTCCTGGGAACCTTCATATACACTGGATCCCTTGAAGGCCTTACCTGGGAATCTCTATATATAGTGGAACACATGAAGCCTCCGTTTTGGGGGGCCTCTATTTACGCTGGAACCCTTGAAGTCTCCGTCTGGGAGCTTCCATATACACTGGAGCACTTGAAGCCTCCGCCTGCGACTCGGTGAAAAGATTTGACGTATTTCACCTCGAAAGTATTCGTGAGCGGAACATGTTTGTTTTGGCATTAGCAAAATTACTCAAATAGAGAAGGTGAACCATCCTTCCATTTCTCTCTCTCTCTCTCTTTCTCCCTCTCTTTCTTTCCCCTCTCTCCATGCAGACAGTGTATAAATACGTGATATACAGTGACATCCAACCCATCCACGATAAGAAAGTTCAGAATTGTATACAAACTTGACAAACAGTCAGGAACAAGACATAGTTACGTCCGGTAAACTCAAGTCAACTTATTTTATCAAAAGGATCAAGAAATAAACAGATTTAATAACATGATTGAGAATTGCTTTTAAACCCATTAACTCAGGGAGAAAACTGTATTGTGTTATATTCTCGTCACCACGGGAAATGTCTTAATAAATTAGTGGAAAGTGGACGAGACAATAATATTCTGTCGCTTAAAGTGAATGCCGGTTTTGATATAGAAAGAAACTCTATGAGAATTTTCCAGCACAGCATCTAGCTTTAATAAAATGCCAAGTAGCATTTTTCACGTCATGGGGAGTAGGATATACGTAACACTACACAAATAACCCCCACATAGAAGAGAGAAGCTTACGACGACGTTTCGGACCGACTTGGACCATTTACAAAGTCACACTAACGAAAAGGAGAGAAGGAGGGAGTATATATAGACCAGCAGACAGTGACGGGACAAGAGAGATAGTAGTGGAGGTGGTAGTAGTAGTAATAGTAGTGGAAGTAGTAGGTAGTAGTGGAGAAGGTAGTAGTGGAATCAGTCAAATACTAAGAAAGAGGAGCACTGTAAACTTGTCTCTTTTATGTGCGGGTTATTTGTGTATTGTTCCAGTCACGGTATTGTGCCTTTTTTGTTATTTAAGATATACGTAAACAATGTAATGGAGCTGTGGAAGATATTTTAACAGCTAAATTATAAGTTTAGAAAGAAATAATATTCCACGAGAAATAAAGAGGGATGTCGAGAGCCAATATCGTAAAATCTGTGGAAGAAAATGAAACATTAACCAATAATTAACCAAAGGTTTTTCGCAATATTAGATTCTAACAAATTTTTGATACCGAAACTCTTCAACTATATTTAAAAAAAAAAAACTGTGACTGCAAAATGTCCATAAATATAATATAAATATAATATAATATAAATATAATATATTACACCTATCAGAACGAGTCTGTCAGTGCCATAAAATATTATTAAGTTAATTATTTTTTTGGTAAACAGTACCATTTTGTCTGTCAGAAGAAATATTTGCTGACGCAGCTCTTGGAGCTCAGTGGAGCTTATGGTCCTCTGACCTCGGTCTCACCCTAGGTCAGAGGACCAAAAACTCACAGGTCCACACATTAAAAAGTTAAAAATTACTTTGTAGCATACAATGGTGTGGTAGAGAAGATGCATTAGACGATACTCACAGACAGGAAACAAATAATTTTGTTTTAATGAGGAGGCGTGTAAGTGGTGTTGTGTGACGAGTGGGGTCCCACAGGGACTGCTCCTGTCACCAGTCCTCTTCTTAATATACGAGCATTATACAGAAATGGAGCTAATGTGTAAAGTTGCAGATAATGGATGACGCGCAATTACGAAGAGAAGCTTGGTGGTAAACTGTTGCTGTGATGGAAGATATGAACAGCATTTCAGGTATACTGATGTAAAATATGAATTAAATGTATGGACAGAGAGAGAGAGAGAGAGAGAGAGAGAGAGAGAGGAGAGAGAGAGAAGAGAGAGAGAGAGAGAGAGAGAGAGAGAGAGAGAGAGAGAAGAGGAAAGAGAGAGAGTTGGAGGGACGGGGGGGGGGGGCAGGCGCCAGACAGGCTGGGTCTCAGCCAAGACCCACAATTCTATCTGGGGACCCAAGTCTTCTGTCTTCTCTGGTCAAAAGCACGGACCCCTAAATTTCTGCCTTGTTAAGGAAAGACATTTATTATCATTTAAGGAAAAATTAATAATAAATAGCTATATATATATATATATATATATATATTGATAATATATATATATATATATATAATATATATATATATATATATTTATATATATTATATATATATATATATATATATATATATTTTATATATAATATATCATTAGAGGAATATATCTCTCAGGGGATATATGCTGAGTTTAACATCTATTTTTAAGGTTGAAAAGGTTTATTGACTGTGGTGTACAGGTAACGAGCGGCTTAATGACCCCATGTAGTCGTTAAGCTGGAAACTTAAAAAAAAAATCACTTCTTCAGCCTCTGAGGAAGGTTCGAAGTATAGATCGAAAACATTTGCTTTACTTCGTCACTTCTGAATGTAATACTCAAAGGTACCACCCACACGATCAGTGTGAGTGGTATAGTTATATCATTTATATATATATATATATATATATATATATATATATATATATATATTTATATATATATATATATATATATATATATTATTATTATTATTTTTTTATTTTTTTATTATCACATGGCCGATTCCCACCAAGGCAGGTGGCCCGAAAAAGAAAAACTTTCACCATCATTCACTCCATTCACTGTCTTGCCAGAAGGGTGCTTTACACTTACAGTTTTTAAACTGCAACATTAACACCCCTCCTTCAGAGTTTCAGGCACTGTACTTCCCATCTCCAGGACTCAAGTCCGGCCTGCCGGTTTCCCTGAATCCCTTCATAAATGTTACTTTGCTCAACACTCAACAGCACGTCAAGTATTAAAAACCAAATTTGTCTCCATTCACTCCTATCAAACACGCTCATGCATGCCTGCTGGAAGTCCCAAGCCCCTCGCACACAAAACTCCTTTACCCCTCCCTCCAACCTTTCCTAGGCCGACCCCTACCCCGCCTTCCTTCCACACAGACTGATACACTCTTGAAGTCATTCTGTTTCGCTCCATTCTCTCTACATGTCCGAACCACCTCAACAACCCTTCCTCAGCCCTCTGGACAACAGTTTTGGTAATCCCGCACCTCCTCCTAACTTCCAAACTACGAATTCTCTGCATTATATTCACACCACACATTGCCCTCAGACATGACATCTCCACTGCCTCCAGCCTTCTCCTCGCTGCAACATTCATCACCCACGCTTCACACCCATATAAGAGCGTTGGTTAAAACTATACTCTCATACATTCCCCTCTTTGCCTCCAAGGACAAAGTTCTTTGTCTCCACAGACTCCTAAGTGCACCACTCACTCTTTTTCCCTCATCAATTCTATGATTCACCTCATCTTTCATAGACCCATCCGCTGACACGTCCACTCCCAAATATCTGAATACGTTCACCTCCTCCATACTCTCTCCCTCCAATCTGATATCCAATCTTTCATCACCTAATCTTTTTGTTATCCTCATAACCTTACTCTTTCCTGTATTCACCTTTAATACAATGGTACAATGTGTTAAAGATCATGAATTTCCTCCAGCTCCTCCGAGGCTGGATGCGAGCCAAGTATGCAGCAAGCATTTTCCCTCTGGATGGCCACGCTGAGGCGCTGGAACATGAAAGTGGCTGCCCTTGGGTCCCTGGTGGTGTCGATGAGTCTGGAACCCAATTCTTTAAGGAAACGTGTGGCATTTTTTCCCCATGATCCCAAGGTCTTTGATCCCACTGGGACAAATTGATACTGTTGGCTTATGTTCCCGTACTTACTGATATGTACTCCTCCCTGTGGTCAGCAGCTCCTCCCTATAGCACGACACTGTGATGCATATAGGTGTCAGCCAGTGTGGACACACAGGTATAGTCCTATGCTAGGAGCTTGCCATTCTTCCAAGGATAGATGGTGACCCCGTCGGGGCGGTTTGCTTGGTTGTGGGTATTGTTGGCTGCTAGTGATCGGGGCTCCCTCTCGGCTGGGTATCCAGCTGTAGCAAGGGTTCTCTTTATAATGTCGTTGACCTCATTGTGTCTTGCATGCCAGCCCTTGGTTTTGGAACAGTTGAGACCGTTTAGACCGTATTGGTCTGCTTGCGCTTCGCTGCAAATACACGTATATTCTGTGTGAATTGGGGCAGCAAGACGCAGAGCCACTGCAATATGGAGGGTCTTAGCGTCGAGTCGCGTTCCAATTGCCGATATGGGAACTGTTTGGAGGAAGTCCCCGGAGTGAGGTGCGCTCACAGCCTGGAGACGGACAGTCTCCCTATCTGATGTTGCAGCCCTGAGGATGTTGGCAAGCACCTTTTCAGCGATCGGGCCATCCCAGGTTGACTGTAACCCAGTGCTGCACTAAGGTTTGGTGCTCGAGCAGCAAGAGTCTCCCATTCGGTGATGGCACTGGCATAGCTAGGGTCCTGTATTCCTGCTGAGTCACTGAGGATATCAGGAAGAATTTGTCTTATCAACTCGTTTGATGCTATGGAAGAGGATAGGAAAGATGGTAGAGCAATCTGGGAGGATCTGCGTACTCCCAGACCCCCAAGCCTGACCAGAAGTGAGGCTTGGAATCACTGTCCATCTTCAAGGGAAAGATTCAATACATTCTCTAGCATGGTCTTAAGGGGAGAGTCATATTCCTTGAGTTTTGGACTGCTGAAGGCTGGGGAGCATCTCAGAAAGTAGGTAAGTTTGGGGATTGACAGGCACCTGGTGAGTAGGTAGAAGGCATCATGTGTGTCAATGTCTTTCATCCTGTTAAGGTACAACTTCTACCGTATTTTCACTGAGTAATATATATCGATATGTATCATATATCATACATCATGGAAATACAAACACTTAAGCAGTATAATATGATCCTTTTAATGACAACATTTCGCCCACATAGTGGGCTTTATCAAGTCAAACAGATCTGTCTGTGACTTGATAAAACCCACTGGGTGGGCGAAACGTTGTCAATAAGATCACATTGAGGATTCAACATTAATACATCATCTTATCGTGGATATTTAATTAAATGTTATAATACTATCGTAATTTCACGATAAAATTTATGATAATATTTAGGAATCAGACATAAGGGAATGTTTTAGTATGAAAAGTAAATGACAGCATATACGAATAATTTAAATACATGTCATACAGTGCAGTGTAACTAAATTTCACGCATGGAAGAATTGTGTATATACACATATGTATTTTAGAATATCATATACAGGGAGGTTACGATATTTTTCACTCATAAAGTATTCAGTGCAGTATGACTAATTTACCATAGAAATTGTAGTATTATTCCTTCAGACCAAACAGACAGTAAAACCACTTACAAATACACTTACAAATGTCGATTGAGTAATCGTTATGTCCATGTATATACAATATGTATATCATAATATATATATATATATATATATATATATATATATATATATATATATATATATATATATATATATATATATATATATATGCATATATATATTTGTACTTCTCAGTTTATATACTTTGAAAAGTATGTATGTACACTAAGTTTTGCTTATCTCTCACTGTAAATACACCGAGATATATATAAAATCCTTCATGATGTTATATCCTGAGAACTATCTTTCATGACTTAAGAACATGACAAAACAGGTTCCTTAAGCAGCATAAATATTTAACACATTATCAAACTGAAAAAATGGTTTTAATCATTCATATACCGATTCCAGATTTTCTCTTAAATCTTAATTATTTTTTCCATTAACTACTTGAAATAGAATAAAACTGACACTGGGAGTTGCAGCACTGTTAATTACTGAAAGATTACAGCATTTTAATCATGCAGTCGTCTGCAATAGTGTTCACTTATATATTTGTGCTTGCTAGCACTGCGGGGAAAATATTATATTGTCCTCTTAGCAATAATTCGGAAAAAACACCACTAAACACAATTTTTAAACGAGTTTTGGAGACGAGAGGAGAGTGAGATTTTGGGAATGAGAAACCCTGTGTAAAAAAAAAAAAAAAAAAAAAAAAAAGAGAGAGAGAGAGAGAGAGAGAGAGAGAGAGAGAGAGAGAGAGAGAGAGAGAGAGAGAGAGAGAGAGAGAGAGAGAGAGAGAGAGAGAGAGAGAGAGAGAGAGAGAGAACTTTGGGAACGAGAAGAAAATGAGAGTTTGGAAATGAGAGGGGGAAGGGGGAAATAAGAGTTTGGCTTCGAGAGGAGAGTAAGAGTTTCCAAATTCCAATTTGCTCTCTATTGCATGGTGTCTCGGAAAGAAAATTAAAGCAACATATTTCTCTTGTATGAGGTCCCGTGTTATTTAATGCCATGCAATTTAAGGAGGTTTAAAGTTTCATCCCCCCTCCCCCCTCCCCCCTCCCCCCCTCCCCCCTCCCCCCGAAAAGCTTAATTACTGCATCAATTTACATTGGGCCCCGGGGACGAATACCACCCCTCCCTCCCTCCCACAGAACACCTCCCATAGGGAGGAGGTCCTCTTCTCCCATGGTCACTTCTACCAGGAGGGGGAAATCCCAGTCCAACTCTCCCTTCCCCCTTTTCCCTAAAACCCCAACAGCCCCAGGGAAAGCTTCTCTGGCTCCCTCATGCTCCTCCAGCTCACCAAACTTTGTTCTTAAGCTGATTTACAAAGCACAAGCGGCGACACTCCTCCAACACTCAAAGATTTTTATGTTTAATTATCACCAAACAGATGACGTGAAGATCATAGCTTAGGTATCTAGTTGCTTCATATTCATACATAATATTATTTGTATGTATGTATGTATGTATGTATGTATGTATGTATGTATGTATGTATGTATGTATGTATGTATGTATGTATGTATGTGCTTCGAGTCACGTCCTGCATTAATGTTTATTGAAATAAAAATATGTTGCCGCTTTTTTTGTTTGTGTACTTGTGGTGTGTTTGTGTGTTTGTTTGTTGTGTGTGTGTGTGTGTGTGTGTGTGTGTGTGTGTGGTGTTGTGTGTGTGTGTGTGTGTTGTGTGTGTGTGTGTGTGTGTGTGTGTGTGTGGTGTGTGTGTGTGTGTGTATGTGTGTATCTGTGTATTTGATTGATTTCATTAATGTTATATAATGCAAATTTAAATTAGGTTACGATAGGTCGAGCAAGACTCTGCAAAATTAAGTTCTGTGAATTTTAAACAAAATTAAAATGCTAAGTAAGATTTACTACAAGTCATTCTAGCATGTACTGACTGACAGCTGCTATGACTAACACTAACTAATAGCTGCTGCATCTTGCCCTAACCGAGGGCTCTTCTAACAGACATCTGCAACAAGTATTCATGGCAGCTGCTGTAACTACCACACTAACTAACTTCTGTAAGCACCTCCACCTCGCAGTTTGCTACTTACTTATCTTGTCTCCCTCACCTGTTATTTCACCAGACGAGAGCAACAATTCACTGTAAATAACACCTAAGCATATATATCAGCCGCAATCTTCATGAATTCTTC